>JAODJU010000048.1:7545304-7556011 GCA_026776725.1 Gnathonemus echidnorhynchus
CCGCCCCCCCCCCCCCCCCCCCACCCCACCCCACCCCCAATTTGGCAATATTTTTTTTCAGATGCAGTGGACCTTAGAAATTTGTTGCTGATGGAGTTTGGCCCTTGGGGAAAAATAGTGGTAAACCCCTGCTCTAGCAACCAAGGGGGGAAAGAAGGTTCTGGAAACATTCATCACCTTTATTACCTTATACTGTAGCCAAAGGAGGCCTGTGTACAGAACTCATCACACATGCAGGGATGGCAGAAACATTCCAAACGTCCTGATCCTGATCAGTCTCAAACAGAGCGGAGCGCTACCCAGTCGGTTCACTAACTACATTTTAATCTTAAGTACATGTGAAATACAGTCCTCACGTCACACCCTATAGTTACCACTCTGCCTGCTAAACACGTGGGATTCTTATATTGGCTTACAACTCTCCCTATGACAGGCTTCTCCCTTTACGGACAGAACACCCCAAAACAGGCCCTTCCAAGGCAGGATGGACCTATCTTAGGCTGTTTATGTAAATAAAATCGGAAGCCTGTTAATCATCTCCAAACAGGAAATTGTCAGATTCAGTGTTAGATACGCTTTGTACGTGACCTACCGAATTATGTCTCTGTTACAGAACTCAAATACTCTCATGAAATGTTTATGGTCGTGTCATGTGCCATAACTATGTATAGAGGGGTATTTCCATAAAATGTATGTCAATACATGTGGTGCCAAATGTTTTATAATCTTTTTTTCCTGTCTTATTTTTCCCTTTTTTTATGTGTCACGCCAGACTCATTCCTGGCTGTTAATTTCATAAAGTATGTATTTTAATGGTACTTTCAAAAGCTGTAAATGAAAAGTACCGGCTCTGTACATGGCACAAAACTACTATTTTTAAGCTCTGGAATAGCAGTATTACGGACGAGTGATTCACAATGTGCCGTGAGAGGTTTAACCACTTTATGCCAACTGGCAAAAACACATTTGTTTTAGCGGAAAAATGTATATGTGTTAAATATATTATCTAGATTGTAAATAAGACAGTATAAAGCACATTCTGATCCAATGATTATCAAACAATATGATAGTGATGCAATTTAATTATATTAAACACCTTAATTGGAGTTCTACGTGTGGGTAACTTCTGCAGCCTGTTAGTCAGCCTCCCCGGTTAATAGGTTTATACAGTACTTAGCTAATTTTTGCCAATTATTCAAGCATTTGGCATGTATGGAAAAGCACAGTTTTGTGTTAGTCTGCTTCCACTGTAGCATGCCGTCCAAATGAGCCATAATCACGAAGATTAAAAACGGAAAAGAGTGAAACAGGAACTTTAAACAGGCTTCACAAACTTTCATTCCAGGCGTGTGTGCCTTCTTACCGAAGGCTTCTCTTCATAAAATTGCATGACGGGTGCTGATTGGCCGCTTTGTCGTCCAGCTTGTTTTGGCTCCTCCTCATGCCAGTGATACAGCTGATCCAGTGGTAGTAGTAAGAGACGTGGGTGTAGACGCCAAACTTGCCGTCTTTGGCACATTCCTCCCCCCAGCTTACGATGCCAGTCAGGAACCAGGTGTCCCGGTACTTGCTAGCGTGCGGCCCCCCGCTGTCTCCCTGGCAGGCGTCCTTGTGCTCGTGTTGGTAGCCCGCGCAGAACATGTAGCGGCTGATGTGACTGCTGCTGCTGTCCTTGCACACGGTTCGCTGCACATATGGCACCTCCACCTTCTGCAGAACGGGGGACTCCGCGCCCGCAAAGCGCACCCTCCCCCAGCCGCTCACCAGCGAGTGGACACCGCTCTCCAGAACCGCCTCGGTGAACTTCTTGGGCCCGAGGCAGATAGGAAGGATGAAATCTGAGAAGGCGATGGCCGTCTTCAGCCGCAGCAGGGCGATGTCGTGGTTGAACCTGCTCTTGCTAGCGTTGTAGCTGTTGTGCACTTGCCACTCGGAAATCTCGTAGTCGTTCTCGGTGCCTTCGTTTCTGTGCACGTTGTGCTCCCCTGTGGAGATTGTCAAGATCATCTCAACATTTGAAGCTTGCATTTCACCCTGCATGCTGGTAATGAAGTAACACATGAGCAGCCGCAATAGCATCTGATAATCGTAGATGGTGCTATATGCAACGCTAATGGTGGTGGCTTGTAGTACTGTAACAAAGCATTGTGTAATAACACGGTATTATGTAATAGCACTGTATTGTGTAATAACACTGTATTATGTAATAGCTTGACAAAGTGTGAATGAAGACATCCATTTTGGTTGTTTATTACATAATGCGCTCTGGTTTCCCCTCACAGACCAAAGACATGCTGATGCTAATTGGAGTTACCAAATTGCCTATAGGTGTGCCCGTGTGAGTGAATGGTGTGTGAGTTTGCCCTGTGACATGTTGGCGCCCTGTGATGGGTTGGCGCCCCATCTTGGGTTGTTCCCTGCCTTGGATCTGTAGCCTCCAGCACAGGCTCATGACCCCCCGCGACCCTGAACAGGATAAGCGGTTTTGGAAAATGGATGAATGGATTACATAATGCATCGTATTATTAAATCTTCATCATAAAAAAGTGCAAAACCCACATTTTGTAATAACCTTTTGTAATGTGATTATTTTAAAATGCAGGGAAATTTATTACATATTGCATTCAAGCTGTCTATTACAAAATGTGGCAGATTATTACAAAATGCAGGTGCTATTACATAATGAAGTGAAAATTTGTTACATTTTGTCAAGTTATTACACAATGGGGTATTATTATGTAATAGTGCGTTGTTACAAATACCATTCGATAAACTGCCGAAATATTCTCAAGTGGTCACCTGTCTATATCCTTGTGCTAACCTTAAAGTAATACATATTTTTATGCACTCAGTGATCAAGATATTAGGGACCCCATCTCATTCTTTTAATAAACTGATCAGATAAATTCAGGTGAAAGGAGACAGGTAAAAGAACATCCATCCATCCACTCTCATGGGAGAACTAGGGTATGCAGAAGAGCATGTGAGATCATGTGAGATGTTTCAGCAAAGCCTGGTAGTGGTGTAATGTGTTTCCAAGGCACACGCTGCTCCTGTAGCTCAACAAGTATTGCATGGCACTATCAAGACAAAGGTCTTGGCCCCAAATACCTGGCAGTGTACATAAATTGTAACCTTTCTCTTTACCTTGGATTAAAGCATCATATGAATGAGTAAAAATGTAGAATTTCAGCCGTGTGACAGATTGGAACACTGTTGCCAGCCTTTAGCACAAGGATAAGATTGTCCAGGAATGATTTCAGCCTACCCACTCATCTGATCTCCGTTCAATTGAACATCTGTGGGATGAGATGAGATAAGCTGTTCTGAGCCAAAATCTGCTACCAATCAAATCAGCGCAACGACGGGAATCACAGGAACCAGCCTCCCCGAGGAAGCTTTCAACATGAAGGAGCTGAAGATGAACATGGTTGCATTGCATTATTAGGGGGCTGTTCTGAATGTTTTATACGTTATAAACATTATCTTGTTTTTTGTATTTTTTTATTTTTTTTATAATTTTCACCATTACTCTGATCATCACAGCAAGATAAACTTGGCAAGATATTTGGGCTTTCATTGTTACAATGTCTAGCCCATAACATAATAAACATGAGCTGACAGAACTAAACACTATCTATATTCTTCATTTTGGTTGTGATGGGGAATTGTTCCGGTAACAAAGAGACATCAAATGGTAATTAATCTTGCTTTCAATTAATGGAAAACCATGAACATTTATCTCCTAGAGATCAATCCAGTACCAAGTTCAGGCATCGTTCCCAGTGCTGTTGTTGTTGGTGCTACTTACTGGTAAGCTCTACATACTCTGACTAGGTATTGTTTATACAGTGGTTGACTATCAGCTGTATTAGCTTAATAATTTAAATTATTAAATTTAATTAGCTTATTCCCACTGTAATGTGGGATGACAAAGCTATTCATCCATCTTCTATAACTATCTATTCAGGGTCACGGGGATCCAGAGCCTGTCCTGTCACAGGCAGAAAATAACACAGGCGCTAACCTATTGCAAGGCAGACACACACACACACTCACATGCCTTGCAAAATCCACACATGTAGAAGTATGGCGGATACTCAAACCTTGTGATGGTCACTTTGCACCATACCATCCATCCAACCATCTTTCATATCTGCATACCCAGCATACAGTTACATTCAGGTGCAACCAATCACAGGAGACACCAGACCTGAGGTGGGGGATGCCCTTAATAGAAAGCCAGTCCATTGCACGCAATTATATACTACAAGCAATTTACAGATACCAATTCACTTGTTTTTTTTTAGACTGCGATAGAATCCTGTGTCCCTGGCTGAAACCTGCTCTTCTAATGAGAACATGCAAAGTTCACACAACTGAGAGTGGGATTTGAACACTCATCCTTGAACAATTACGTGCATTATGACTTTTAGTATTAGTAGGAAACAGATGATGTGTAGTGGATAACAATGAGTGCAGCTAGCAGATATGGCTATTCCACTAGCAATGGCTCCTTACCCACTCGGACGAAGAAAGAGTCTATGGTGATCTTCTCCAGGCAGTGGGCAGCTGTGATGACCCACCACTCACTAAGGATGGATCCTCCGCAGAAAATCACTCGTTTGTTATTGTCAATCAGTGCCGCCTGACAGGATGACACGACACGCCATTTGTAACCGTGTACTCTGTCCACAAATGCGAAACGCAATTACAAATCGATACGGTTAAGTGGGGAGCATTCTCCCACCTGCCAAGGGATCTCTCCAGGGGTAACCTCATTGCCCCCAACGATTCGTTTGTCTGAGGCCACCTCTTCCTGGATGGTGGGCAAGGTGGGAGAGAAGGCCCAGGAGGGCAGCTTGCTAAGAGTTGGCTTCCAGGTAACGTTATTAGTTGCGGAATGGTTGGTAGCGTTGTCAACATGCCCGCTTTGTTTAGGCAGGAGCCGAGAATCATTAATAGTGTCATTAAGGTTTTCCTCTGGAAGGTTGGCCTGTGCAGACCGACTATTTAAGGCTGAAATGACATTAACTGCAAGTCTACCACAGGGAAAGTCTCCTGGAAGAATAAGAAGGAAAGCATGTGAAAATAACATGGAAACACAAAACCAGGAAGCATGCTTCTCTGTCCTGAAGTGCGTGAAATTCCCAGTTTCTCTAAGCTTGATGTGTCTGATGAACTGATACAAAGGCATGTATTTAATGCCTGACTGTGAGTTATAAATACCTCGCCGGGTGTCGGATGAGTAAAGAGGTGGATATATAGTTAATGAAAGCAAATGTCACCTTCAGGATCGCAGGTCCTTTCGTCCCCCGCTAACTTATACCCGGCTGCGCATTCGCACACTGCCCCTCGGAATTTATCAGGCTTGCAGAAATGCACGCAGCCCCCGTTGTCCATATCGCACTGCCTCATGGACTCTGTAATACAACATCCAGACTGGGTCTGAAGTCAACAATTTTTAAGGGGCCCTATTATCCTCATTTTCACTGTTTATGATTTATTTTGGGGGTCTTCTAGAATAGATTTATATGCTTCGATTTCCAAAAACACATCATTTTTCTCATACAGCACATCTCTATCAGACTCTCTATAGCTTTAAGCCCCAGTCCCGATGAGCCCAGTCTGCTCTGATTGGTCAGCTTGCCCTACACGTTCCACCCCTGTCTTGCAGTCTGCAGAAAGGTCATTGCAGGTAGGCGGCCAATAAGGATCGTGTTACGGGGTGACCTCACCATGTCAAGGAAGTAAGGGCTGGAATTCCAGTGAGACGTTTCTGTGGTGAGAGTCAATCCCTTTGCTGTGTACTTTGGGCCTTAGGACTTTGCAGACCATTTACATGCATATACAGCTATATAACACACTTTAGGAAAGGGTAAAACCAGAAAAGCATAACAGGGGCCCTTTAAACACTGCAGTCTGTTCAAACATTAAGAGTAGTTTCACAGTTTTCCAAAGGAGACCTCACCTATCTCGCAGTTTTTCCCACTGAACCCCACAGGACACCAACATACGTAAGAGCTTATAGCGTCTTTGCACTCTGCCCCATTCTGACATGGAGAGGACAGACATTGGTCCCCATCTGAAATCCAGAAATGGATTTTGCTATCAGAAATGCAAAACTTGCAAAGCAACATCCTTTTACAAGCAAAAGCAGACCCGAACTCAGCAGAAACTAGTCCTCTGATAGAAGCAGCACTTGCTGCCTGACTAGTATTGCCTTTAAAAAAATAAAAGAATCTTAATAAATCTTACCTCTGTAACTGATCCAAAACTCCCTCTGAGAAAGAAGGAATACTGAAAAGATTAATGCATGGTAGCATTTTACCTTAGACTGTTACACTACAGTGCCATAGGGAAGCTGTCGATGGGAAGTGAAGGTGGAAGTGGGCGTGGCAACCATAAGGTCACATGGCACCACAGTCACTGTATTAGCATAACAACACAAAGATTGTTTTAAAATAGAAGTGGATTTGTTAGTACGGAAATACCTGCATGCAGTTTGCGGCTTTGGGCCGTCGCATGTCACATTAGCATTTCAGCTAGAAACATAGTCTGGGGCAAACTCCCTTGTGGGAGCACCATTCAAGGCCATTTCTTATCAGTGTTTTTCCAGTTCTTTTAGTCACATGTGGAGGATCTTTAATTGTCAGCAAATTTTACATCTTTCATCAGATTCTCAATAGGAATCAAGTCCACACTTTGACAGGACAGTGTTTCCCAACCTGGTCCTCGGGGACCCCCAGACAGTCCACGGTTTCAATCTCTCCCAACTCCTGTCTGAGTCCACATTTTTGCTCCCTACAGTGCATTGGAAGGGAGCAAAAATGTCAACTGTCTGGAGGTCCCCGAGGACCAAATTAGAAAACAATGGACTATAGAATCAAGGTTAGAATGTTTGAAATTAGCCTTTTCATAGAGACACAAGAGAGAAATGCCATGAATCAGGCAGTTTGCCTTTGTTTTTGTTATGCAAATGTAATTGATCTACACATTTCATATTTTAAGACATTGCACATCCTCCCAACCCTTGCATTACACCACCCACTGTCTTCTCTCCATCCTCGAAGACCTCCCTGGCTTCCTCGAAGCTGCACATCTCCTCATGGCACTCGCGCTCCAGATTGCCTTGCTTGATTTCCTCGAATGGTGTATTGTATCGCTTCTGTCTCTTTAAGAAAGACTCTGCTGTGTGCCTGGGAACAACTGGGAACACAGAGCCTGGTGGAGGAACAGGAGAAAGAGGTTGGGCTGAGAGATAGAATCCAGGGCTAATTTAATGTACTCTAGATTAACATTTACACATGATTTACAGTCATCTCACATGGGAATCTACACCTAAATTACAGCACATGTTGGTCCATTTTGTCGATACTTTACTGCAATTATTTGCACTAAACTTGAAGTCGCTTTGGAGAAATTTGGAGATGTTAGAAATAAAAGGAATTAGACAAACAGCTCAGGGAATTGTGTACTAACCTTTGAGTAAAAGGAGGTAAAATGTCTGAGACTAGAAAAAGAATCTGCTGAACAGTTAATTCAATGACTCAAAAACATATCATTAATGACAGTACAAGACATACACCCAGGAGTAACTGGTACAGTAAATGTCAGGATTCTGGATCTCCAAAACAAGATGACAAGCTTCTAAACAGTGGCTTTAATGCACTATTTATAACAGCATGAGTAACTGGAATGTTTGTACTTTTTACTTGACTGCCACCACTTTTTAGAAATAGGCAAATACATATTATGTTTTTATATAAAATGAAGAAAATACATATTTTAGTTATAAAAATAAATACTGCAAAGATGTAAGCACAGAGGAATGCCATTATGATGAACAGTAAGCACAGAGGAATGCCATTATGATGACTGGACATGTACTGTAACTCTTATAAAATGATTAAAAGTAGTGTGCAAGGCAGGACCTTAATGCCTACTGGGTTTGCGGATTTTCACATTAAAATTAATTTATATACATAATTATTTGGAATATAAGTCGTCCTTCATGCCCTTTATTATGTTAGCTGAAGGCTTCATCATGTATGCTTTTTTAGGATTTATGACTTCATTACTTATATTTCATACTAAATATTTAAATAAAGATCTATTCTATAAAGGTTTCATTACTGCAATACTGGTACATAGTTAAAGGCAGTAAATATATTGTTGTGTGCCATAGATATATTCCATGTCTTCAATGATTTGCATTCACTTGTCCTGAGAAGAGTATGAAATGATAAGATTTCAGTCTTCGTGTTGGCATTTTCATTCTTCTGAAAGGCCAGGAGGTAGAAAGAGGGAGGATCGGCCGTCACGGGCCGTTCATTCTGCACGCATCCACGGTCAACAGGATCATGATACGCACCATCACAGCTGATCCAGATGTCCAGTGGCAGCAGACAGACGATGAGTGGTAAGTGGATCCTCGCCATCCTACTCCGGTGAAATGCTGTCAACAAGACGTCAGTGACTGCAGACGTTTGGCTGCCCGTGGCAAAGTGCAGTGGGATGTTTGCGTTTGATTGGCCCAGAGGTTACACAGCCAGCCGTGTTTGTGTTGCAGAAGCACTCTGAGTGCTCTTCATGGAAATCCGCTTTTGGTTCAGCTCTGCTTGTACCACTAGATGGACTATTCAGGCTTCAAGCCTTATGTACCACAAATGTTAGCACAGTACCTCAAAAAAGTCATCGACGTCTGCATATTTCTATACGCAGTAGTCAAATGTTGCAGAGCTCTGTGTATTTTTTATGTTGTATGTCGGCTACTTAAAAATACGCACAGACAGCAGTAATCCTGTTAGTCACGCAGATTGGGAAACTTTGTAAACATTGACATAAGATGGAGGGAATTTGACGTCCAAGCAAGTAAAACAGTGATTAACAAGAATTTGAGCACAAACTACGGAAACAGTGTCTTTTTCTACCTGAGTTTGAAAACTGTTAGATGTTAGATGTACACATATATGTGCATTTTCTCATTTGTCATTTGAGAAATGTGATTGGGGTGCAGTGTTATTCTGGGAGGGGGGAAGGGAGTTATGACCCAATGCTACCTGTGATCGTCAATTTTTTACCAGTATTCAAGATAACAAGCTTTTGTCTTTGTCTAACTTAACCTCACTGTTCTGCTGCTGTATGCATAATATACCTCAGAAGACATTTAACTGCTGTAGCCACTAGATGGCGCATATGCTTTAGAAGAAAAAAATCCAAAATCCTAATGGTTGGACAAGCAGGGGAGATTCTAAAATTTTTTAGGTGGGAAGGCATAAAGAGGGGTCATAGTTCATATAGCGACCAATCGGCTTTCTGCTGGGGCTTTTTCTGCCCATGTATATGCCCAAATAAAAGCACCATTTTGGATTATGGGTGACTCAGTGGTTAGGCATATCTGCATATCTCACACCTCCAGGGTTGTGGGTTCAAAACACGCCCCTACTCTTCGCATTATTAAAGGAGGGTTTGAAGACCTATAATATAAAAACGGGTGCTATTTTGATCACATTAGTGCCGTGTTTTCAACCAAACCGACTTCTAATGGAATTGTATATTTATAAGAACAAGTTTTCTTGTTCATCTTTAAGAACTCAGCTACATGGATAGACATGCTAACCAAGTGTACTCCAGTGAGAGAGTCACAGCCAGCAAGCAGACATGTAAGGAAGACTGTGCAAGGTCAAGTCAAATAAGCTTGGTGCAAAACTGAATTTTTTTTTGTACTTTTCAGTAATAATCATCATAATGATCATAATTAGTGCAAAGTGTTAGGGGTGCTTTCCTTAAATTGCAATTAGACAGCACTAAGCGACATGTCTGTATAATTATATATATATGTAAATGTATACATAATTTATGTATAATGTATATAATGTATGTCTCGTTTATGTATTTACCCTTTCCCTCCACCTCCCTGCCCCCCTATGTCTCACATGCTCGCATGTTCTAGTGAAGCCACAACTCTCTTTTCATTTACATATGTGCCTGCACATTGTGTTAATGACAATAAAAATGTGAATTGAATTGAACTGAATTGAATTGAATTGAATTGAAGTTGTGTTGTGCTTGTTAGTAGCACATTTTTATTTCAAACCGCTCCTTCTATCTCATCCCACAGATCCCTATATGGATTGAGATCTGGGGTCTAGGCTATTTCATTAAGCTGAATTGATTGTCATGTTTATAGAGCTAAACCGGGACATTACTCCCCTGGGAAATCCTGATTGACAGAGATGGTTAGATATGCTGTGGTTTTCATGTGATGCTCCACTTTTATCAACGGATGCTTGCTTAATTCTATAAAAAATGTTGCAAATTTATTGGTTTCATACGAACAGTCCACTGACAAGCAATGTTTAACATATCCGCACATATCTGCTGCACATTTTCTTTTTATTAAGTGTCATAATTTTTTTCTTGCCATTTTGCTGTTAATTGCAATTGTAGCCATTAAACACAAATTGTTATTGCTAAGGTATTAGTAATTAAAAAGCACCCAATGATGCTGTTTATCAATGACCTTTGTAACTCAGATCAGCTCTTTCAGAAACTATAATTTGGGTTTCAGTTTATTACCACATGAAATTAATGTTTTATTAAAACTACTGATTGTTTATAAAGATCTATTCTATAAAGGTTTCATTACTGCAATACTGGTACATAGTTAATATATATGTACATAGTACATATACCTTTATATTA
>JAODJU010000048.1:7558960-7572998 GCA_026776725.1 Gnathonemus echidnorhynchus
CCCCCCCCCCCCCCCAACCCTAACCCTAAACCCCCTCCGTCCCCCCAGTGTTTGCAGTCAGAATATCTTTATACTTGTCAATCAACGTTTAGTGTCTCAGATTACAAGTGTGTCTCTTTATCTATCAGATATTTTCCAGTCCTTGGTAGAGAGGGGAATACTAACCATTCACAAAACTCCATTTCCAGATGCCCTACAGGCCAAAGTTCACATGCAACTGGCACATTAGGTAACCTTTCCTGTGAAAGGGTATTTTTTTATTATTATTTTAAATACAGAGCAGCGGCATCTGTTACTGGGGCAAAGCTGTTAAATGCAAACTTGCGTATTTATAAACTTGCCATCGCAAGGTGTCATCGTACCTGTGAATCTGGTAAATATAAGGCCGCTTTTATATATAGACCTGCCGCTGTTAGGTGTCTCAGTATCTGTGAGTCACATGTACGACAGGGCTGCTTATAGCATGGGAATCGCAATCTTAGAGGCTCAGTGTTGACTGGAGCCTCAGAGAAAGGCTCATATTCTATTTATCATCCATTTATTCTCATTTCCTGTAAAGACACCATCCCTGAGCATTTAAATACAGACTTAAATTAGTTAGCATCGCTAAGAAGCATCAATCTTCAATCAATCAACTTCTATTGAACATAATGCGTTCTCATAATTTTCCATTTTACTCATAAAATTGCAATAAAATAACTAGGCTTGTGGGGAAAAAAGAATCCTCTGGAACAGACCTTTCGAAACACATCCAAACTGTTACTCATTACATATCAAAATCGGAGTTTAGTTTGTGTGTGAAAACTTTTGTGTTCAACAAGTAAAATTTTACCAGCCCGCTTCCTAGACACTTTCATGTAACTCAAAACACAGAAACTCTGGCGGTGGAATCAGACACTAACATCATCAGGAGGATAGCTCTGTCATAGCCGGTTCCACTTATACAGAACAATACATTAAGAGAACAGGGCGTAGATATAAAACAACTAGCTAGGTACTCCGTCTCCCAATCCAACTGTATGCACCTCACAGCATGTCTAGGATCTTTAAGTGCTCTGTTGAGTTTGGCCTTAATGACACCCTAGAAATAGCATAAGCAGATTAAGAAATATGGAATTTAATGTTACAAAAATGTTTCCACTCTAATCTTCATTTGATGAATCTATAACCAGGGCTGGACTGGCCATCTAGCACACCGGGCATGGAGATAGCATTTAACATGGAGTTAGCATTTAACATGGAGCTAGCATTTAACATAGGGTGACCAGATAATCCATGTCAGGGAGACACTTTGAGCTACTTCGGGTTTTACAAACTAATTTCAAACCAAAAGGCTCCTGTGCTCGGCTAATTAGTTCAGCTCTTCTCGTGCTTTGACTGGTTTGTGTCCTTGATTGAAAGACTCATCCAGCTGTTTCATATTAGCATTAGTGACACATGCATGATTATAGGAGACTGACCAATTAGCACACAGTAAGAACTCAGTGCTCAAATGAAATCCAGGTCCTTTTAATTGAAATGGTAGTTTACAAATCCTGTCCTAACTCAGAGTGTCCTCCTGACATGGATTATCTGGTCACCCTAATTTAACATGGAGTTAGCATTTAACATTTTAACATTAAGATTATTTGGTCCTGAGAGCAGAATTGATGCCTGGAAGCAAACAGTCATAATTTGGTCTTCTAAATCTTATCTTTAAGTACTATATTCCACAGTTACATGTTGTATCAGACAAAGGCATCTGCTAAATAAAATAAGTGTAAATGTAAATGTCTATCTGTTAAAGGTCATCAGTCAGAAATAACTGAATCACACCTCTTCATGCAGTTTCAAGTAAATGGAAGGAAGCAATGAAATCTAAAGATGAATTATGTTGTTTGATGCACGGGTCTCCTGAGGAACCAAGCTTCCAAACACTGAGCATCCTGCCCTCTTATTTTCCTTTGTTACTCTGCGTCTCAGCTTTGCAAACATTCCTGTTTATACCTGTTATTTGGGGGTAACTCCCAGTGCCAACAGCATTACCTGTGCAGTACCATCTACTGGAACAGTAGACAGTGAAAAACGCTCTATGTTTGGTTCTTGGTAGACAGCATGAGATGATAATCTGTTACTGCTTCAAATTCCAATGCTCTCTGCTACTGTGTTACACAGTAAGGACAGAAACTCCACAGTTCCTAGGATCAGAGGACATTGGATAAAAACTGGCATGTGTGGAAGCATCCTTTTAGTTTATGTTATGAATAACAGAGATGTGCATTGCCTCAAAGTGCATCATTATTCACAAATTTTAGACCTGCAAGATTTGCAACATTAATATCGACGTTACAGTATGCACGAGATTCTCACATCGCAATGATCATCATAATCAGCTGGGTTCAATTCAGTTCTATTTATTTTTATATAGTGCCTTTCGCAACAGTGTCACCCCAAGGTGCTTTACATGGCTCTGTTGTGAGGATGAGTCAATATTGTTGAATATTCGAGAACATGTATAAAATCATAAAAACACTATATAGACGAGGAGCTGCCCCTTACCGATATTTCCAGCATACTGTACCAGTAGTGGGTTTGTGTCAGCCATCTTTATATATTGTTTTAATGTAATCTTTGTACCATTTATAACATTTTTAGTACATTTATAAATGTTTATTCAGTGGTGTACCATATACTGTAATAAACAGGATAGAGGAAAACAGCTACTCATTCCTGAGGTTTGCATGCTGTACAGCGTACAATACCAACTGGTCGGAGAGCTGGTCATAAGTGTGTTAAACAGGTAGGTCGTTAAGTGAGGAGTTTCTGTATTATTTAGCATCAATAGTTGTGATTTATCTGATCTCTGATAATTTTGCGTTTTTTTTCCGTTCTGAAGTTCACCTCTGCTGTTTTTGTGTGGCGTGTTTAACAAATTTAACAAAAATAAAGGATAAAAAGTTAACATTGAAGGAGGTGGAGTTACAGCAGTGTGTGATTTGGAAGTGGAGCTTCGCTCACAGAGCCCTGACCTCAACCCCACCAAACACCTTTGGGAGGAACTAGAACGGAGATTGTGAGCCAGGCCTTCACGTCCAACATCAGTGCCTGACCTCACCAATGCTCTTCTGAATGAATCAGCAAAAAATCCCACAGAGATCTTGTAAAATCCTGTGGAAAGCCTCCCCAGAAGAGAAGCAGCTGTTATAGCTGCAAAGGAGGGACCAGCTCCATATTGATGCCTGTGGATTTATAATGGGATCTCATAAAAGTTCCTGTGAGTGTAATAGCCAGGTGTTCCAATACTTTTATCCATATAATGAATATTTGGATAAAAAAATAAAACATTGTTTAAAATAAAAAATACAGGTATGTAGTATTAAACATTAATAAAATAAAGAACGATAAAACATTTTTCTGTCCTCCAAATACTTATTTTGATATCTTGTTGGATGGCTAGAAGAACTCAGCTTCGCTTCACAAACCTCTCCCATGTGTTTGTTAATTTTGCCACCAGCTCACTCAACTAATGAACTTATTTAATTAAAATACGCCACGAGGAACTGATTAGCCAAACATGGCGTGCTAGTGGGTGAGTTCAGCTAATATTTGGATATACTGGATGGTAACAGTAAATACTGTGGTGACTTGAGGATTTGAAACACTTTGACAGGCATAAAATCATAGTTTTACACCAGCATAACTGAGGGACTTGGGACTCAAGCCCATTATTGTGTCAGTGGATTGTCAACTTCCTTGCGGACAGACCACAAACAGTAAGGGTAGGAAAACACGTCTCCCCTCTAATTACCCTCAGCACCGGAGCCCCCCCAGGGTTGTGTTCCGAGCCCCCACCTGTACTCTCTGTACACGTATGACTGCATAGCTTCACCAGTTCCCTGAAGGGCAACACAGAGAGAACGAGGAGAAGCTTGTTCCCTCAAGCCATTCGGTGTCTGAACCAGGACAATACCCAGAATGCAAGAGAGTGACGGTGACGGAGTGACATCATCAACCCTTCACTCTTCCCCCCCCAATGTATAACATATATTATATTATATTATATATTACATTATACTATACTATACACTCCACACTTCTACTTCGATGCCATCCCATCGTAAATTTCATGTTCAATGTTATCCTAGAGTGCAATGTATGTACATAGCAGAGATATATTCTGTACATCCCTGTATATAGTATAGGTACTACTATATCTAATCGCTTTCATCTCTTTTTATATAGTTTTAAAGTGTTTCTATCTACATTTCCTTGGAGCAGTTGCAATTAGCATTTTACTGCAGGTTGTACCATGTATGATGATACATGTGACAAAATTTGAATTTGAATGTTTACACAGCAAAAATTGTTTGGGTGAGCCTGCTGTACTGCTTGTCTCCATTTGGTGGCAGTAATGTACACACAGTGTTGCACGGAGGTAAGTTCAAACACTGATCTGCAGCCACAGCGATGCCTTTAGTACTCCGGAAGACTCACTCTTATTGGTGAACAACTAGTTGGGTGTTAAAGTTCTTGCTCTCTGTGTGTATCAAGTAGCAGCTGTCAATTATGAACTACACAGGCCTTTTTCATATTTTAATTATGTCATCTTGGTGAGAGGTAATATCCAAAAACAATCTTTTTCCAAACATGTCGTCATCTGACCTATTTCATCTGAACATATAATTTGAATAGACTGCCTTGTCAAAGGCGGCAGCCTGGTGGTGTAGCGGTTTGAGCTGTTGCCTCTCCATCATGGCTCCAAACGTGTGGAGTTTGCCTGTTCTCCCAGTATCATTATGGGCTGTCCTCCAGCTTCCTCCCACAGTCCAAAAACATGCTGAGGTTATTTGACATGACCAAATTGCTCAATGGTGTGTCTGTCCTGTGACAGGTTGGCACCCCATCCTACATTCCTCCCTGCTTTGTGCCTGTAGCCTCCAGGACAGTCTCTGGACCTCCCACAACCCTGAACAGGACAGGCGAGTTCAGCAAATGGATCTATGTTACATTGAAGCTGAAATTTCCATGGACATTTTGGCTTTTGCACAGCTAGAGAGGGAATTGTCGCTCATGCATTACTGTCATGCTGAGTGCAGAAGGATCCATCTCTCAGACCCAGCTTCTCCTTCCCTCTCATTCCCCCATGCCTGCTGTAAGAGGCTCATTAAAGGACCTTTAAAGTCATACCAGAGGCCTGGGATCAGAAGGGTAATTAAAAGTCTTTCCAATGCCCCGAGTTTCAAAGACGAGGGTCCTATACTGGGAAGAATGGCACAGTCAGTGTGGGAGTACTGTTGTCCCAGTCTGTGTGTGCGTATAGGTTTACTTCCCCCTAAATGAGGAGATCCCTGCACAAGGACAGTATCTTCCAAAGGACAGGCACTATGGCTACGTCCTCATGACAGCACTATTGTGCTTGGGACCGGCGGGTTCACTGTACTTCCCGACTTCACCACGACCCAGATCAGCAAGGGAGGGACTTGCGTCTCACTTCTATAACCAATTACAGTCTTTGTATCTATTGTATCCGGGTTCTAATTGCTCAAATGTTGAAAACAATCAAAAAAATTATGACGGAAGGTCATTGTGTTGGATCTTGTGTCTCTTCAATGTTCTTCCTCATCAGATAAGCTTCTGTTAATGTCCAGTAAAAGTTCCACCAGGGTAATTGGTAATATTTCTAATCTCCCCTCAACAGACCCAGTTTATCTAATTTCACATCTGTTTTGCATTAAGAGCCTGTGTTAGAGTTTCTGTGATATAGTGGAGGTGATAAGGCTTCTGTTAGCCTTTCATACACTGCAGTAATGCACTCCAGCTCGGCTCTGTTTACCACTGTTTACAAAATAGCCCTTTGGCAGCCATTAGCATCTTTTTTAAGAACGCAGTTTCTTTAAAAAAAATTGTATGAATTGACAATTTAAGGTTAAATCAAAGAATGTGTCGCTGCCTTAGTTCACCGTCGATGTTGATCGATCGTGATATTTCCGAATTCAGGATTCTCAGACTCCTCCATTACGGAACTCTTTGGTCATCAGAGATAGAAAGGTATAAGGTGAATTGCTTGAGAAAACACTTGAAGAGAAGGACTTGTAAATCTATACACCAATTTGAATTTTGGGTGATTTCATAAGCACATAAAATATTTTGATTAAAAAAGGAAAAAGATAAAATCGGAAATGAGACAAATAAAAATAGGTGATTAACAGCCATGAAATTATTTACGTTTCAATATATCTGTCAGACTAATAAAGATGATTACAGCAGTAGGCAACACCCAAAACAGAGAGTCCTTGTAAGATGACTGGCCATTTGAACACAAAACCTGAGGTAATTGCTAATCGCTTGGGTTCACCGGAAATGGAGAAGAGTGGCTATTTCTGGGATGCGGGCAGGACAGAGTGGAGCTTTTATGGGTTGATGGTGCTGCCCCATAAGCACCAGGGGCTTCTGCTGTGCAGGTTGACAGAGGCAAAGGGAAGGTGGTGTTTTAAACTAAACTGGACTGAATCTTTTAAATCCGAAATGGATTTCCTACCTGCACACTGAATCTAAGGAGTAGGGGCTGCAGCTCCTAGTTCTCTGAAAATAATCAAAATGTGGCTTTGGAAGTAAAGTCTGTGCTTTCATATTAAAGAGTGGGGGAACTGCACCTGTTACTGTAGCTCTTTCATATCTCTCCTCCTGGATACATTAAATATGCAAGACACCGTAGTACCAAAGAACAGCAGTTATGGTACAGCATAACACACCCACTGACACTCTCCGCAGCTGTAGACAGGGAAAGAACAGTATTCAATTCAATTCGATTTGTTATCACAGCACCTTTCACAAAAGAGTCACCACGAGGTGCTTTACATGGGTCTGTTGCGGTTCATTTAGACAGAATAATACAATATCGTGCATGATGAAATCACCCAGACCATCTGCAGGTCTGTGTGAGGGACAGAGCAGGCTGATGAAGTTGAATGAATGGGTAGGTGTTTGCATTATCAGAATCAGAATCAGGTTTATTGGCCAAGTGTGAGTGTGGCACACACAAGGAATTTGTTTCCGGCAGTTGGTGCCTCTCCAGTACATTACAATGCAATAGAACAAAACAGTACAGATTAAATACAGTAAATACAGTATAAAAGACATCTTAATCTTTATTTCAAATAAAAGAGAAAACTAGACAAAAATATTACAGCAGCACATGTCTCCATATGAAACATCTAAAGAAGAAGGTAACACTTTATATTAAGGGCACCTTCATAATGCATTCATAGAACATTCAGTGCACCTTCATAATGCATTCATAGAACATTCATAAGCAACATGCAAGTGCACCTTAACATCCTAACATCCCTTAACAGCTTTAATATACATTGATAACAAACATTACATGATAATACAATTATAATGTTTGTTATTAATGTATATTACAGCTGTTAAGGGATGTTAGGATGTAAAGGTATATATACATGATGTTTATGAATGTTTTATGAATACTTAATGAATACATTATGAAGGTGTACTGAACGTTTTATGAATGCAATATAAAAGCATTATGAAGGTGCAGTTAATGTAAAGCATTACCAAAGAACATTCAAGATTCTTTATTGACATCTCACCATGCAAGGGCTGCTAAAAGAGCAAGCACACCACCAATTAACAAGTTTAAGATAAATTCAGTGTTAGTTTTCTTATTGATGTTTGCTATGTATTTGATAAGTCCTAAAACGATATTGCTGTCAAACCCAAAGTGCTTGTCTGGGATCATGTATTTCCTGGAGTTAATGCGATCGCTGTGGGATCCACAGAGAGGTGATGGTGAAGGTCTCTGATATTCTTGTCCGTACCAAAAAAAGCAAAAGGGCTTGTTAAAAAGAGAATCCCGGGATGTCCCGTCTTAATGGCCCACAGCTGAAATATTCCTTTCCGACTGAAAAAGAAAAAAGAAAAGAAAAGGAAAAAAACCTCTTCATGCTACCTTAAAAGGGACATTTCCACAGATCAGAGTTTCAGAGAAAGATGCATCATGGGAGACTGGGAACCATCGTGATGGAAACGGCTCATTTTCCTGTGGACGTCCCCCACTGCTCCTTTGAAATGTTCCCTCCCCCCATTTTTGTCACCCTGGTACCGGCAGTCAGATGTAAAAGGACAAACTGTAAGCATCAAAGCGTCACAGTCCCGCCCCCTCCTGCCAGCATACTCATTGACATTAATGTGCTGTTTGAAAAGGGAGGCTATAATTAATTAGCACAATCTTTATGATTATTCAAAAGGGTAACGTTCCATTCTCCCTTCAGTCTGGGACTGCTTCTTTTGTAAACTGCATGCTTTTGACATTTTAGTTTAGTTTGCTGTTTACTAAGCAAATAATAGCAATAATAATAATAGATTATTGTAATAAGGACAACATACCAGGAGAAGCACATATATACTATTGCATGAATAGAACATTTTACCGACCGTGCATGTCATTTCCTGTAAGTAAAAAGCTGAACCTCACCCCTCCAACCCCCCCCAAAAACTGACTCCGCCTGGTTTGAGTAGTTGTCTACTGATACCGTTAATTGTGGTCAGAGGGCAAATCCCAGAGGTGCTATACCTCTCCTGGAATCTGCATGCAGACAGAAATGACCAAACCTGAGCTCACCGGTGAAGGTTCTGCTGGAATCTCAGCGTTATAGGATAGTCTCCTGGGGGGCAGGGGGGGTGGTCTTGTTGCTTAGATGATCAATGTTTCAGAAGGTTTCATCGGAATGAATTGTTTTCATACTGACAGGTCAGATACATCTCTTCCAGCTGTTGTGCAGGGTAGGGCTGAGCTCATTCTGTCTGTCGCTATCTAGTCCCTTCTCTCCTTACCCCCTGAGTTCTGCTCGCACGAAACGACATGTCCGCTATTTCTATTCATGCACCTTTGTAATTCTCTTTGTTGTTTTATTTGGTACAGAGCATATTAAAAACTAGCCCGCTAGTTGGAAAAAGGAAAACCAAGGAAAGGAATATGCTTCTCTATCCAGATTAGTGTGTCTCACTCTGAGGATCAGAAGCGTTTTCTTGTAAATCTGTAGTAATAATGAAGGCTTCTCTCTCTGATAGAGAGACTCTCTGTTAGATAATTGTATTACAAACCTACACCTTATGTTATATTGTATGTCAAAATGTGTTGTAAATGTTTCATTCCTTTATGAAGCATTGCGGTTAAACATTTCTTGTGTCTTTGAGTTCACTGTTTGCGTCTTTTGAATGTATCCCGGTGTATTTTGAATGGAAATCTACTAGTTCCTTCCCAAAAATATTATTACAAACCTATGTGTGTGTGTGTGTGTGTGTGTGTCTCACCTCACACCTCCAGACTGGATGCTGCATAGTTATAGCTGGGCTGAAGGCAGCAGTCAGCCACTTGCTCCCCTGTTTCTGTGAGAGGCCTCCTTCAGGCTTCTGAGGGAGCCTTTCCAAACGTGAGCCAGCTGGGGTTATTAGTGGGGGCCACACATGTGGGGTTTGTGGTGGAGCGACAGCTGGTCCAAAACGAAGGTGCTGAACCTTTGATTGACTGGGTGCTGCTCTTTTTGTCAGATCCGCTGTAGTTTGCTGTAAGACGTTTTTGTCCAGTGTGACCTACAGGCAAGGGAAATAGTACTTCAAAAGCATATAGCTTGCAAGCATCCAACTAGACGTAAGTGCAACTGGTGCAGGAACTCTACTATACCTTGTAAAAAACATTGCATGAACCTAATGAGAGCTATTCAAGTCAAAGACAGGTGCAAAAATAGATAAACCTCCAGAATATGCAAGAGACCAGTTAATAGAAGAAATATGAGAGAGCAGGTCAGCGGCTGAATGAGGTAGATGAGACCTTACTGGAAGAGATGTGTCTTCACGTTGGACGTTCTCACACATGGTGCTCAGATCTCCAAGCTGGGTTGGCATGAAGAACAAGCAGGGTCTTGATGAGCCACTTGATGAAGATGGGTCCCCTTCCGTTATTGGCTCTGAATACCAGTAATCGTAAGGACTTCAGCTAGATGCGAGCGCCTGAAGGAAGCCAGTGAAGTCAGCTAAGGAGGTGTGTGTAACATGAGAGCATTTTAGCTCATTGAATACTAGATGTGCTGCTGAATTTTTAAACATTTGCAGTGGTTTGAAATCACAGGCTGCTAGCCCTGTCGGCAGAGTTGCAGTAATCTTTGAGAGGTTTAACTGAAGCTGACAATCCCATATCCCGGCTGCGATGTGGGCAAGGCAAGTGGAGATCAGAACAGAGACTGTGGTGTCCTCAGGAGGAAAGGTCAGGTGGAGCTGAATGTCATCAGTGTCATTGTGGTAGGTGGTGGGAGCCATGTGACTGGGTGATAGAAGCTAGAGATACAATGTATTGAGGTGACCAAGTACTGAGCTTTGAAGAACACCAAATGTTACCTAATGTGACACCTCCACAACCCAGGACACTTGTAATGATCTATCTGATAGGTCATATGATGTAGACAAACTGCATCAGCAAAGAGGAACAGCAGTCACATGTGGAACCTCCAAGAATAGACAGATTCTGAACACGATAGCTGCTGCAAAAAATGTATATTGTGAGCCTTACAAATCTGGAATATATCTAAAAATGGTTGGTGTGGGCAACCACTTTCTTGGGATCATTTGCTCTGATGATCTGCATAGTCATATAATGGCCAGAACAATATGAAGCCATTTTATAGGAGCAAGTCCTGTATTCTCATGAATTTCTCATATTCCAAGCTGAAGATGCCCCCTTAAGCACTACTAAAGACTGATGAACACGATGATGAAATCAAATGCCTTTCATAGCCTCCTAAATCATATATATCTAAACATCACAGAATTTTTACTTGGATATTCTGCAGCACAGAGTATGAAGTAATTTTCCACTTCCTTTATCCCTCGAAGAATTGGAGATTTTTAAGTCTTGAAAAATGGACCGACATCTCACAATACACAAATATATGTTATATATTTGATTCTCAGTTCTAAATTCCTGTAGCTTTCTCGGAGCTTTTGTAAAAGTAAGGTGCCATTTCAATTCCAATTCAAAATAAGGAAAGAGAGCTATTCCTAAGTTGGAATCTGTTTTTGGTAAAGTACAGTACATCTGTTGAGAACAAGAGTTATTATTAGCTAGAGAACAGAGGTGACCATGCATTATGAGACAACCTTGTCCCATAGTACGGACAACATATATTCACACAGGCAGAAATTATACCAGGATACAATGCAGCCCTTATCAGGGTGTTGCAGTGCTGCAGGACTCCATCTCTCTTATTGTGGTCTATACAACAGAAGGGTCACCGTCCCCACCCAGTCATTGTACCCTGACTTTCCACCCCCTGGAATATGCATGGATTTAGTTTAAATGATGTCCCCACCTCCAGCTCTGATGTTAGCTAGCTTTTGTTATCTTCTCTATCCCAAACAAGACACTGTGCTAAACCCTGGAGATGCACCAGCAAATTCATCATTACTGACATTTTAGTATAAACTGGGGTTTTTCTCCAAGGCCCTCGGACGTGGTTTTCAGGCTTATTCCTAACAGTCGGGCTTCTGTTTCTCGCCACAGCATTGAGAGTTTAAAGGACATTGTGTTCGTTGTTTTACAGTAATACATTGTAGGTACAGGTAGGGTAGGTAGGGACAAATAGGTTATTATAGATGATGACCATATTTAGTAACCGATGAATTAACTTGGAGGTGATGACCTGTACCTGCAGATTCAAAACATCTTTTGTCTTTAATATTTAAAGGCAAAAAAACACAGTTCACTTCATACAATTCATTCATTTAATTCATGTCTCATCTGCCCAATTCATGATTCATCTGTTTATTAGACCATGATGTATATCATTCAAGGGTACCCTGGAATTTAAGAAGCATTTTTATATCACTATAGTGCCAACTTGAAGTAAGTAATACTGCATTGGAGCCAGTGAATGGTGTCCAATGAGTAATACTGCATTGGAGCCAGTGAATGGTGTCCAGTGAATGGTATTCAATGAGTAATACTGCATTGGAGCCAGGGAATGGTGTTTATTTATTTGTATTGCACATGAATGTGTGACGTATGAACATAGGAACATTTAGCCATATATAGTAACATCTACGAGTGACACATATTGTGTTTTATCCTCATTGTCTTTCGGTTAATCCCTGGTGACTAATAAGCTGATGTCTAAGCTTAATCATTTTAAAGCTGATACACTATGAATGCACGACACCTCAATGGGTAGCATTCTCACGCAGGGTTTGGAGATTAAATCCTGCCCATAGTATGTGGGTATACCCTATGATCGTCTGGCTTCCATTTCTAGGTGCACTGTGCCGATTGGGGTAGGCTTCCCCTCTCTCCTATTGGATAATCATCTGGAGAATGGATGGACATCCAAAGATGTTTATGTTAAGTGTTTGGCTGTATCCTCCTGAGACCCCACCCATTCATTTATGTCCATTGTAGTGGACATTTTATTTTTGCATTTATCTTTTCACTGATGTTAGGAAACATACTCTCTGTGTTTCATTTTGAACATATGTTTGTGAAATTAAAAATAAAAATTAATTTGAAAAAAATCTAAATATGGATATGTCTAGTATGAATGTTAAGTGCAATCTGAGCAGTGCCTATGAACACCCAACATACTGCAATGTATAATGCATATTCAGATAATAACAGTGATTAAAGTGCATGCAAAAATAGCTTAACAGTTCAAGCATGCACACTAAACCTCGAATGGAGTGCATTTTAGATGTTTTTCTTGGTTTAAAATTCTGCTCCTTTAAATGTTTTTTTAAGCATTTAACTTTTTAACCTGTTTTCTATGATTGTAGCTGCCCCCCAAAAGAAGATGTAATACTTCTGATTAAATATACAGCTAAATATTCCTAAATGATCTAAAGTGCACATTTCCCCAACATTGGCTTAGCAATATCAAGCAGTTAGAAGGACCAACTGAGGTCATTAATAAAAAGATAATTTAAAAAATGATGCCCACTGCCTATTCATTGGACCCGGTTTCCACTAAACTGCTTAAGGAATCTTTGTTGGCTCTCTTTTGGCCCATTCTAACCATCATAAATGTACCCATTAATTTGTGCCTGTAATCAGACTGCTACCGTAAAGACCAAATGTACATCTTTAACCATATTTAACCACAGGCCAAAGTCAAACCTGATCTTCCTTTCAAATATCCTGAAAAAATATGTATTGCAACTATACTTTTTCTGGCACGTAATTATCTAGAAAGATCTCACTCTGCCTTATATTGACCTCACTGTGCTGAAACTGTGTTAAATAAGGTAATTATGTGCTTGTGCGATGAAGGAAATGTAACAACAGTTATGGATTAAAGTTTTTTACCTCATGACTGAAGAATCATTACTTTGGCTCTGCATACGGCAGATAATGTTGTGCCATTTTACATATTCTATCCTGTCTTTAGGCTCTTTGCATAGTTTCCAATTCTCTCCTTTGTGTTACTCCAGACCTGACAGTGATTGCATTTTCACTTGACACTCTTTGCTAAAATAAATTCCCCCTGTTTGCACAGCCCCATGTCAGACGGTTCTATCCATCACCCCAAGCAAGACCTTTTCATACTTAAAAGTTTATTATTTCCTGTGGATCTGATTGTGGATCGGCCAGATGAAAATTTACGCCATCCATCCACCCCTGTAACAACTCATAATGTACTGTATACCTAATGCAAAAAGAAATATGTCATAATAATACATAACTTGCATATGTTACCACACTATATTTGCAAAATGTTATGTGATAATACTTTATTATATTATTAGAAGTTCATTAAATTATGAGTTGTGATATTGTATGTTGTAATTTCATTTTGAACACTTGTGACATCACTTGACTGTTGCCTACCACTTAATGGGCTGTGAAAACCTTGGAGCCAAGTTAAGAAGCAGGAGACACCTCACATAGGACACCAGTCCATCTAAAGGCTCACCATTAAAGGCAACCCAGATAAACACAAGGGCAACATGCAAACTGCAGACGCTTAGCCCATTAGAGGCAACCCAGATAAACACA
>JAODJU010000048.1:7576589-7596025 GCA_026776725.1 Gnathonemus echidnorhynchus
CCACATATTGTTTGTTCCATCTTCTAAAACACAATGTGTAATGCAAAATAATAATTAAGAGAGAAATATATTGCTCAAAAAATTGCAATTTTGCAGCCTCGGGTCCTCTTATGCTTTTGACGCAGACTTAACGAGGCCAAAAAATAAATTCAAGGTGCAAGGTTTCTTCAGTATCATCAATAGCTGTATATACGTACATAGTGGGATAAGACAATGCTTCTCCGTGGATTGCAATGCAACATGTATCAACATAAAACAAAATACAATGTGCACAAGGACAAAAACAGCACTGAACAGTGCATCAATATACAATATATGGCCATTGGGTAATGAGGTACTTTCTGAACAAATATTATATCCAGCATAATGTCAGTGTTAGAGAACCACCTACAGCATACTGGATATCAATTATTGCACATAAGGAAAAGATAATGGCATTGGTTGAGTGTTACAGGTAAAGTGCAAGTGCCATTGAGATTATAATGGAGTTATTGTGGAGTGTGCAGTGAGGTAGTGTACTAGAATGGCGTTTGGCTCAGGAGAGATTGTAACATGAATGTGCCTTAAGAATTCTGATTGAGGTAGGAGGTTTTACACAGCCTGGTGGAATCAGCACGCCTGCTTTGATGCCGTTTACCAGACGGGAAAAGAGAGTAAATCTGTCCATGTAGTGGGTGGAAACATCTAAAGCTACCAAACGATAATGGGTGTGAATGTAAAGGGAGAGCGCAGTGTGTGCAGTGTGTACAGTGTGTGCAGTGCGTGCAGACATCCAGCTGCCAGCTCCTGTGGTATGACACACCTTACCCACTATACGCACTTCTTCTCACTCATTCTTTTATACTTCTGCTCAGCGGAAGCACAGCCTTAAAACCTGCTTCCCATAGTGGCAGTGTAGAAACATCACAAATGAAAATGGGTAAACAAGCCACATTTTAGCATTATGTACTTCCTCCTGTGGGCTGTCTACTAATGGCACTAATTCAGCTACTTTGCTGCACTTAAGGCCAAGACTGTGGACGGGTCACTCGCCCAAAACTGGATCATTCTCTTGAAAGACCTCAGTCTCCCCTCTTTGCATCGTGATACTTACACTGCCTCTGTGGTACATTTCCTTCAACCTCCCAGTTTAATTCCTGCCGCCACCTCACCCACATCCTGATCTGAGCTTGGTGCCCCGTGGACGAGGGGATCTAGCAGACCTCGGAGCTTTCATCCTACAGCCCCTTCCGTAAGCCCCAGAACCCTCCTGCCACGCTGAATTAATGGCAAAGCGAGACTCCGACCAGCCATCAACCTCAAAAGCAGAGCTCCTCTCCCACATGGGATGAATCACCACATTCGGAGGCCTGAGAGGTTAGTCTGGGTATGCTAGCTAGTTATCAGCTTCTGACAGCACTCCCACTGACGACACAGGTTATGCAGAAGATGGGAGGTGAATTGGACGAGCTGATATGTGATGGACCTCACTCTCAATGGGAACCCCCACCTGAGAAAGTATTAATTCCATGTGATCTATTCTGCTAACTACACTGGAGGCATCCTGACAGTGTCCTGACCAGTGGCTTATGCAGCATGAGCACTTCTTGCCAGTGCTGCCACATTTCTTGCCAGTGCTCCCATACATCCAGTTGCACTTGCAGTTATTCAGCAATGTCCAATATACTTAACAGTGTCTGCACCCCTTGTAGATGCTGGCTCAAAGAGTTTCATTTAATTTATTTTAGCAGATGCTTTTATCCAAAGTGACATACATTTTTGAGGAAAAGCAGGGTTAGACAATCCCTGGAGCGATTGGGGGTTAAGAGCCTCACTCAGGGGCCCAGCGGTGAAATCAATCTGCTGAGCCTGGGATTTGACCCGGTGACCTTTGCTATCACAAGCACAGTGCTGCCAACCTGCTGACCCAGGCATAAATTCTCTGCTCATACTAGATAGACTAGTTACATACTCTGTCCTACGCAGCAATTAGGTACACAAAGCATAAATACCTGTTTTCCACCACATAAAAGGTGCAGCCTTTGTATCTGTGATTCAGCAGGTTTCTTTACAAATATGACATTTATTACAAATGATACTAAACAGTGACGGCAAACTTCAGGACTTTCAAAGAGATACATAGTAAAATGTTTTGTACTAAAAAAAACTCAAACCTCGACAGCAAGAAATGACTGAAATGTCATAAAATTTTTTAAATAGAATTCCAAGCATAGTAACTATAATGGCATGCAGTTTACGTCATAAGAAGCCTTTGATCTTTAAACCTTACTAATAGGGATAAATGCAGGCTGCTTTATTTTTACAGTACCATATCACAGTAAAACTACCCTTATAAATGGTTTACGAATGGCTTATAATCTGGTTATTAATTAGGTTATAAGACTTTCTAAATCCTTAATAGACAATTATGAACAAGTTATGACCGTTTTCTTTTATTTAATGAGTTACTACAATTTATAAGCGGCAAAGGGAGCTTTATTATAAAGTGGTACTATTTTTAACAATGTTTATTGTTTAATGCAATAGACAACTGACGTTACGCCCACAGCATCGTGTATTAGATTGAAATCAAATGTTCTGAAGCACTTGGAGAACAACGCATACACTGGACATCAGTTCAACGCTAACTACAGGTGCACCAAAATTCGTGTTGCATTTACGAATCCTTTTTATTGTTTATTTTCATATAGAAGTATAAGCTGATACTACTTGCGAATTTGAGTTAAACTTACAAGCCTTTGACGTGCTAAGAAACTTTGAAAGGAGTCCAGCTGCCCCTAAAAATAACAGCTCTATACCCTGTGACCAACAGCCGCAACTTCTTTGTCACCCTCGAGGGACATACAGACCTGCAGAAAATCAGGTGATGGATTGCGCTGAATCAAGTATACTGCTTAATAATTTTTTAAAGGAAAACTGACTTCAGCACGGATATGTCAGTTGTAGTATTCTAGAAATGAACTATCTTAGTCTTAAATCGCTGCATTGCACTAGGATTTATATATCAATTATGCAGGAGGGTTATAATAGACAAACTGAAGAGGCATAATCATATTGTTTTCTATTTGGTGTGGACTCGGTTAGTATTGCTTTTATACATTTGCGTAGCCTTTTCGCCCATCAAGGTAAGCATATCCTGCAGCGTTTTCCGCAGCTATATAGCATTTTACGGTGCACCGTTTTACTGATACTCATGGGACTGATCGGCTGCACAAAGTTTCGGTACGATTGAGCTCCGCAGGCTTTTTTTTGAAGGCATTGCTTTCTGATGAGTGACTAATTATAGCTATAATAATTTCATTCTAGTTATATTTTTAAACAATTAGTGCATACTATTTCCAGTATTTCCGTTCCTATGCGATTAGTCCAACTCCCGGAGTTCATTGCATATTTCGAAGTACAGACTGAAATCTGAACAGTCGGGAAGTGGAACTAGCCTATATTTTCGGTATTGTACTTTGTAAGACAGGGAAAACGGGCGACGTGTAAGTGTATTAACATTCTTAAATAATCACACCCTGCTCTGCGTTTTTGTTGTGAAAATTGTAAATTCATCGCACATTTCAGCAATAAGCCAACAAGTTCATACACACGCACACGTAGATAAGCAGACTAATCATTATCTTGGCGTTATGCACGTATTTGTCGTTTAAATAAACGAAACAGCGTGCAAATAACTATTACATCTTCCATGAGATCACCGAGTTCCAATGTTGCCAGATAAATGTAAAACTATACAATAGGTAGCCTATTTTGTGATAAACTACAGTTAGATATATCCAGGATTTATTAACCTGAAGAAACAAGGGAAACGATTCAACGCTGTATAAGTGGCCAGAGAATAGAGTGTATGAACAATGCAAATCACAGGCATAGTTATTTTACAGTAGGTAAGCATCTTTCGGTTTGTAAAACCTGGCGTTAATCTTGAGTTTCACCATTCCAAAAGTGAAGAAAGGGAATTACTGCTGTACACAACTTTGCAGAGGCTATGTTAGACCCAGTCTTGTTTACTAAGGTGGGCTCGATGCAGATCAATGTCGTGGCAAGTTCGTAAAGCGGACTGCAGGGTTCAGTGTATTTTTGGGGAATATGTCCTGCGGATTTCCAAATTTCCAGACAGCATTTTCTAATCACCATAACAAGCCAAATGTAAGCTAACGTCTTATCTGTCTGTATTACATTAATTGCATTCATGTGAGGTAGGTTACCCGAAGAGACTCCTTCTCTGACGTCTTATGGAGTTACATCTTTTCAGTTATAATATACCCATGTATTACATTTCTTACTAACTATAACATGAGAACGAAAGTGGGAGCTATATTCGGTCACGTTCTTACCGAGGTGTTGAGCGTTAAAATCCCCGCTTAACATATATGCATATATTCATATATATCGAATATACGGCGAGATATGAGCTAGATATATTAAAATATTTAATTTTCCCCTGGTTATTCTGTCTTTAATGCTGGATCGTATTTTTGAAGTTTCGATAAGTAAATGTAACATACACGCGCACACACAGAAGGACGAATAACTCCAGTACGTAAAATCCATATTCATTTGTGCCATTTATACCTCAGATTTGGTTAAAACACTTGCCTATAAGGCTCCTCCATGCTGAAAAAAAACGCCGAACGTCTGTTGCTCCGCTATGGAGGACAAACTTCTTAGACTCTTATAAAGCAGCACTAGCTTCTCTTCTTTTTATAAGTAGCCTGCTTGACTATTCAGCTGGCTTATTTTTCATTGCACGTGTACCGCTTTTATTAAAATATATAAAAGGACTGATCGCATGTTTTCAACGGCGTTTCCGTAATATGAAGCATCCTACGACTCGTTAATGAGCCCCGTGTAATGACATTTTTTCGGATCAGATGTATTCCTGACGTAGTTAAGATTAATGTTTCCCCGTGTTTCCGTAGTATTTATACTTGAGCACACCGCCGTAGTTCTAGGATGTTCCTCGATACCCGTGTAATTTTACTGTAATTTACAATTCGCCTGTCTAGCGTGACGTCGACGAGCTACACAATAAGCGCCTTCTCGTTTCATTTGGTGTTTTCCTGTTCTAATTTTCTTCATTTCAATACATATACATTTACGACTGATAACATCGCGTTTTGTATGGAACGAGGCGTTATTTTTGGTGGATGTGTTTTTCTACCGATGTGCATTGATGTAGCAGAAAACGTGGAAGGGATAAGGTAAGATCACTAATAGTATAAACAAAGAAACATCGTTACATTGACAATAACGTTGTTAATAATGGATCTGGTTTGCTGCGAGTTTTCTGTACAAATCTATACGTGTATCAAATGGCACATCCCAGCAGTCTTTTTCCCTATAACAGTATCTAAACCGCTTATTTGAGGAACATAAAGCTGGTGTTTCTTTACATTGTTACATTTCTGTGAACTGGTTGCAGTCATTCAATAGGCTCGGGTCTAATTGATCGAACGGTGGGGGTTAGCATCCATTAACATCAGCGTGATCCCTTTGTATAAATTTGGTTGAACGTAGCTAATTTTCCAATTTTCTTCATTTTTCCTGTTACAGAAACCTTATCTCAAAGCCTGACGTCTTCTGGAGGGACTCCCAAGGATTTCACAGAAGAAGCAGTCTGCAAAAAAGGGAATTAATTTCAAGTCTTAATCGGGAATTACACATACAAACTGGGATCTATGAGCGGAAAAGTGGCGAAACCTAAAGACGAAAGGGATGATTCTAAGGGTAAGAGCCGTACCTCACAACACGGAGATCTGTAACATGCAGATCAGACGCAAATGAAACCCTTTTCATCTTGTCTACCTCATTAGAACAATGGCACCGAGTAATTAGTCTACTCTTGTTAAGTGAGATATCGCGTTCAAATGTAATACATCAAGGGGGCACCGAGAGGTTACGTTTCAGCCTAAGACAGGGCTATTGTAGAGCACCCAGTTCTTTTTGTTGAAGTGTACGTGTCCAGTACCTGTCACGCACACTGTTAATAATTAATTTTCGCTTCCTCTATTGCACTTTGTGGTTTATTGGTGTAATCGAAAGGAAATACTATGAATGAATAAAAATAAATAACAATCTGTATATTTTCTTGCTACATTCAATGTCCAATCGACACAATACAAGAGTAACCTATANNNATATATTCCGTCTTGAGTGAAATGGAAGCGTGGTCGCTTAAACGTCATAGTGAGAAGCCCTGATGTCACCTGCATCCTGTTGCAGCTGTGTTAGTGTGAGTGAGAGTGTGTTTTTGAGCGTGTGACATGTCGGCATCCGAAGGTGTCTATGAGGTCCTTACTTATTAACTAACTAACATATTGTAAGGTCAGTCCGTGCGATTTGTCGATAACTGTACCGTACTGTAGGTGTGTTTGAAACAAGCACGCCGTGAAAGTGAATGTAAACTGAGAACCATCGCCATGGAGACAAACGTGAGAGCTGCGAAACGAAACACTGCTGACTGAATCAGACAGAACTGAGCCAGCAAGCAAATCCCCTAGTTCAACTCGGCTCGTCTGCACTTTTGGTCTATTTTCGTATGTTTGGTAGTCATTTTAGTTTGCACAGAAACTTTTGAAAGACGAACGGCGGCAGGCCAGGCTCGGGAAAGCAAATCACTTAGTTACTGAAACGAAAACAAGATTTATCGTTGCTACACATTACTTTTTGCTGCAAAAACATATATCAATTGCACAGTGAATCCAATAGGCACTGGCAGCATCACGCTAATATCCCTCAGTAAGGACTTATTCCGTTTCCCAGACAACGACCGCGCTGTCCAATGACTTTGCAGCATGCGAAGTATGCCCCCTTTTTACTACGAGACCATGCCACCCCTATTAAACGTAACTAATAACCGATTATTTCCAAATTCAGTCTTGCGGTATTACAACACGGCGACCTTTTGCAGCATAATTATGTTATGTGTTCATGGTCATAGATAAACGGCATAAATATATAAATAAATATTTCATACTTGTCCATAGATACAATAACATTTCAAGTATCATTCTCAATTTAGGTGTTTCACAAACTACAAATGTGAGTTGCATGAACCTCAGTTTTACCATTTTATTGTTATGGAGTGTTTAGATAATACAGAATACTGATACTTTCAGTGTTATTATGTATGTCATTTGTGACATTGATATTTTAATGATGTTCCACATACATATTATATCCGTCCTGCACATCACACAGTAGCTTACACCCCTGATTTATGGTGCTTAGCTATACACTTAGAAAGTTTAGACAGACATCTGTAAAATGTATGCAGACTAGTCAACTAAAAATGTCATGAGATGAAATAATTATTTCAGTAAGGTGATCAAAGCTCAGCTGGCTGCACTTTTCATGCCAAATAAACAAATCATCCTAACTGTTCTTTCAGAGGTCAAAATGTACCTTAAAATAATCTGTTGCTTCTGAATAGACTGCACAATATTGATGTCAACACATATGCTAAACTGATACTGTACATTACTCTGAACTACAGGCAGGTTGTGGGTCCATGGATGTTCTGTAATACTGGTGCGAAAGGCTTCAGCCAGTACATCTGATGCCGGTTTTGACGGCCTCAATGACAATGGTATACCGTGCAGTCTGTCACTAAGGCTGTCTGTGCCAATGTCAGCAACATTTATGGTTTATTGTTATTGTTAAAAAAGAGGATTTCTCCCATTAGTGGAGAGTCACCTTAATAGAATCCAACTTAGTATTGTTACCTGTTCAGTTTTCTTTTGTGTGACAGATTCAATTCAGTTAATGTATATTACTATAAATCAATTGTGAATGAGACTAGAAAACACTGGAGGGGAGAAATTAACACTAGACAGGTAGATGAGGAACTTCTTGGGGTCTAAAATCAGCTTTTTGTGTATGTGAGGAATTCCTAGCAGGCCTTCCTACCTTGGAGGACTTTACAACGGCAATTATGGATATATGGTCATTTCAAGCAGGTGCATTTGTGTCATCAGCTTATGAATAAAGGGTCGTTTTATGCTTTATCCTTCCTAAAGGCACCATGCAGAGAGAGAACAATAAACGTCCCACAATTAATCCCTGTGGGACTCCATCTTTCACCTGTGATGTGGACGACACAGTCTGGTTATTACATAGCATATCGGTGATGACTGAAAAATTCAGGAGCATAAGTTGCAGAGGATACTGTTGCATGGATTAGAACTGCAGTTAAAGCTTTTTTAGGGTTGTGGCTTTGGCAGAAAGCAGACCGAAGTATGTTATTAGCACCCAGGTATATCTGAAGTTGGGTGGCAACTATTTTATCAATGTTCTTTGAGAGAAGGGGAACATTTGGACAGGTCTATAATTGTTAAGAACACAAGGATCTAAGTTAGGCCTATAAATAGAGGGAGAGCACCGGAAACAAAGGAAGTATTACATATCTCAGTCCTTTTAGTCATTGATTCATTGTGAGTGATTGGTAATATTGGCCTTTACGTTACCCACTGCATGGTATTTTGACTCCTTCAGATTACACTCCTCACAGTTCTGCTGTATCTCTCCATAGCTCTGGAGGTTTGAGGTCTCGGCCGGCGCTGTTGGGGCTGCATCTCTCCGAGTGACTTTTTGCATCTGGATGAACTGACGTGTTGACAGTCGCAGGAAATGCAGGGTCCGCTCATGTTCCTTGTACCATCTGCACTGAGACTGAACCGTTTTTTTTCTCACGCTGTCTGTGCTTCATCCTCCATCTGGCTCAGCCGGAAAACTTGAACGTTTAGCTGCAGAAAGTTGTGTGTCTCCTTGATGTTAAATATTGAAATTCTTAGCTATAATATGGCTGATCTCTTGGCGATTAACTTTTTAATAACCTGGGTTTTAGGTGGTTTTAGTAATTAGAAGTACAGTTAATCAAGGCTGGACATTCATTATATGTAACTTAAAGCATGATGATTAGATTAGAGCCGCATTAGATTAGAGCATTAATTCAATGTTATCTTGTCCCCATTTTTAAAAGGTTACCTGTAAACTAAATGATGAGGGCTTTACTCAACTAATGCAAGTTCATAAAAGTTACTTCTGAAATAATTTTTTAAATTCTTGTTCATCAAAGTTGTGGAATTCAGTCTGTTGTGATCAAGGCTGCTTTGTGAGTTGACTGTATTTGAAGTCTGATTATACTCATTTTGTTTTTAAAGACGTCCATAAAACTATTACTGCTGAAAATAGAAGGCACTGCATGAGATGAAGCGCTAGCTTCAGCAGTTAGGTCAGCTATTGTTCTATAAAGGAAGCTGGGAAAATTATTAGACTTACTAATAAGCTGGGGAACAGAAGGCTGGTCAGGCAGTACAGAGAGATTTCTTGCATCATGCACTGTTGTTATACAAGGCAGACCGAAATACCTGCAGTTTATTTGTTCTATATTTATATTCGGGTTTGTGGCAGTCCAGTTTAGGAGCTGTGAGTCTGATCATCAAGCCACTGGAGTGTGGTTTTCTTTGGGTTACTTTTGCTTTTAGAGATACAGCGTTTTCAGAGATACAGAGATACAGTGTTTTCAGAGATACAGAGATACAGTGTTTTCAGGTCTTGGTGGACAAATGGTTGTTCATGATATTTGAAGGTAATAATGTCACATTGACCTTACTGAAGGTACATGTGACATTGTTAATTCCAGTAAGGTGCTGTGTCTGTTATTGAGGGTAGGAGTAGATCAGTAGTAGATGAAAAGTTATTTTACTACACTCACAAAATTACCGATTCATTGAAAAGTTTTGGATGTCAGTTGTCTAATGCAGGAGTCTAATTTGTGATTATTTACCAGTTTCTTGCTTTTACTAAGACTTTTATCAAGTATCTATATAAGATCTTCTAACTTGTTTTTTAATTATTATTTTTTATTTTTTTACAATTAATAGCTAAATCAGAAGTATGCTCGTCAGACTTAGGCAAGAATGACAAGCTTTTGGCCCCAGAGGTTTATATGCTAAGAGAACAGATGTGACTGAGTTAGATGCAATATTAAACATCTCTGCCTCGAATGAGGGATAATCCGGTGCAGCTTTAGACTGTGCTTTTCCCTTGAAGGTGGCCACCGGGGTCCTGCACACCCTAAACTGCAGCTTTGTGTAAATATTTAAAGCCAAGGGTTCAGGTTTTGGTAAAGGTGTTGTATCTTTTTGTCTTAACCGAATTTATGTTAGTTGGCAGATGTCAAATCAGGTGTTTGGCATGATATTGTTAGCAAAAATGACTTGAATTTTAGAATAATTTGAGTTTGACTTAAGATTAATGATTTGATTTAATCCTCATATAATCTAGGTCTAGCTATTGTTAGGTAGAACTTAGTTATACTAGGATCAGGGAACAAACTAGGCGGCTGCCTGATCAGCAAAAGGGGCCCATATTGGTGGACAGGACCCTGGATACGGCCCAGATCGAAATGACTGTATAATTTATGGGATGCATCATTGCAGGGAGGCCAAATCCCTGCCAGAAGTGAACTGGTGGTAGGAAGATAATGAACCTGCAATTTAACCCAGGGCTTGGATTTAGCAGCTGCTAGTTCCGGCGCTGAACTGGAGACAGTCTCGTGAGATATAGCTGAGTAAACAGAAGGAACTAAGCTTCCATTCTTCAGTCCATCCGATATCTAAAAGTGTGCTCGAGTCCCTCCAGCACGCGGGCCCTGTCCTACAGCTGTGCAGTAATGAAGCACTTCTGACATTTACAGTTGTCTACCACTGGCAGGACAGCGTACACTCTACATGGTCTATAAACATGCTCTCAATGGAAGGCTCCGGAAGATGTGCTGCTAGTTGTTGATTTCATGATCGTCTTTAGCTTTAGCCTTTCCCAAACTCTCCAACGGACTAACAGAAATTAATAACATTCATAAAAATCTAAAATCAATGACGAAATACCATCCGTAAGTCTATAGATGTATTCATACGATGTAATCAGTCCTCTCAGTGTCAGCTGGGTTATTTACTGACAGAGGGCTGATTACCAGTTGTCATGGTAATGTGGCCTTCACCCATTCTCCAGAAAGCACCTTTAGCTACTGAGGAAACTGACGCAACATAGGATATTACTCTGTATCTATCTATCTATCTATCTATCTATCTATCTATCTATCTATCTATCTATCTATCTATATACACACACACACACATATAGACCAATAATTTGATAGATCACTTAGGTCCAGATTAATCTTCTTGAGTAGGGGCTTGATCAAAGCTGTTTTAAGAGTCTGTTTTAGCAGGTGCTGGTCAGCACTGTCGCCTCGCACATGTGGGAGTGGCTGTTGAGTCTCTGCCGTGGCTCCATGTGTGTGCAGTTTGCATGTTTTCCCTGTGTCATCCTGGGGTTTCCTCCAGGATCTCTGCTTTCTCTGCTAAAACACACTAAGGTGAATTGGAGTTAGCATTTTGTCCGTAGGTGTCATCGGTCTGTGTGCCCTGTGATTGGTTGGTGCCCCACGCTTGGTTAATCCCTGCCGGCAGTGATGTTCGCCATTGGCTGGGACCGGTTCTGAGACATGACAGAGAGAGGGATGAGAAAGCAGTGTAATGAGTAAACAGTAACAATGATGCTAACCTGATGCTCCCCAGACACCCAGCCAGTGCCTCCTCTTTCTCCCTTCTCACAGCTCACTGCGACACAACTAAAGAGAAAGGAAGGACTATGGCATTTCCCACATCTGCCTTTTAAAAGGGAATATCCACATTTCTCATTAAAAAAGATGAAAATATTAGGAAACTCTTGTTTTTTTACTTGACATTAAATGAATCATCACACTCCCCAACTGGAAATAAATAATTTTGGCTAGGTAGTGATAGGTAGGTAGCTTCTTGTATTGCCATGACATGGAATATATATGGTTTCAGGACTGGTCCACCGCTGCAGACACTTTCTTGTTAAGACAATAACTCAAAAAGTGTTAGATGGATCTTTTACAAACTTTGCAAATGCATTGTTTGTGTAAAGAAGTGGAGCTGACTGAAATTTGAGACAGACCAAACTAATAAGTTGAAGCAGCATTGCATAGTGATAGCAAAGAAAAGGGCAGTTTTGACACTTGAACTTGTTATAGTTATAACTGAAAAGCTGAAGGATCTTATTCAAACTTTGTAGACGCATTGTATGGGTGAGTCAATGTCGCTAAGTGGCAGCAAAGGGAAGTGTGAAAGTAGATGATGTTTGACCTTGTGAATGTGGTAAGTCAAAAAGTATTTGAAGAATCTTATTACTACTTCATAAAACATTCTTTGGATATAAATGCACACCTGATTTCGAAACAAAATGCCCCAGAACTGAAGCATCAGTGCTGTGTGGCAGCAAAGGAAGCAAATGGTCGTTGTTGAAGACACTTGGTATTGTGAACACTCTTAAAAAATTTTAATGGATATTTTTCTAACTATGCAGACACACTGCATGGGTGACAACCTAGACGTTATGAATGAAAATTGAATTTGTGCCATATAGTGATACCAAAAAAAAGGCAGTTTCAGATACTTGATTCCATTAGCACAATAACTCAAAAAGTATTAGACAGACCTTTGCGGACATGTTGTGAGGGTAGAGATCTGAACATGATCAAATTTTGAGACAAATTGCATCAACACTGAAGCAGTGCCACATTGTAATAGCAAAGACAAGGCCAACTCAGATGCTTGATCTTGTCAGCATGATAACTCAAAAATGATTTGGATGATCTGTTCCAAACTTTGCAGACCCATTGAATGGGTAAAGATCCAAACCTTTTTCAAATTTTGAGACAAATCACACCAATATTAGTGACAACAAAGTGAAGGATGAGATGACTAGAGGCATATTCATGTGAACAGGATCAATCTATTTGTTATTTTCTCAATTTACCATATTTGATCTTTGATGAATGTTATTGCTACTTTACAAAAATATATGCATGAAATTGTACACCTGATACACCTGACCTGAGCCTCAAAATTGAAAATGCAATGAATGAGGGCAGCTGAGTTTAGGCACCTGCCGGCACCATCTCGTGACCACAGCCATCTGCCATCTCTCCTTATTCCATGGATCTTTTTGCAAACTTACCAAGAACATTATACAGTCAGTGATTCAATACCTGTGGAGCATGAGATGATTTTCTGAATATTCTAAAATAAAGTTACAGTTTTTTCAGGTACCAGCCCCCAAGCTTGGCAAATTTTATTTGTAGCAGTCTGGTAGTTGGTCGGCGAAATTTGTCATAGTTATTTTAGGGGAATTTAATCATGTCACTTAGCCCCTAGTACAAGCCAGTAGTGGCACATGGAGCAACAGGCATAGATCTGGTGAACATGATTACATTAAGAAAAGTCACACAATGTGCTTCAGGGACACTGGATAAAGTGCCAGAATCAGGGCAAGTTGGACTGGGATACATTATGCATTATTACAAAGATTTCAGCAAATAAATTTACTACCATGAAACCCAGAGTGTGAAATTAAATTAAATCAAATTAAATAATTAATTCAATATAGCAAAATGAGAGCACAGAAGAAGTAAATGTGTGCACATTTTAGAGATTCTGTGAGCTTGGTATAATCTTTAATGCATGCTCACATTAAGCTGCATTGTGTGCACAGGATAAAACCGTCTGTCAGAACCCTCTGGGCTGCGTGTCCATTGCTGTATTTGTTACAGCTCGTATTTTTATGTTACTGATAATGTTGGTAATAGTGCAAATGATAAATACGTAGAGTATTAATATTTATACATAAAGATAAGGCATAGAGATAAAGAATGTAAGTAATATACATTACATTTTAATACACGGACATTAAGACATACACAAAGAAATACAGTTAACCACCTAACCGGTGTGCAGAGATTGTGCAAATTGGCACGTAAGTGGAATCTGCAATAGGTGCAGTTTCAGAGTTATGTGTCAGGTGAAAATGCATTTATGGGCTTTCGCATTTTCTGTTGATCCATCCAGTAATTCTAGAGATTGTAGAGGTTGGCCGGCTGTGAGAGGAGTAGGGATTAGATGGAGGCAGGGGTTGACGGGGCTGTCCGGGGAATACATCGTTGTCGTTCCGACATAATCCTTTCTAGTTATTATAATGCTGTCATATTTACTTGCCAGTTATTACAACTTGTCTCCCCTATTTCCCTGGAGACCACTTACTAGTGAACACTGAAGTGCACTTGTCAAAGGGCCTTGTGTCTAATGAAGTAACGCTGATGTGGAGCTCAGGGTTGGATGCCTCTGAGCAGCGGCGCTCTCGTGGCCTGAGGGGGCTCTCCGCGTATCCGGGCACTGCCATCCTTCATCTTTCCACTGCCGGCTGAAATGTCGAGCTTCGAGCAGACCCTGTCCCTTCCACTCCTGCTCTGGCCTTGTCATAGTCACGTTCCTGGTAGCGAGGTCAGGAAATCCTCATGCTTCTATGAGCTCAACGTGTCCTTTGGTTTTTGTCCTGTTTCATGAATTCGAAACCATGAGCTGAGTTGTTTACATTAGCATTTCTCTGCTGAGAGAGCATCATCATAAGTGCCTTTTGTACAGCATAATAGCTGTATAACTACAATGAAGGGTATTGTTACGGCTGTTAGTGTTATACAGTGGAAACAATTAAAGTTCAGTGATTTGGAATACAATTATTGCTGGCAGTTTCTGCCTTTCTCTGCTTCCTATAACGATTTTGTATGACCATCCATAAATATCAAAGCCTCTTTTACAGAGGTGAAAAATTCGGGTGCAGAACGTAAAAATCCAGAACGAGATTTTGTTTCTACCATTCCATTGAGTACTCAAATGGTTGGTTGAAGCAAAATCTTTGTTTACATTTTGACTTCCTGCGCCTGAAATGTGCACCTTTATCACACTTGTAACTTAATTGTTGCAAAATCTTTTTCCGTGATTTGTTATAAGGAGTTAGTCAGGGCTTCTTGTTACTAACTGAATGGTATTTTGAGTCCTGCTAAGTAATAAAACATACTGTGTTACATAGTATCCTTCATTAAAATGTCATTTAGGTGAATCACTATGTTGTCCTACATGTACTGTACACATTGCTTAAACTGAATTGCATAAATAGAAATGGGACATGGAAGAATGGTGTAGAATGAATAGTGTAGGTGTTCAGGTATGTGTGTATTCACAATGGTGATAATGTCTGCAGTTACTGTCCAAGGCCACCATGAATTTTAAAGTTTGGATTAATCATTGCTATGGAGACTAACTAATTAAAGTTTGTAAAATTAAAAAATGGGATTAAAGTGTGTGCAAAGGAAATAGATAAACCTGGAGACATCTTAATAAACAAAGGGAATTTGTGTGTTGCAATGTCCGTCATTATCTTCTTCACCGTGTCTTTCCTGGTGAGGGTCCTGGCGGCAGCATTCCGCGGAATTTAGCTTAATCTGGGGGATCTCTAGACGTGCCCGGGAGAGCTGAGAGATGCACTCCCTGCAGCATGCCCTGGGTCTGCCCGTCCAGGTGGCATTCTTAGGAGACGCCCAAACCGCCTCAGCTCACTCCTCTCGATTCAGAGCAGAAGGTCTATTTTAAGTTACCTCTTTACCAATAAATTGCAAGCCTCAGCCACTTCAGCACCGAGGTTCTCCGCAGGTACCTGCAAAACTATAGTATTCGAGCCGGGCCACCGGTCATGTTCTCTCTCCCTGTCACTCATCGGCGAGATCCCAGGGCACTGAATCCCCTACACTCAGGGCAGTCCCTCTATCCGGAGAACACCATGGCCGTGCTTTTGGAGGTGCTTATTCTCATTCCTGCTGCATTACACATTAAATTGCGCAAGTGTTTACTGAAGGTCCTGGATGGTTCAGGCCAAATGGATGACATCATCTGTAAATAGCAGTGATGTCACCTCAAGCCCCCTTTACAAGATGCAATTCGGCTGCGGCAGTTCCAGGATATCAAACAGGAGTTTGGTGGAGGCCAACATCCACACTAAACGAGTTAAATTTTGTGCCAAATAGGTAGACAGAGCACTACAATAAGAGATGGTAAAATTCCCGACCGTCAGTATTACCATTTCTAATTTTAATTGTCATTAAGACTGTGGCTGATTCCAGCTCTTTGAATAACTCAAGTTAAATGCTGTCCAGCATCAATAAATCTTAGCAACAGATTCCCCGAAACAGCATGGGTTTGTGTCGTGTTAATGAAAACATGGCCGAAGATTTGTCATGTTAATGCACATTTGATATGGTTCTCGTGAGTTTATATGAGAGATTGGCCATGTTATTATTTTAATGTTTATGCAAACAAAAAGTGCATAGTCACACTAATTTTATTTGTGGTTTTTGATAGAAAACTAGTGGAATTATTTCAATTTGTGTATCACTACTTTTTAAGCATTTTCAGCACATTTGTCAATGCTGCAATAATACCAATAATCGTGATAATTCTGGTCAAATTTTCAGACCATTTTATTTCTAATTACAGTCATGCAGGAGCCATGTACTATACAATAGCAACCCCAGTATGCCATATTCCTGCCGCGTCTCCTATAGTCATGTGCCTCTTCCACAAAGTCCACAAATCACATGTTGGCTGCGTTGGCATAGTAACTTAGTAATAACTTTAAATTCCATGGACTGCAGTGAGCTGCTCCACGTGTGCGCAGCCTTGGGCTTTTAAATGACGAGCTTCAACTCCAAGGTCAGACATTGTTTGAGCATCATCTTATTGTCATTTATATTTAGCTACTTAAAAGTAGCTATTTAAAAACTTAAAAGACTGATTGACTGGTAATAAATATGTCTTGATCCCTGCAACCCTGACCAGGATAAGTGGTTGGAAGATGGATGGATAGATACTGTCTTCATAAGTATACTGTAACTAAGGAGTTTTGAGAGTAAGTAGGTTCTGTAATTCACAACAAGTAATGACAAGCAGCAAAGCGTAATCCAAGAGTCAGGATCGATATATAAGCCCAATTCAGAAACCCTCCTAGAGCAATATGTGTACCAAATCAAAATCATGGTCTGTAAATGAAACAAACAGTACAAGTTAATCAGACGCCCAAGGAATCAACAGTTCAACAGCAATGACCAGCTCAGTACCTCACAATGATTTTATTTTTGAGTTCTTTTTATACCCTTAATCAGGACATGTGGTCATGTGATAGAAATGTGTCAAATGTTCTAGAGGTGTGGTCTAGATTTGGTGTGGCCTTGTTGGGTGTGGTCTAGAGGGGGTGTGGCCTTGTTGGGTGTGGTCTAGAGGGGATGTGGCCCCATTGGGTGTGGTCTAGTTGAGCATGGATGCAGGAAGTGCTGGCTGAGGGTGGGTATGACAGTTTAAACAAAACAATTAAAATTTTAATCAACTCAAATTAGATTTCAGTCAGACATTAAACTAGTCAGACAATAAATGAATTTAGTATTAGTTTTGGAATAGATTTTTGGGTTAGAAAATAGAAAAAAGATTGTAGAGGTCTGAGGTTGACTGGCTGCCAAACACCGGCAGGCATGCTAACGGTATATAATACTAAGAAAATGTTGTGCTTTTATAAATCAGTGAGCCAATTTTCCATGAGGTTTGTGTAAGCCAGTAAACTTTAGGCCACACTGATGATGTCACAGACCGGTAAGCAGAATCCACGATGTCACAGATTGTAAGATGGTGTCACACTTCCATGGGACTGAACTACTTCTCACTCTAGTTGAGCCAGTGCCCACTGTAGGGAGGAAAATGAAAGACATTGCTGGTCAGAACAAGCATAGACATTTCGATGAGCCTGCAGACATAGTTACTGTGTGATATTTACATTTCATTTATTACACAGATGTTTGAGCACTTGGGAGGGTTAAGGGTCTTTCCCAACAGTGAAATCACTGTCACCCTTGAAAGTTGATCCGGCGATCTTGCGATCACATGCCGCCCCTATGCTATGTAAGTAATGGGTTTTCAGTTGGGATTTAGAAACTGAGGCTTATTCAGCATCCCATGCATGAAATGTCAGACCGTTCCGTAATATAGGGACCCTGTAGCTAAAGGGCTTAGCACCAGCTGTTACTTTCTGTATGCGTGGAATGACAAGGAGGCCTGCGTTCTGTGATCTGAGTACATGAAGCGGCCTATCGCCATGAATCAGCTCCGTTAGCTTGCCCTTTGAGTGCCTTATATGTAAGTAAGAGAACTTTGAAGTCAGTGCCAATAGGAACCTAACAGGAAGTCAGCGAGGGGAACTAAGATCAGAGGTTATGTGTTTCTACATACTGCCCCTAGTAAGAATTCTAGCTGCTGCATTTCTAATACGCTGTGAGACGTTTAATGTCCAGTGTGTGACAGAACAGCAATGCAACAGTCGAACTGGCTGTATGCAATAACTTCTCGGTGTCTTGAGCAGTGAGAAAACGTCATAGCTTGGCAATGTTTTGCAACTGTAGGAAGTATACCTTTGATACTGCATCCATATGAGATTTTATCAAGAGGCTTGCATCTAGAACGATGCCAAGACTGCGTACATTAGCACAGCACAGGCAGACTATGAAACCCTTGAGTAAAACAAAAATGCTTTGCTGAATATTGATTGAAATAACTACTTCAAATGTAAACGAAACTGCTAGATTTAAAAAGGTGTTTCTATGGTAGACATTGATGGATGTCAGTTTTGCATAACATAATTCCTGTTTGCATTTGCACATTTGCATAAGTGATTTGTATCCGTATAAGATAAAGGTTATCTACTAACAGTCACATCTCAATTCAGTCAGTCAGTCAGTGTGGACTGGAAAAGGGTGACTGCATTTTATATATACATATATTTATACACACACACACAAATATATATGTATAGAGAGAGAGAGGGAGAGAGAGAGAGAGAGGGAGAGAGAGAGAGAGAGAGAGAGAGAAAGAGAAAGAAATTTGTGGTGACAAGTCCTGTCGCCTTTACACTGGGAAAATTTTGGAAAATGTGGGGGAATGTTCTAAATATAGCAATCATCTTCCCGAAGCTAAATTTACACACTCTGAAGCAATGAGGATCATGCAACCATGTGCATGACTGGCTTTGGAAGAGAGATGTTCATACGAATCGTATATGAGCCAGAAGTGGGTGTGCTTGTAAGGGCACCAGTGTGTACTGTTTATCTGCATGAATCATATAAAACATGTGGAACAGATATACAGGAAACAGGCAGCATAAACAGAGGAAGATCAAGGGAGGAGAAAAGAGGCTCCATGTCAGATGAGGAGGACAGATATGGTGAAGATGTTTGCGGGTACCACAGTCAGTGTCAGTCTGCAGTGTGAATAGGGGAGGGTTACGGGGGAGGGGTTAACATGCAGTGTGAACAGGGAAGGGTTACAGGGGGAGGGGTTAACATACAGTGTGAACAGGGGAGGGTTACAGGGGGAGGTGATAACATGCAGTGTGAATAGAGGAGGGTCACAGGGGAGGGGATAACATGCAGTGTGAACAGGGGAGGGTTACAGGGGGAGGGGTTAACATAC
>JAODJU010000048.1:7596125-7608371 GCA_026776725.1 Gnathonemus echidnorhynchus
GGAGGGTCACAGGGGGGAGGTGTTAATATGCAGTGTGAATAGGGGAGGGTCACAAGGGGGAGGGTTAACATACAGTGTGAATAGGGGAGGGTTACAGGGGGAGGTGCTATCATGCAGTCTAAATAGGGGAAGGTTGGGGGGGAGGTGTTAATATGCAGTGTGAATAGGGGAGGGTCATGGGGGGGATAATATACAATGTGAATAGGGGAGGGTTACAGGGGAGACGTGTTACCGTGCAGTCTAAATAGGGGAAGTTTGTGGGGGAGGTGTTAATATGCAGTGTGAAAGGGGAAAGTTACAGGGGAGGTGGTAACATGCAGTGTAACTAGGAGAGGGTTACAGGGGGAGGTGTTAACACTGATATTGATGTTGTATTAAAATTAAATTTGATGCCAAACCCAACCATGCAAGTAACAACTAACCCTAACGTGCCTTTAGACAGAGTGGCACCTGTCTTTGGACTGTGCTGACTATCAAGGTCGGCGACATCACTGGAACGTCATTTTCAAGCCCATACATAAATATTCCCAAAGCCCCTTTGTCTACTTAGTATCATTCTGCAGTACTTCAGTGGGATCTCAGTGTACTTCAGTGTGCAGTGTGATCTCAGTGTACTTCAGTGTGCAGTGTGATCTCAGTGTACTTCAGTGTACAGTGTGATCTCAGTTGTACGTCATTGCCATGTTCTTCTGTAAATACTAATACCTGAATTTAACAAAGGGTAAAATCCCTTGGATGCCCATTCAAGTAGATGATCTGTTTCTAACTTCAGTTTCAGTCTAGGCTCAGCCAGAGCGGTGTATGTGGAAAGCAATGAGGCAGTAATGATTTGGCTTTTCGCAGGATAAGCTTTTTGTCAGGACCCAGCAAGGCTGCTGTTCAGGGTTAACGCTTACAATCAGTCAGCTTGTACTAATCAAACCTGGTTGTAGTAATGAAGCCTGCAGTGAACCCCTCATGTTAGTGTCACCGTGCTCCACATGCCGTATCACATCATTTATACTTAACCCACGGGGAGCCCTCGGGGTCCAGGGCGGGGTGAGTTTATGGGATGCTGGGGCGTTCCTCTCCGCAGTCCTCACGCTGCGGTCTGTCGTCTGAGCCGATGGCCTGCTCCGTCAACCCCCGGTGCTGGATGCAGCTCGCTGCCCGGTCGCCTTGGTGACAGTGGCACTGCGTGTGCCCTCTGCAGTGAGGCCTCCCTGGCACCAGCGCATCTCTACCCTGCCGGTCCATTTTTAAACATGCACTAAAGGAACCCTACAGGAAATGGGTCAAAGCTGGTGCCTGGTAACATCTATAACAGATTTCCGGCTGCTCTTGAACCCAAGCTTGGCTTTTATGATGTGTGGCAAGCAACGGTGATGAGATCATCTCCTCTTCTCCAAAAAGTGACTGATATCTAGTGATGGCTAGATGAGCACCACTTCAGTTCCCAAACCTCTCCTCAGGGGCACCTCAGCCGTTCCACATGTCTGTTAACTTTCCCCACCAGCTCACTTAATTAGTTTAATAGCTTGAAGAGGTGTTGATTAACCCAACATGGTGTGCTAATGGTGGATGGTACAAGCACACTTTAACAGACATAATATGGGTTTTGCACCAACATTTAATTTGAACATCAACATGCTTTGATTGTCTAAGACTTTTGCCTAGTGTTGTATATTGCTGAAATTCTTTCCAAATAGGAAAAGTCTTTCACAGTGGATAGAGGGTTCGGAGTCCTGCCCCTTGGAGGTGGCCTGAGCTTTCAAGCAGGGCTATTTGGGCCATTTAAAAGCGGCAGAGCTGAAAAAGACGGTAGGTGGAACAAGACAAAATACTGCACTTCTAATGGGACGAGCAGTTTATTCCTATTTCTGATTCTGCCAGGACCATATCACTTACTGCCTGGACCGTACCACTTACTGCCTGGACCGTACCACTTACTGCCTGGACCGGACTATTTAATCACAAAGGTCTGGGGTGGTATGTGCTGAAAATAATAATTTTTGACCCACATAGAACTGAGTTCGTTTTGCTTTCATAGTGTTTGGAATGGCTTTATTTCCAGGACATTGTTTGCTTTTTAACTTCACCTTGGACTGTTTTTTTCCCCCAGATGTACTTGTAATTCATGCAGTTTAGTATTTGTTCTTGGTATGTTGCAGTGTCCTGCTTTTGACATCAGAGGTGAATTGTCACCTTCGTCCAGCCGATGGTTTGTATTTGACTCAAAAGTTTGTGGATGACATGGAGCCAGAACTGCTGGAACCAAACACAATGGGCAGACACTGTCTGTCTGTCTGTCTGTCTGTCTGTCTGTCCGTCCTATAGCACTGGGGAAAATACCAAGTGTTTGCTGATCTGTTAGCAGCTAGTAACTTTATATATACAGGGACAGGGAGAGTAAAGTTTCACTGTCAATCAGTAAAACAAAAACTAACCCTGGTTTTCTGAGACCATTTTATTTACTTGATTGAACCTCACATTCTGTGAGGAAGGGAAAACAGAGCATAAGATGAGAGGTGCTGGGAGATGCTGGGAGATGCTGGGAGAGGCTGGGAGATGCTGGGAGATGCTGGGAGAGGCTGGGAGATGCTGGGAGATGCTGGGAGCGAGGCTGACGGGAAAAGCTGTATGCGAATTCTTTAGGCTGAAAATACAGTTTTTAAGTCGTTGACTGGCTTGAGTATTTTAACAAACAATTCCTGTTGGTTTTCAATAAAAACAAACAGTTTTATTTCTATAATAAAAACACAAGCATTTTTGTATTTTGCATAATATTCCATATGTACCAAAGCATCTTACAAACTATAACTTAAATCATACTTACACTAATTGTAAATAATACATATCTCACAATATCGTCACCATTTTTGTACGACTACAGTGCATCTTTGGCGTGCGTCTTTAGTATTTGCAAAAACAATGAAGCAACTTATTAAGCTAATTAGTGCTGGGAGTAACAGCCAGCAGAGTTAGCCTGGGCCTCTGGAAATCATCAGGGTGCAGATCATTCACGCAGAGTCGAGGAACGTGACAAACAGGGCTGGAATCACATGGTTATATCGACACTTTGGGTTTCTTTATTTGTTAGTGTCTTCCAGTTTTGCACTATGAATAGAATGGATCTCCCTGCTTCACCTTCTCTGTGTTCTTGGTGGAGATGGATATAAATAATTCAGGCCCAGTGGGTGTAATTGAGCAGGCCGCTGTGAATGGCAGCAGGTTCCTCTCAGCAAACGCTGGGAGTCATGACTGTTGCCGGTATGTTGCTAAGGCACTCAGTCCACTGGGTCCTGGATTTGTGAGGGGGCGGAGCTAGGCGAGGGGGCGGGGCTAGGTGAGGGGGCGGAGCTAGGTGAGGAGATGGGGTCAGCTAAGGGGCGGGGTCAGGTGAGGGGGCTGATGCAGAGGAGGTGGATTCATGCCACATCTGTGTTCTGTGTGGGCTTGGAGGTGAGGGCCTACACTCACGGTAACACGCTCCTTAGTACGTGGCCCACCTCGTACACCCCCAGCTCGTACACCCCCAGCTCGTACCCCTGCTGCAGACTTACTGACAGCCTCATGAAAGTGGCTGCATCATCTTCACAAGCAAGAGCCCCCAGCACCCTTCTCAAGGTGCAGAAAGTAAAACAATGGCTTCACACATGAGAGTAAACCGACAAAACTGGAAGTAAAAACACAAGACGGCAACATTTATCTCGTGGCATAAACACACGGGTCCGTCAATGAACAAGTCTTACACAGACGAATGCAGCTCCGGAGCTCAGCACCGGGACCCTGGGCTCAGAGCAGTCGAATTAATATGAAAATTAATCTGAATTAAACTTTGGAATAAATACAAATTGAACTGAAGAAATTTATGTTTACAAAACCAGTGTGTTTTTGGTCACTAAAATAGATGAAATTCTATCTTCTGAACCATTAAAATCATCGAGTAGGGTAAGTCTTAGTCTGTAACTAACAGGTGTCCATAGAAAATATTGCATTGTTATGTGTTTAAGTAACTAAGCACATTATGGCTGTCACAGACCAATTTGTGTGTGTGTGTGTGTGTGTGTGTGTGTGCGCGTAGGTCTCTGTGCTTTGAGCTCCGCCACCTTCAGAAATGAAGCACATTGAAGAACAAATGTGCATGTAAGGTCAGCCATGCAAACGTTAGGCTCCTCGTGCTTTTAAATGGGGCCTCATTACTGATTCTAATTCTGGCTTGACTGGACTGTGACACAAGGAACCAGTAGAGAACGGTACAGCTACCATAAAATGCCAAAATGCCATGCCACGGGGTCAGATACCCTCGGCCGCTCCGTGGCGTCTTCCTGCTCCTCCGCCAAGCTCGCACTTTATCGAGGTGGCAGGTGATTTAGCACCTTGTGACTGGGTAACATTTCTGATAATAAGCTCCATCTGGTGATTCACTAAAGGGAAGAGATCCTCAGCTGTTAGGCAGGCGGCACACAAGCCCGCAGTCCAGGGGAGTCACGTGTTAAGTGAGCAGTGTCTGTCGAGAGAAGGAGAGACTGCAAAGCTCAGCATAATAAAGAGAGCAGCTCCGCTGTAGTGAATCTGGCAGCTCTTAACAGGCAGACACCTTCCGGATCCATGTCCTGTGTTCTTCAGCAAGACTGAGATTTGCCAAAAGACTGCCGTTGAAATGCTAGTGAATGTCATATGTTTTAGTTTAATAGCTTTTCTGTTACATTTTTTCTGCCATTTTCCTTTATATGCCACCCTATGAATGCCCACTGCGGGAAATAAATGTATATTGATGCCCGCTGTACTAAACTGAGCTTAATTCCCTTATTATTGATAAATACTGAATTGAATTGAGGATTAAATACTATCTATCTATCTATCTATCTATCTATCTATCTATCTATCTATCTATCTATCTATCTGTCTCTCTGTCTGTCTGTCTGTCTATCTGCTTGTTTGTTATTTGTTTGTTTATGTGATACCTAGCAAGATACCTTGGGCCTATATGAAGCATACTGGGTTTTTCCCAGCATGTGATTTCACAGTTGGATTTCCCCTAAATATGCATGCGGTGTCATTCCAGAGATTATTTAATTTGTTTTAAAATTAAATGGTGATAAAGTAAAGTCACTTTGTGAATCATTTTGCTGCCCGTTGGTGCTGAATTGGTTGGGGGAGCACAGAAGAGTGCTTGACTCCTTATTTGACCCCTAACTTTGTTTTGGACCCTGATGTTCTGGTCGGTGGGATGCCTCAGACTCACCCAGCTCTAGAAATTCCTTCCCTGATGCGTGTCAAAGGCTCTGTTGTATGATTTGGCCAACTGCGGCCGTTTCCTCAGGAGCCTGTGTGTAACGGGCCCAGGGGCATCGCAGGGGCATGAATACCATGGCAGATTCAGAGGGTCCAGCACTTGATAGGGACTCATGGATACGGAATTGGATGGTGGGGGGGGGTGACATTTTGTCAGGGGGCCCAGAAATATCTAGGTACAACCCTGAACACACTTAGAAGAAAGTCAGTTATTGGTGCAGAGAGGGAGCGTGATGTTTTTTTTTTTTTTGAGCTGAGATGATTTTTGAGCTGAGGGACGATGAGTATTGCATGAGCTCCATGTGCCCGGTGTTGAATTAAACAGGCAGCCCTGCCAAGACAGAGGGGGTGGTGCCGAGTTTGGCACCCTCTCTCAGATGAGCTGGTGGCACGTCAGACTCGTGCGCATGGAGGAGCCGAAACCAGTTCACCGAGCTGTTGGCTTCTTCATCTCCTTGACAGGAAGTGTGTTTTTAAACAAAGAGCCCAGGACAGTAATCCCCTTGTGACAGAGCAATCGCTGTATACGCTGGGGCGCTGACTTCCTGGCTTTCGCAGAGTATTCTTGGGCACAAGTCGTCAACTGAACACAAATCAATCTTTCTGCCACCCCTGCCTGCACCGTGACTGAGCTCTGACGTCCGTGTAGGTAAAAATCGAGTGCTTTATATAAGCTCCTTGCTCTCTCATCATTTAGAGGAGATAGTTAAGCATTAAATGTAATGTAAATGCATTAATCTTTCATACCTGTCATAGTTAGTGACCCTAGAAAGTCTGTCAATCCTTTAGAATTTCCTCTCTTTCTGCATTTGACCTAAAATATGATCAGATCTCCATATACGTTCTAAAACTAGATAAAGAGAACTCAATTAAACAAATGAATTGAACAAATATGTGAAATATTATATGTTTATGTGAACCTGAAGCATTAGCACTTCATTTAAAATCATGTGTTTTAATCAATGGGATGGAAATCTAGTGTTAGCGTAGGAGGCTCTGCCCTGTTTACAGAGTATAAACCTTGGTCTGATATTCACCAAACAGATTCAATGTTAAATATACTTGTTGGGCAAAGTATGTACCCCCTCATGCAGTAATAACTTCAACCAGATATTCCAGGGACCGGTTTATCAGTCCTGCACACCAGCTTGGAGGAATTTTAGCTCATTTCTACTTATAAAATTGCTTGAACTCCAGGATGATGACTGTTGCCTTCAGGTATGTCCAGAACATTTGTGTAGGATTAAGTTCAGGACTTTGACTCGTTCCAAAACGTGAGGTTTCTCCTGCTTTCGCCATTCTTTGGTGGACAGGATTGTGGGTTTAGGGTCGCTGTCTTGCTGCATGGCTCATGGATGGTTACCCTGACATTTTCTTATGGAGCTCGCCGGTACCATTGAGAACTGATTGTTCCATCCATGATGGCAAGGCGTCCTGGAGCAGAGGTAGCTAAACGGGCCCAGATGATGATTCCGCCACCATCTTCTTTCACAGAGGGGATGAGGTTCTCGTACTGCAATGCAGTGTTTGCTTCTCACCAAACATAGTGCTTCTCGTTTAAGCCAAGAAGTTCTATTTTGGACTAATTAGTCCACAGAACATTTTTCTAACATGTGGCTTTTAGCACTGCGATGGGTTGGCCTCCCATTCAGGGTTGTTCCCTGCCTCGTGCCCATTGCTTCCAGGATAGGTCCGGGATCCCCCACGACCCAGTAGGATAAGCGGGTTGGAAAATGGATGGATGGATGGATGGCTTTTAGCAATTTTTAGATGGACAGCCGTGTTATTTTTGCACAATAGTGACTTACTCCTTGCTTACTCCATGCCAGGTATACCTGTGCTATTCAGTGTTTTCACCATAGTGTATTCATAAACACTGGCATTAGGCAATGCAAGAGAGGCCTTTAGATCCTTAGACCTTACCTTGGGCCTCTCTGTGACCTCCTGAAATATCACACGCCTCCCTCTGGCGTGATTTTTTGTTGGTCGACCATGCCTGAGGAGAATAACACGAGTGTCAAATTTCCTCTATTCGTTCACCTTTTGCCTGACAGTGGATCAGTGGAGCCCAAATTCTTTAGAAATAGTTCTGTAAGTTTTCCCAGGCTGATGTCAGGAATCAGGACCTCACGAATCTCCTTAGATGACATACTGCCACAAATGTGTGTGGTGAAGATCAGACTGAGAGTGCAGGCCCACGTTTCTTTAAATAGGGGCGGGGGGGGGGCTTTTTAAAGTTTGGGTTTCTGTTCTTGTTGGGGGGGGGGTTGACAGGGGCAGATTTACTTCTGTAGGGGCCCCAGGCTGACATGGCTGGGATGCCACTAAAGCTGTTTTTGGAGCCAAAGGAGAAAAGAGAGAATATTAAAAATGGCGCAACATCAATAATCCACTAATTACCGTGCAGGGTTCTCCTGGTAGGGTTCTGGGGGTGGGATTTGCCAGTGGGGGGGGGGGGTTTCATTCAAGCAGATTGATCGACCAGATTTAATAAGTGCAATCATTCATAAGAAACCCTCAGCTGTAGCCTAGGATAGCCTATACAGGAATCTGTCACTGGGGGTGGAGTCCTGTCACAGGGAAGGAGAACAGAGAAATATTGGGGGGACAGGGACAGACATTACTGGGGGGACAGGGACAGACATTACTGGGGGGACAGGGACAGATATTATAGGGGGGACAGGGACAGACATTATTGGGGGGACAGGGACAGACATTATTGGGGGGACAGGGACAGACATTACTGGGAGGACAGGGACAGACATTATTGGGGGGACAGGGAGAGATGCATTAAGTGACTGAGTCAAATCTGTCCTCTCACATTATCCTGTGTATAAACTACCCAGCCATTTTAATATTGACTGTGTACATTTGTTTATGGGTGTGAGCATGAAATTGTCAGCTACAGGTTTTATCACCTTGGTCAGTAGGTTAGATGAGTTACCTGACACGTTTATTCACGTTTTTAAAAGCAAAATCCTGGAAAATATTGGATGGGCCAGATGTCAGTGTTTTGAATATTGGGTGGGGTGTGTCCCACCCCCATGAGCAGTGCCTTTGACAGGGGCTTGCGACAGTGAGTTTCAAACACAAGTATAAAAAGCTATAACGATATCCCTACATTCAAACCACTTCTCATTTTACTGTTTCTGACCCCTAGGCAATTTACAGCTGTTTTGGGGGCGCTGTCAACAAAGGAAACCGTCGTCCTAGTAACAGTTTGTACCTGGTTAGTTCAAGTCTTGTGTGAATGGGTCCTGTGTGCTGTCAGGTTAGTGTTAAAGCCTGTATCTTTACATAATGGCAAAACTAAAACTTTGATGTTTTCGGGTGTGCAGTTCTGTTGATGGGAGGTTATGTCATTTAGTGTTCAGATTCCCAAGGAATGTCTTATAAAGGGATTTTTTCTTCAAACTTTGCAGATGCTTGAATAAACTGTTCTTTGTAGTAGAATGTACAATTGTTAATAGTAACTGTTCTTTACTGAATGTCTTCACTGCCCTTCTCCAGAAAGGGCAGACCCTCTAATTGTGAAAGTGTCACTGCAATTGATTACACGGCTCCCCTATAGCATGGCTTGTTAGGTTCATAAGTATAATTGAACGTAGGGCAACTCCTTGTGGGACTTCAAAGATGTCCTTTAATTATGCACCCAAAATAAAGAACGAAAATCAAGCCAAGGCGTAATTACATGACTCACGCAATACTGTGAACAGAGCTGCTTTCCCCAAGTCTTTGGGCCATACTTATTAAAGCTGTGTCAGAGATAATTACGTTGTTTATCTATAGAAGTGTGTAATCTCCGCCCGGCTCGTTTGGCTAATGGTTTGTTGTGCCGTTTTGGAGCCCCGAGATGAAACCGGGAGGCTAATGGAGTTCTCTGAGGTCGCTTTTCAGGTAATCGGCAGGTTGAAGCCTCCATTAGGCTGGTCTACTCTGAGTTGGCAATGCCGCGAGTTCCCAGTAAGCACTCATTCCTTAAATGACGATAAAAGTTCCCCTGAGGAAATGAAGCTTTTGTTCAAGTGCGTGTGGCTCTTAATTCACTTTTAGAAAACTTCACTGGCCAAGGAAAATCACATAGATGAAATGATTTATTTATTGCCTCAGTAAGCACTCTTGCCGAGACTGACTTCACTGCATAGAAGTAGCAAAATATGAAGGTGGTTTAGGCTTATATTCTATGTTCTAAGGGCTTCTTGGACCAGCCACCGATTGGGCACTCCTACACATGCATTATTTTCTGGAGACTATAGATATTTTATCATTATATGCATTATTAATTTTTTGATGCTAATGTTAAATTATGTAAATAATAAAATAATGAAGCATAGCACTGCTTTCTTAGGATTTTACTGGGGTCCTCAGTCAATCCTGTTTGTCTGTCCCTTGCAAGTTAACACGACAAGTTAATAGTCAGGCAGATTTTACATTTGACATTCAGACTAATGTAAAATGGCTTTATTATTGTATCTGTGTGCTGGTATAACTGAAAGCTGTCGTTTCGAATCGTAGTATTAATGAATAATTTCCATTTCTTCAGGCTGTCATTAGCGCTGAAGTTGGCCTCACTGTAACTGCACTTCTCTTTTTCAGAAAATCAGTTTTCTCAAAGTTTCGTTTCTTGTTTAATAAATGTGTCTGGGGACATCAGGTTAAATACAGGCAATGCCCTGGCTATGAGCAAGATCTGTTCCTTAAGTCTGACTCTAATTTGTAAGTAAGACGGAACAAGTACATACTGTTCTTGTTTAGCGTCAGTTATTCAAATATTTATCTTAGTCTATAGTATATATTTACAGTACTGTACTGTACTGTACCTTGAGCCGACGAACGGCTGAAGTCGTACAATGTTTTCACAAGTGTCACAAAGTGCATGCATTTGCTATTATGAACCATTATCTCAAAGTTTTAATATAATAGGTCTAATGGCAGTCCATTCATAAGTACAAGATGCCTGTAAGTCGGTCGTTCTTAAACCGGGGACTGTCTGTAATCACCTTTGCTAAATTGTGAGTATTTAGGCACCTGTGTATTTTCATATATGTGTTTTTTTGTGTACACATGGCTTTTTTGCATGTATAATCCTCACGGTTTCCTTAATTCAGCAAAAATATTGTAAATGTATTGGTTTTATAACAAAAATTATTACTTTTATCATTTGTTTACAAAAATATATATTACACTAGAAACAACCAGTAATTTAAAGCAAAACATTCATTTCAAGTAGTAATAAACTGAAACCCAAATTATAGTTCTAGAAGAGTTTCTCAAAAGTTGGAAAGTTGATTGACAAGCAGCATCATTGGGTGCTTTTTAATTAGCAGCACCTTTGCAATAACATAAAACGGCAAACATTTGTGTTTAGTATTTCAATGGGAGTCAATAGCTACAATTGCAATTGATAGCAAAATGGCAAGAACAGAACAGTCAAAAACTTCATACTAAATTAAAAGAAAATGTCTCTGTGGAAGATCTGTGCAGATATGTTAAACACTGCATGTCAGTGGACTTTTCTTATGAAATCGATAAATTTGCAACGTTTTCACAGAATTAAGCAAGACTTGCGGTGAGCAGTGTATACAAGTTCTGCCTGGCTTTAATCTACGTCTTTATGTTCCCGTAAATAAATTCGGGATTATTTCTTAGTCCTGCCATAAACAAATGCCGTACTGCAAGCAAAACCGAGGCACAAGGTCAGGGTGTTTATGTGTATTTGTGGATGCATAACTGCTCTACTGCAGCCGTTTTCCTCAAGGACCCCCAGACAGTCCACATTTTTGCTCCCTCCCAGCTCCCAACACTGAGACGGAGCTGAGACAGAACAAAAACGTAGACCGTCTGGGGGTACCTGTGGACTGGGTTGATAAACACTGCTCTACTGCTCACTTTGGTCTCAGAATTCTGCTTTCTGCTAGATTACACAGGCACATTCTTTGGAAATTCTACGACAGACTGTCACCTTGGCGATGCACATCTAGTTCTTCACTGGCACCTCTCTTTACACAAATCAATTCTATAATTTCCTAGAGTGCCTCACTTGTCTTCAAGCATCAGTATTTGTTATCCCCAAAACTGTATGCAGTGGCGTGCAGGGGTTCCTTGTCTTGCAGCTGCAGACAGACACAGCGTCTCAGCAACAGCACATGCCTGTAGCTCAGCATCTGTACAGGCTACATGCCATTCCTGCTGTACTGGCCAGTCTGATCATCAACACCGCAGAGCCAGTCGTAAATCCTCTTGCCGTGATATTGGATGTCAACGTATATTTTACCAATATAGCAGAAAACTAGTTTTTATTAAACTGTACTTTCAGCTAAGAGTGTTTGTTCTTGTCCGTGGTCCCGCTTAAGTTTGCTTTTGGTTGATCTCATCAGAGCTGCCTGCTTTTGTTTCACTACCAGAAAAGTTTATACATGATACCTCCTTCGGACAGATGAAGAGAGAAAAGTGCAACACACTGATGTGTGTGTGTGTGTGTGTGTCTTGGTGTGTGTTCCTTTTTTAGAATTGTTTTGGAATTTGCATTAAGAACAGAAAAAATATTTAATGCATTTCAAGCTTAATTGCTAATACCTTAAATAACCTAGATATTCTGTAAGCCTCAAAACAAAGATTATGGACTTCTCCTGTACTGAATACTGTCATGCCTGACATTGCCACAGTATGGAAGATACACAGCGATTCTGCAGATGTCGTGGGCCTGATATATGTTGCAGCAGATGGACATAGTGCTCCGTCATAATGACCCTTTGTTTGAAGGCATAAGCTTGACATACCAGTTTTCCATGTGGACTGTCCTGAATGGGAGCCCGCTGTGGAGGTCAGATGGGTCGACACTGAGAAGCGTTACTGGTGCCTCTACAGGCATGAGGCCCGTCCAGATCCCCTTTGCTCATCAAAGCCAGGATAAATCTATCTGGATTAGTAAACAGATCAATAAATCGAAATGAGATTTTTAGCCCCCCC
>JAODJU010000048.1:7617044-7632576 GCA_026776725.1 Gnathonemus echidnorhynchus
ATGACTGAGTGGGTGGCACTGTGACTGGGTGGGTGGCACTGTGACTGAGTGGGTGGCACTGTGACTGGGTGGGAGGCGCTATGACTGAGTGGGTGGCACTGTGACTGGGTGGGTGGCACTGTGACTGGGTGGGTGGCACTGTGACTGAGTGGGTGGCACTGTGACTGGGTGGGAGGCACTGTGACTGAGTGGGTGGGGCTGTGGCTGGGTGGGAGGTGCTATGACTGAGTGGGTGGCACTGTGACTGAGTGGGTGGCGCTGTGCAGTTGGGGGAACTGGTGTCTGTGATGTGCCCATGCCATATATGTGTGTGAGACGGACTGACCTCCGATCCAGGGTGTTCCCCTGCCCTGGAATTGGAAGGTAGATGGTGGAAAAATTGCCAAGAACCTGTGGGAGATCTTCTGAAAGGAAATATTTCATATACAGTATGATAAATACCATCTTTTATTTTTCCAGGAATTTAAACCTATAGAACCAGCAAGTCACATGGAAAAGCTCGACAGAATCTTTGAATATTCTTGCAGAGTTTATTAAACTTCTAGTGTCCATTTTGAATTATGTTATGCGGGACATTTACTGTACCATTGCTTACAGCCATGACTGTTTTTGCTCTTTTAAAAAGGAGAGTTAATGTGTTGGGTTTCAGATACTTTTTCAGAGTTGCTGTTTGCTCCTCATCTGGGACACGCCGCTAAAGTCATTTTCACACACCAGTGCGATGCGAGCTTTTTCACTTTGCCTTTGTTTGCCCAAGTTTGGCCCCGGGCTCCGCAGCACAGTTTGCTCAATCAGACCCAATGCACACGCTTCAGTTGAGCCCTGAAAATATTCCCGTTCGCCCTTTAATTTAATTAATTATGTGACAGAATGAGGTTGTTCTGAAAACGAGGTAAACTCGCTTCTTCTCTTCTGGCTTTCGTCGAAATGTTTACCAGTTCCGAGCCTCTCATTTTCCTTACCTCCTGAGCAGCGTGATGGTCGTCTTTCCTGGCAGGTTCAGCTCGGCTGGCCACGCCCCGTCATCCCCATCCGGGTCCGTGGCTCCGCCTTCCGCGGCGCGGAACAAATAATGGCAGTGCATGTTAGCAGCATTACAAAGCTGGTCACAAGGTCGTGTCGATTAAATCAATCGACGTATGGCACCTCTGATGTATGTGACCTATCCATCCATCTTCCATAATTGCTTCTTTGGGACAAGACCAAAGTGATCCTGCACTATATCATAGGGACCACTGGGTGTGAGGGATCTGGAATATGCACTAAATAACACTGAGGTCAGCCTTTGCTGTAGGACCTTCAGCGTAAGCTTTAGACCTGGGGTCTCAATCTCCAGTCCTGGGGGGCAGAAGCTCTACACAGTTTTTGGTTTCCCCTCATTTAACACACCTGATTCAACTCCTTGTGCTAATTACCACACAGCTCTTGAGCTGAATCATTTGTGGTGGAAGGGGGAATGAACTAAGCTACACAGGGCTCCGGCCCTCCAGGACTGGAGTTTGAGACCCCTGCTTTAGACTAATGTTTCCCAATCCAGTCCTTGGGGACCCACAGGTAGTCCATATTTTTGCTCCTACCAGGAGCTGGGAGGGAGCAAAAACGTGGACCGCCTGTGGGTCCTGGAGGATTGGGAAACAGTGCTTTCCAGTGCTACCCAAAGACGGATTTGCTTTATGTTTTGGTGCCAGTTTTGTCTGGGAGCACCTAAGAGTACTTGTTCTGAGCATCTCATCCGGTCAGCCTTTGCTGTTGCTGTATCAGAGGAGCTGCTCTGAATAGGTGATAAGCGATACCGCCTCTCTTTCTCACGCCTCCCTATAATCTCGTCCCGCTTTGTGCTGAAGCCGGTCTCAGAAATCCAGCTCATGAAAGCAGCTGTGGAAGTTCAGGGCCGGTACCGGCAGACTGCCTGGGGAGAAGCGCGGGGCTTTTGTCGTGCCCGGTGCTCGGAACGCTCTGCAGTCAGCAGGCAGATGGCCCAGGCAGCCCGCGGTTATGTAAGCACATTAGGCCTGGTGCGCGAGGGCATGTGGACGTGCGTGCATGTGTGTGCGTGCGTGTTACCCATGGAAACACGGAAAGGAGAGGCAGATAGGGAAAGGGAGAGATGAAAGGGGGGTGATGCCGGTGGGGGCTGGCGGTGGGGGGCATGGTTTTGCGTCCGTGCATCTTAGTGCCTTGTTTTATGCCTATGTTTACGGTTTTTGTTTTTTTTTTAGTTGCAAGAGCCAGAACTGGACACGGTGAGCCTTAGCCGCATCTTCTCTGAGCACAGTCCCCATGATTAAACATTGGAATGTGTATTACTGTAATGCTCTGGGGGGGGGGGGGCGAATACAGGAAGGAAGGTGAGGGAATATCCTGTGATGACAGACGGGCTTCCAGTCAGGTGGTGCTCTGTGTGTTTTACTTTCAGCCCATTAGAGCCTGGCAGCGTGCGTCCGGGAATGAGCGCCGGGTCCTCCTGGTCACCAGGGGGCGCACAGCAAGGCGCTGCTCATGGTCAGCTCATGTAGAATACAGAGCGCAGTGCTGGGCATGTGTGTGTGTGTGTGTGTGTGTGTGTGTGTGTGCGTGTGTGTGTGTGTGACCTCAAGCTGCCGGCATCCATTTGACGTAGCAAACCTGGACGGCCACCATAATCCCCCAGCTGCCCCCACCGCGATTCGGTTAAGACTAAGCTGACAAAGTGATTATTTCCACAATACTCCCCGTCTCCATGGCGCCTCTTTTTTCAAAAGCAGTTAGTGGGCCATGAGGGATGGGGGGGGCTCAGGTTATCAGGAGGGACACAGCTAATGCTGCCCATGCTCGCCTTCTTCAGCTCCCACCTAAGCAGGCGATGACTGATGGAATGAACGCTGACAGATGGGTGCAGCTGGGAGTGGGGAATGGGGCGTGTCCAGAGCGCGAGGGATCCACTGACTCGCTGTGCCAGGTGCCCAGTCTGTCTGCGTGGCCCTGCTGCCCCACCCTGGAGACCCCGTAGCATCGACAGGGCGCCCCGTGCTAAACCACCCACGACTGCCCCATGGCCCAGCTGCACATCGTCCACTTAGCCTTGTCACTTTTAGCTACTGTCTCCGTGCTCCTTGTTAGCGTCGAACCACGACGTTGGGTAAACGTGAGACCATAATGGCTTTAAAGCGAGGCGAGATCCCAGTGTGGATCTAAACGTGTCTGCCAACCGCATAATAGGCAACATTAGTGCTGTTTCTTCAGTGTCTCAGGAGGGTGCATGTTTTCCTTCTCTGATGGACCTGTCATCCACATACGGAACGTGTGCTGCTTCTCTATTTAGGTTAAACCTTCACCGGAGCTCCCACCCTCAGCTCCTAGGACAAGGCCTGCTGCAGATTATTTTATCAAACGCAACTTTTTCTTCTTAAGAGTGTTACTCCTCCTTGTCTCTTTTTTCCCCCGTAAAATGTTGTTGTAGTATGTTAATTATTACGGGTTAATTTAATCTGAAATTGTAATTAGGTTATAATTGGATTTGAGAAGGACTATTATAAGTCATTGACAAGGTCAGTGAATTTGCCCAAGTAATGTTTCCTCCCTTTCTTGCTGAATCCTGCATCTGCAAAAGCCACACAGACCGCTGCTGAGCCCCACGCTGAAATGGGCTTCTCAGCTTCTCTGACATTAACCATCATGATTAATATGAGTTAGACCAGAGCAGCACCTGCTCTGCAGGCTTTGGATGTCGTACTATGCAGACGTCTCCCCTCTTCCGGAACTTCTGGGTGTCGCCCACCAACTGGCAGCAGCCTCCCAGGCACGATGATGCCCAATGTCCCGGAAATCTGTCGTTCCGCTTTTCAGCGGCGGGAAAATGAGGTGACACCTAGGTTCACCGCCGCAGCCCATGCCAGCGCCAGGCCTGGCCGATGTCTCATTTTTAATAGTGTCATACCATCCCAACATTTGGCACAGTATACAGTATTGTGACGGTATTTTAAAAGGGAATGGTACTCTGACATTTCCTGATACATTTTGGCAGGGGTGGTGGTGGTGGGGGTCTGAAGGAAAATAATGCGATTTAGGGTATTACCATAATACCACTTAAGCCTAGCCAGCCTCCACCCCCCCACCGGACGTCCCTCATTCGCCTCCCTGAATTCCATGTGCCTACGATGAAATGTTTGTACTGTGGTTACTCTGTGTTTACAGCCTCAAACAGAAAACTCTAATGAGTCTACCGATTGATAGTAACCTGTTATTTTTGTCAAGAGAGGCAACTGTTGAAACTCTTGGTTGTGAGGTCACAACACGATCTGCTGAGCCTATATAGTTGTACTCAATGGATCTCTAATGCAGTATGTTAGAGTAATCCTGAGAGTAATGCTGAGAGTAACGCTGAGAGGTCGGCCGTCGACAGATAGAGGGGTCAGAGATCAGGAGATTAGAGGATCTCAGAGGTGACGTGCTCACAGAAGGAGGTTTGTGTGGGTGAACCCAGAATAATTGCTGTTTATCATCATCATGAAGCTTTTCAAGTCTATTTTTATGTTTCTGCCAAAGTACTGAAGAGTGGGCCTCAGCAACAGTTGGCTCTTAGCAATTTTGCAATGGGAACCAAAATAAGCCAGATAAATAAGGTTTTTTTTTAGCATGAGGTATGTTAGCTCAGGGAGAGCCATAATCCAAGGGTGTGACGGCTGTTTAGCTGGAGCGCTATGGAGGAATAGCGTATGTGTGAAAGGGGCGTCAGCAAGCCGGGGTGCCTGGAAATGAAGCTCATACTCATCTCTGTGACAGAGAGGCCTGACTCCAGGAAGCCAGGAATGGCTGGATTTATTTCTGTGTAAAGACAGCGGACTGGGACCGCAGCAGTTATTTCTGCTACTTTAGGATGGCTGCAGAGAGTTTACTGTGGTGTTCTGTAAGTATGCCCATGTATAATAATAATAATAACAATAATCCATCCATTTTCTGAAACTGCTTATCCTGTTCAGGGCCATGGAGGGTCCAGAGTGTATCCCAGAGGCTATGGGTGCAAAGCAGAATATTATTAATAATAATTAAAATAATAAAAATAATACAAGTAAAAAAACAGTTGACCTTTTTTGTGGATATAGCAACAAAGTTAAAATATTAAATATTTCAAGCCAGAAGCACAGATTTAAATCAGTGAAATAGAACTGCAATATTCTGAGGTTCATTTGTGTTGTAGAACTATAGAACCTATAGACATTGTTTATAAACAAGAATGTTCCAAAATGCTCTCCTTCCACTCCTGATGCCGATGAAAGTATGGAAATGCAAAATGTGTCTTAAACTGGTGTATTAATGATTATATACAAGACAATCTCTGACAGAGCTGTTGGAGGGTTAGTCACTGAAAAATACACCTAAAGAATATTTAGTCATAAAAAAATTGTCAAAGTGATTATTTCCACATTGCATCATGAATTTAAAGCAAAAGTACTATTTGTAAGTTGCAGAAAAGTGGATGAGATAGTCACTTTCTCTTGATCAAAGTAAATCCTGAATACCACTTCTCTTTAATACAAAGTATTTATTCACATTTAGTCACAGATTGTCAGGGTCAACGCCCATCTGATCCTGCCCTTTGTGTCTCTTCCTCGTTTGGCCAGCAGGGGTTGCTGGTCATCATGTCTTGTCATTCCTTGTCTGATAATCCTTGTGTGTTTCCTCTGCTCCCTGGAATGCTGCTTAGCTCACTGGGTTGAGTGTGTGCCTGTGCGATTGATTCTCTCAGGTCTTGGGTTTGGAGCAGGCCAGTGACCAGCCTCACCAGTTATTGGTGTTTTCTGTTCCTCAGTTTTGACGATTCTGTGTCTTAATTCCTGTGCTTGTGTTCATGCCACTGCATATATATGTCAGTCTGCTTGGTTTCCCTGTTCCTGTTAAGCATGGTTTCTTCAGTTTGTTTTTCGTTTTGACCCCTCATGGTTCTTTTGTCTTGTAGTTTTCCCATGTGTTCAGTTTCCCCCATAAACTCCTGTGGTCTCTTGGAGCCACTCGTGGACTGTCACCTTTTCCCTGCCTGCACCAGGCCCCGAGTCCATAGCACAGATACTCCCTCAGTTGTCAACAGTAAAGTGACCAAAGGACATGGTGTGACAGTGATGAATGCTGTATGCCTGACTGCAGCCAGTTCATCTACAATATCTCATCCCATATATATATATACACACACACACACACACCCCACTCTTCTGGGAAGGCTTTGCATGGTACCACTTTACTTGGCGGGACAGTAATAAGTTAGTTTCTACTAAAGTACAAATCACGAACAAATATAGTTGCTACTTCAGATAAAAGATCCGTCACGAATCATTAATGATGAACAAACATGAGATCAGTATTTCACTTCTGTTATTCATGACTTGTTCCTTCGGTAGTTTCTCAGTAATTCCTTCAGAAGTTCAAAAAGGTTTACAGAATTAACAGATATTGTAACAAATTTAGTAACTGCTTCAAATAAAACATCATTTTTGTCCTTTACTCCAGAAGAGTATATTTGAGGTCAGGCACTGATGTTGGACGTGAAGGCCTGGCTCACAATCCCCATTCTAGTTCATCCCAAAGGTGGTCAGTGGGGTTGAGGTCAGGGCTCTATGTGGGCCAGTCAAGTTCCTCCACACCAAACTCACCCAACCACATCTTTATGGACCTTGCTTTGTGCTCTGTGGCACAGTCATGCTGGAACAGGAAATGGCCTTCCTCAAACTTCTCCCACAAAGTTGGAAGCATAAAATTGTCCAAAATGTCTTGGTATGCTGAAAGATTAAGAGTTCCTTTCACTGGAATTAAGAGGCCAAGCCCAATCTCTGAAAGCCAACCCCACACCATTATCCCTCCTCCACCAGACTTTACAGTTGGCACAATGCAGTCAGGCAGGTAACGTTCTCCTGGCATCTGCCAAACCCAGACTCGTCCATCACACTGCCAGACAGAGAAGCGTGATTCATCACTCCAAAGAACATATTTCCACTGTTCCAGTGTCCAGTGGCAACGCACCTTGCACCACTCCATCCGACGCTTGGCATTGTGCTTGGTGATGTGAGGCTTGCATGCAGCTGCTCAGTCATGGAAGCCCATTCCATGAAGCTCCTGGCCTACAGTTTGTGTGCAGGGGCCAGTGTCAGGGCAAGTTTGGAACTCTGTAGTTATTGAGCCAACATTGCCAACTTTTACGCACTTTGCAACTCAGCACTCGGTAACCCGCTCTGTTACTTTACATGAGCTGCCACATCATGGCTGAGTTCCTGTTGTTCATAAATGCTTCCACTTTGCAATAATACCACTTACAGTTGACCCTGGAATATCTAACAGGGAAAACATTTTGCAAACTGACATATTGCAATGGTGGCACCCTATGACTGTACCACATTTGGATTCATTGAGCTCTACAGAACGACCCATTCTTTCACAAATGTTTGTAAGCGTGACTGCATGACTTGGTGCTTGATGTTATACACCTGTGGCAATGGGTCTGAATGAAACACCTGAATTTAATGATTAATAGGTGTGGTCCTCTACTTTTATTGATATAATGTCTGTGTGTATTCTCTGTATACATACACGCACATATACAAAAATATAAATACATATATATATCCTTCTGATATCACAAATTTTCTTTCTCTGTCTCTCTCTCCCACTTGGGGGGGGCAGCCTTGTGATTGACCCACTTTGGCCCCCCCATGGAGTGTAGTGCATATGAATATAATTAAAAATACAGAAACATGCCTTAATCCAGTATCTCACAGAGCCTGGAGCCTACATACTGTATACAGAGCCATGTGTGTGTGTGTGTGTGTGTGTATGTATGTGTGTGTGTATATGTATATGCACAGCCACTGTCACTGTCAGTCATTTTATTTTAACATCGGACACCATTTATTAATTTGTACATTTAAAAGTTAACTTTTTAAGGCATCATCCCATACTTAAGATCAAATTATGGAATTCTTTAACCAAATGCTGCAAATAGACTGAGGCAGGAAGAGCACCACTGTAATGATACTTCCCATCATCAGCGTCTGCCGTCTCTGTAATGTTACTCCACATGCTGATTAGTTTGTTTCCCTTTATAAAGTCACAGATGTTTATAATCTTAGCATCTGTCTCGGTCATATCTACCTGCATTTCCCCTGCCAGCCCTGCTCATATGGTCCTTGTAGAGGCGTAATAAAGCACAGCTTAATTAATTTGGATGTTATCAGTCAATACTGTAGAGGGATGATTGAGTTCAGCACTGGGAATACAGCCAGTGAGCGTGTTTTTTTCTTCTTTGTTTTTATTATTCTCAGGGCTTTTCTTTCCGCTCCAGCCTGCATCCCTGGAGTCCGATCAGTTTTCTTTCTAGAGGGACACGGTGGCAAATGAGAGAGACAAATGATTTTGACACACTTAATTGTTTTGAACAATATGGACATATGGTACTCAGACTACGCTTGTGTAGGATTTGTTTCAGTCAGTCTTTGAGTCTGAATCAGTATGCTGTACAGCTCCTGAAATGCGGTGTTGCTGAGTTCCTCATGCACAGTGATGACCTCGTCCAAAGCTGGGAAAGTCAGTGTTCCAGTGGGGGGGTGCTAGGGGTGGGAATGTTTCCCTGCTGGGCATTCTAGACCATCAGTAGTAACTGTAAATGTTGAAAACTGGGCATTTCTGCTTAATAAGACACAGTGCAGTGTACAGTTTAATATCAGACAGCTGTCTCAGTTTGCTTGGCCTCCGCAATTTCTTGCATTTGGCTGACGCCCCTGTTCTACTAATGTATACAGTTTCTCCACAGGAACTTCCTGGAACTCTCTATATGTGTGCGTGCTTCCAGGTCCCACTGGAATAGAGTGTTGCTTACTATAGAGAGTTAGAGCCAGACGGCCACCTGATGACAGTGTTTGGTGACACAGGAGATGACTTGAATAATCCACTGTGTTGTTCTGAAAACATGATTTTTCACACTGAATGAAGGCATTTCCTTTTTTCTGTATGAGTTCCTGAATTTACACAGACTGATTACAGTTTGGAGAAATTTTATATCACATATTATCAAAGATTTATGGACCTTCTGCATTATGGATTATGTTATGACATGCGGTATTATTAATATCAGCGCATGTGACCAGGAAGTTAAAAAAGATCATTTTCTTTGGATTTTGGAGCCTTTGCTGTCAGAACATCTTCCCTCTATTTTCATGCATTTAACGGAAAGGTTCTAGCACAAATTCTCAAAGTAGCCTATGGGATTTGGGCCTAGTTGAATTATCACAGCTCTTTTGTTGAATCCCAGATGATGCACCTCGCTCGTCTTACTGCATTAAAGGTTCATTTTGGATTTGCTTTTTGATCAGTGCAGTTTTTCAGGTCATCCTGGGAACAGATGGCTTGGTCACTGTTTGCTTTGCATGCGCACGTCCATTTGCACTCTCATTATACTGTTGTGGGGTCTGTCGGGTCCAATATGAATACACTGGATTATCCAGGAGCAGAGAACTGGTTTTACAATGACTCTGAAGTCATAAATTACTGTATATTTTAAAAATAAACTGGCCTGGCTTATCCCTTTCTTGAACGCACGGCTCTGGAGTTGGAGGCCCTAAAACATGCATTTAGGGTCTCTCCATTCCTCGTATGGCTGTCTTTGTGAATGTTTGTGTCCTACAACAGAGTTTCATCCCACCCAGGATATTCTCCAGCTTGGTCCCGTAATCTCTCTGGGAAAGACCCCCGGTCCTGACCAGGACACGAGCCTAGAAGCTGGCTGGATAGACGACTTAAACTTTGTTCATGTTAAAAAGAAAGTCTTGGGGCGCTTGCTTAATTCAGGAAAAAATATTGTAAAATTTACATTTTTATAACAAAAATCATTGCTTCATTTGTTTACATAAATATAGTATATACATTAGAATCAACTAGTATTTTTAAATCAAACATTCATTTTAATTAGTAGTAAACGGAAACCCAAACTGAAAGCGCTGTTCTGAGTTACAAGCAGTTTCCCTGGGTGTTTTTGTAATTAGTAACACCTTTGCAATAAAGTAAAACACCAAACTTTTCTATTTGCTATCCCTTTGGGAGCCAGTGACTACAATCACAATTAATAACAAAATGCTATATTATGACACTTAATAAAAAGATAATGTGTATGTGGAAAATATGTGCAGATATGTTAAACATTGCTTGTGAATGCTTTGCAACATGTTTACCGAATTAAGCAAGCATCCAAAGACTTTTTGTGAGCACTGTTAGGCTAAAAAAAATCAGTTTCAAATTGCTATGTAATGCATTTGATTGTGAGCTGGTCTGATTCAGAGAGACATTTTGCAAGAAGAAAATACGTCATTAATATATGTATTAGGCGAGGTAGAAATTAAACTTTAGGCCAGTTAACATATACCATGCTTATAACCCATGAGAGGAAAATCTTATCATGTGCAGCTTTTGCAACTTTGAACAGCCTGTTGCATCACCGAGATGAATGTCAGGCAGATGAGACCCCATGCTTAAGTCTGTGTCCTTGCATTACCAAAGGGGCCTTAACAGCACTCAGTGTTGATCATTCACAGTTTCTCCTTCACTGTGTGCTCAGATGTCTCTGTGAAGTCCTGCCACGATGTCAATTCTAAGTACGTCATGTGGGATGTGCAGTTCAGCTCTTTTTCTTAAATCCATGAGAAGCACTGGTGGATTAATAAGGATATGCAGTCCTGTGTGTCATGATTGAAGAATTAAAGAATTAAATTGCCTTAGCTCTGGTCTTACTCTAAGACCCTCCTGATAGCCTCAATGACCAGATTAGCAGAGACACCTGAGGCAAGATCAGAGGCACTCTAACGCCTTCATTTGCTGCTCTCTTAGTATGAATGACGGGTGATGACTTTTCAGCATCGAGGCCAAGGACGTCCATCCCAGCGATATCTCGGTCTTTAGCTCGGAGGCTGACTCTGATCACTCATGCCCAGTCGGGAGATAGAAGCTAGAGACAGACGCCTCAGTCTATCAAGGTCTTTTCAGTGAAGGCCAGAGCACGACACAGCAGTGCAAATCAGGGGCCGGGGGGGACTGAAGGTAAATCTACACAGAAGTTACACTCGTTATTCTGGTGCCTCAAAGGCTGCCTTTAATGACTCAGGGTGCAATTTACACAATAAAAACATTTACGAAAGTGGGCCCTTTGGGTTCCGCATGGCAACAATTGCTAACAGAATCAGAGTCCACCGTCGGTCCTTCCCAAAAACCTGCAGCGCAGCCCCAAAAACGTCAGTACAGACGTCCTGCGCGAGGCCGATCCTGAAAGCCCTGTGGCCGTGGTATGTAGCGTTACTCTGCTTTTGTTGATGTAGCCGATGAACTTGAGGTTTTGTTACACATCGGAAAACCAATACACTTGCTTACTGTGTCTGAAAAGTGCGACACGCTGACAGCTTATGTACATGAAGTGCATTAAAATTTAATGGAAATTATTTTTGTCTGAAAATCAGAATCAGTGAATGGTTGCCCTGTCAAAATGCAACGTCGGGGGGCATTATTCTGGGTCAGATTTCAGGAGGGGTGCTGCAGGGTGGGCTGCGCTATTCTAAGACCCATTAATATTTTATCTTTGGGCTTTCTGTCTCTGCACTCTGCCATTTTAAAGAAGGCAGATTTGGTGGAAAAATCCAAAGGCTATAGAAAGTGGCCGCATCAATGGTAAATGGACAAGGCAGTTTATTGGCACCTCCATCTTTACCTGGGGGTGAATACCAGCAGCAGAAAGGCTAGCGCAGCAATGGGCTTGGTTTAATCTCTCACAGTCCAGCTCTGAAAGTCTGCCCTCAGCCACACTGTAGGGCAGGGGTGCCCAACTCCAGTCCTGGGGGGCCAGAGCTCTGCACATTTTTGGGTTTCCCCTCATTTAACACACCTGATTCAATTCCTTGTGCTAATTACCACACAGCTCTTGAGCTGAAGCATTTATGGTGGAACAGGGAAAGAACTAAGCTGCACAGGGCTCTGGCCCTCCAGGACTGGAGTTGAGCACCTCTGCTGTAAGGGCTGGAATCTGTCCTTTTCCCACAGGGGGGTCAGTTACTGTAGCACCATTATGGGTTTCGGATTTGTCAGACAACGCTGTTTAAATGATTCAGTTTTCTTTTTTTTGATATTCGTAAAGGGCTAAGTTGGTTCGGCATTTCGATATGGCCACACACCTCTGGGTAGGGGGTCTGAATCTCACCTCTACTCTGTCTGTGTGAGATTACAGTGAATTTGCCCTGTGATGCACTGACATCCCATCCAGGGTGTCCCCCTGCCCTGTCCCCCATGATGGACTGGCCTCCCATCCAGGCTGTCCCCCTGCCCTGTCCCCCGTGATGGACTGGCCTCCCATCCAGGGTGTCCCCCTGCCCTGTCCCCCGTGATGAACTGGCCTCCCATCCAGGGTGTCCCCCTGCACTGTCCCCTATGATGGACTGGCCTCCCATCCAGGCTGTCCCCCTGCCTTGTGCCCAGTACTTCCTGAAACAGGCTCCAGGTGGCCCTGGCCAGGATGTGCAGATGGAGGTAGGAATGGGCACATGTTTGACCTAAGTGATTTTGTAGGAGCTGAATTTGAAGGATGATATTAAAGCTTGAAGAGTTAATAAAAGAGAATGAATGAAAAGCATATCCGGTATTGTTTATTAGCCTAACATGACCTTGGCATAAATATGAGATCTTAAATAAAAATAAACTAAATGCCTTAGGTGAAGTAGCGACCGGAAGAGTGTGACATGAAGTGAGTGGCTCTGTGGGCTGAAACCTGTGTCTGTGAGTGGAAGGTCGCTGGTTTAAACCCTTGCCTTGGTGGAATAATGACATGTCTGTGGCCCCCCGAGCAAGGCCCTAACACCCCAGCTCCAGGGGCACTGCGCACTGCACACTGGCTGACCTCCCCATGTATGTCTCCTGGAGAGCTAGATGGTAGAGGTGAAAAGGGAATTTTCTCATGGGGAGTAATATAGTACTCAGCTAATTTGATTAAATTCCTCTTCAAAGGAATGGAAAAGAACATGAAAAAAAGAAACTCAAAATGTGATTGGTTTTAATTGGGAAACATAAAAATTGCTCCAGCTAGGAGTGAGTGAATAGATGTATGTCATATGCATACATGTACCTGTTTGATATCATCTTCCATTGCCTAAGTCCAGTTCTAACACTAAGAACAGAAATACAGACGGCGGTAAAAATAGCTGGATGTTGTTGTTGCACAATCCCAAATACCAAGGATACATCGGTTGCATCCTCGCCAAATGAGACCAATCCCATGATTCATTGCAGCCCATGTTCATTGTCTGGAGGCAAGTTTGCAAGACTACTCTTGCCAAGACCCCAAGATGATCGTTGTGTTCTTGGTATTGAGAAACACCCAATGTCTATCTTTACAGTGAAGGGGCAAGATCAAGGTGGAGCAAAGTACCACCAAGGAAACGTCTGCCTGATCCACAAATCAGTTTTATCTTAGAGGAATTACATTAATAAATAATGCATAATATACAGTCATACTTCGGCTCACCAACTTTATTCATTTGAGGACTCAGTTTGCGACTCGAAAAGTTTGCGACCTGAATCAATTTTTCCCATTTAAAATAATGTAAATACAAATAATTCGTTCAAACCTCAGAAACACTGATTTTTTTTTTTATTATTATGTTTTTCTGTGACCAAGAATATAGACTTATATTAAAATAGCCTTAAAGAGCAAAAACGGGAAAGAGAGAACATACGTTTACGGAAGGCAGACCAATACACAACTGAGCATGCGCTTGTTGGCAGGCTGGTCGCTCGAAAGACGCCAAAACACGGAAAAGAACCACAAAACATCCCCCCAAAAAAACTGTACATTATTTTCATATGCCTAAAATTTTTATGTACATTTCGTGATGTCACATGTTTGTACTGTAAACAAACAATACGCAGTTGCCACTGTGTTAATGGAGAATAAAACACTTAAATAGGAGTTACTTAATGATTTATGTTATTAATGAAGTACTGTAATTTTATGTATAGATATGTGACTGTTAAAAACCATCACAAACATGTTTATCAATTACAGAATGGTACCGCTATAACAATGTTCTCTCTCTCTATTTTTTTCTTTTTTCAGATATTCGAACGTTGAAGAGATATAGTAAAGACATACATCTACAACAAGTTTTTTATACGTTCCACAACCGTTCTTGGGCATAATGTACACTTCTTCGTGTTTCGGGTGGTTCTTTGGGGCATTTTTGGGGGATGTTTGTGTGTTCACAGCCTGAAACACGGGTCGCAAACCGGTACAAAAAATTTTGAACATCTAGTTCGTAACCCGATTTGTTCGTGAACAGGACTGTTTATGGGTCGAGGTACCACTGTATACTGATCACTCCTTCATATACACCTCAGTTATCTTTGCACAAAATTGTACTGCAACAATTATATAACAATTATAAATAAATGTCAATACAGTCTATTTTGCCTGTTATTTGTATTGTATTTATATTATGATTCTTATTGTTCCTTTTTCCTTTATAATGCATTCGCATTGTCCAGAGAGCGAACTTTCAAGTAAGCATTTCATTGCAATTACTGCTCTGTGTATACATGACAAATGAGAGTTGAGAAATGTCCAAGTCCATTAGAAATAAAGTTGACAATGTAACTTTTGCCACCTGGAGCCCCAGGCACACCCCCTTCTAACAAACACATTACAAAACTCATTAACCAGCATGCTTAATTCATTATGTAGCAAAGTCATTCAGGCTTGCACATATTTCAATTAACATGAACTCTACAAATACGAATAAAACCGATGCAGTCAAAACAATCCAGAAAGGGGAACACACCTGTGTAATTGTATTTCACGGTTAGTGTATATTTACACACACACACACAGGTTTATAATTATATCTTTGTGGGGACTCTCCATCCATTTCTATGGGGAAAACTCTAATCCCAACATGACAACCTTAGTAGTCATTTTTACCTTTTTGATTACATTCACAAACCTTTGTGGGGACCTGAAAAAAAATGGTCCCCACAATGTCAACAATCACTGGTTTTTATTACATTATGGGGGACATTTGCTCCCTACTATGTAATATAAACCTAACCCACACACACACAGACACACACAGAGAATATATTATATATAATATTGTATATTTGTATTTTTACCTCAGAAAGGTGATAGAATCCCCCACCTACAATGGCTGTTTCTGTCATTAAGTCCTGTCCTGCACATTTCCTTCTTGCCGCACTTTCCTCCTACCCTAACAACTGCATAAACCCTGCATAAACCTTCCCCCATGTTCCAACATTATTCACTTATCTGGTTATTCCATTATTAGGTTTTTATTTAGGTGTACTGTTTATAGTTTTGGTGTACTGTTTATTATTTAGGTGTACTGTTTATTATTTAGGTGTACTGTTAATCGTTTAGGTGTACTGTTTATTATTTAGGTGTACTGTTTATAGTTTAGGTGTACTGTTTATTATTTAGGTGTACTGTTTATAGTTTAGGTGTACTGTTTATTATTTAGGTGTACTGTTT
>JAODJU010000048.1:7641262-7665473 GCA_026776725.1 Gnathonemus echidnorhynchus
TATATATATAAATAAAACAAAGTAACGTGTTTCTTTTCTTTCGGTGTAAATATATACACTTACTGTTCAGACAAATAGCTGTAAACAAGGATTGATTGTAGGGGCAGTAACACAGAATGAGCTCAGTTTGGTTTACAGCACTTGGTAGCATACAATTTATAAGCAGTACAAGGTTTTCTGCTAATTATGTGTGATGAATATTGAATTGTCAGGGCTGAGGGGATGATGAACGAACAAATCAGCTTCCTGCATCAGGCTTCAGCCTTGACCTCTGACCTTTACATCAGAGTCCCTCTGACGTAATGGGGTTCCATTATCAGGAATAATGATCATTTTCGGACTTAGCTTTTATTCTGCTTTAGAAAAACAAGGAAGACCATTCAGTTTTACAACTCAGAGCATCACCGTATTGCCTTTGATTTTAATGCAATCATCATTTCAGTATTTCATTTCACTACAGTTGGAACTTAAAGAACGTTAAGTTTGGGAGACGTTGAATGGATGTCGGTTTCTGACGTTTTTTTTAATATGATATCTGCTGGGAGACGTACTGATTATCCTCCAGGCCAGGGGTGGGGAACCTGATCCATGGAGAGCCGGTGCGGGTTTTTGGGATGGCCTGTCAATCAGCCAATAAGAGTGGCTCCCCAGGACTGAGAAGCACTGTTTTATTATTGGCTGATTGAGAGGTCATTCAAAAAACCCGCACCGGCTCTCCATGGATCAGGTTCCCCACCCCTGCTCCAGACATTCAAAATAAGTAGGGCAGCTTTATAGTTATGATTTATGTTTATTTGTTTGTTTGTTTATTCATTTACAGTTTTATTTACATTTTATATTAATATCATCAAAAGTTACATGACAGTTTGTTTTTGTTAAGGAATTACTCAAATTCAGAAATATAAGTATTCAGAAGTTACTGAATTATTATCTAAAAATCTCATTAATATGCATCAAAACATTTAGTCTGACATTTGTGTTGCGTGTGTCTCATATACAGCAAAGTACCTAGGTGTTCTTTGGGGATTCCCAGAAGTGCCGTGATTCTTCTTTTCCTGTCTTAGCTAGGCCTTTTAAACCCTCTGTGATCGCTAGCACATGGGCATCGTGGGTTTGTGGGGCCTATCGGTCATTCAAATCCTTTACTTTTTGAAAGACAAAATGCGTCTAGAAGTGGAGACAGCAGCAGTTGATGCGTATGAACCCCGTGAGCTCTGCGCCCATGTCAGATGGAGATCAGAACTGGGAGTTTTTCACTCATTGATATTCGGTGGGTGTTGGGATGGAGAGATTCACTGGGCTGGATAAGATGAATAATTTAGGCATAAAGAACCTGAACTACTCAGAATCAACAAAAATGTCCACATAGTGCGATCAAATGCCTCACATTAACACTATAGAATTCTCCAAAAAAATAATGATTGTGTCATCACTTTGTGTAATAATTGAAGTTGAATGAATGGGTGAAGGGCATCCATGTTATATAAACATAATTCTTTGTCATGAAACCCTTCTGATGTTGCTTATATATAGTTCTGGCATTTGGTTATATTCCAGGTAAATAAAGCGAGACAAGATACTGAAGCTCTTCGGAAAATCTATTTTATCTAGCTATTAAAATGCGACACAAGTTCATTTTTGTCTAGCTACAGAAAGCAAAAAGCTGCACTCACACATTAATGTGTTTATTAATCAGGCTCTGCGAGACTGAAACAATGGCAGGGGTGTTTATCCCCTGTGTTATTCTGGAACAAAGCGGGGCCCTTCATTGTGAGACACCTGCACTCCCAGTGGGTTATGGGATCAGGTTCAGACTCCCTTGTGACTCTTTCCGATGTAAAGAACACGCTGTGTTTGTTCTTAAGATCTCTAAAGTTAAGCTATAAACAGCCTGATTTGCTCATCTTGTTAAAATATGTCTACGAGCTGTTTTCAGAATTCCGCACACGATGCACTTATACATCTATATGACGTTAAGAGATACGTATTCATGGCAAATCTTACCCGTCAAAGGATTCTGCTTATTTCAGCTAATGATGATCAACAACTGGAATCAACTAGACGTTTATGTGACTTCAAAGATCATGGGTTTTGGTTACGTTTAGTATCGCATTTACATTTTATCTTCACTAGAATCCATATTTGGACTGTGTCTGTTTGGGAAGAAACACTTTTGACCAGCACAAAGCAGCCTCAGATAATTTATGTTCCTAAATTGGGGCCTTTGGCACGGCACAGACTGCTAATGCTGCAAACCTGCCAGCTACAATTCAGCCATTGTTATGAGTCTTCAGGGTGACTTTCTGGAGGGCATACTGAACTCACATAGCAGACACTCTTACCCGATGGTTTGTGCATGGTCAGAGTGTGAAAATGTTCTGTGCCAAGGATCAGCTTAGGAGGAAATAGACATTGTCAGGGAGTGCTCTCTGTGTGACATACATGACCACCAGTGGGACAATCATTTAGGTGTAAAGGTATTTCATTTGATCTGATTCAGTTTCACAAAACCTTGTCAATAATGTCTAGAGCATCAGCACTTGGTCGTGCATGTAAATAGGCACGTTAAAGAAGACAGACTTGAGAACTACTACAGGAAACAAGAACTTGTGCAGTATAAAGATGTAGTTCTATATCATGCTATATGTACGATCAGATGGAGTTTTGTAACATACGGTGATTTTTTTTTGGTGCGTTATTTTTTCCATTTCAGAGGGTTCAAAAAGATTTTTCTTTTTCCTAGCTTGTAATACTTTGTGGTATATTTGTTGTCCACTAGGTGGCAGGATTCATTTGGCTTACATTTCAGAAGATGACGGTTTGCTGTTTATTTTCAAATTGAGTAGTTGTTTATTCATCGTGTTCACTAAAGGAGCAAAGTCCACTGAAATGCAAACTAAAAGCGTTCTGTTAATATCCCCGTCCATTAGTGTATAAATACTATCAGGCACACACTCTTGTCATCTTTAAAATCTGCGTTTCTTTAACCACCAAAAATACCTTCCACAAAGTTCCTTCTCTTTAAACCATTCATTAAACTAATCATTTGAATAAAGAATACAATTAAAAGCTCTTTAGTTACACAGCTTATTTAAACCATAAGAATTTCAACAAAACAAAAAATTTCAGGAGGGGAAATTTAAAACAAAACAAGTGAAGTTTCAGCTTTTCATGAAGTGTATTTAACTGTTTACTAAAATTTCTCCATTAGCAGTAACACATTTCAGGATATTTTAAGAAGAAAAGAAAATCACGTTCTGTCAGTACAAGGCATTAAGGAAATTTTTAGCTGTGCTTAATGTTTTTTATTGTGACCGTCAGTATCATTCTGTGGAATGTCTGCACACTGACCATCACTGCTGTGTTTGACGGAATGCGCACGCTCAACGTAACAGAGAAGCATGAGCCTCACATATGGACACCCACCAACTCTTTAATTGCTTAATTTCTTGGATGAATGGAAACATAAATGCCATGTTCTCTTAGGGGCGGCCGGGTAGTCGGGGCGGCCGTCTCTGGCTTCGGGTGCCTGGAGGCTTAGCGCTGTGAAAATATCTCGCCATCCTTGACCTCTCATTCCGGTCTGTTGCCCCTCTGCTATCAGCACAAAGTAACTCTTCACTCTGCCTGTCCGCTCTGATTTAAATTCCAGAGAAATGCCAGGGCTGCGATCAAATCACATGATGCCTGCTCTACTTTGTTTTTCTAAAAGTGATTCCTGTACTTTGTAGTATATAGTAGTATTGGCCATGTAATGCACTTACTAACAGCGTAGTGTGCCGGTTTGTGAGGCCCCTGTCCTCTGGGCTATGGAAATGTGTCGGATTCTTTAATTAGCGTTATTAGGATTTTTCCACCGGATGCTCCATCCATTTCATCAGCCGGGAGTTTTCGGAATTAGAGCTTGATCTTAAATGCCGCAAACGAAAGGCTGAAACTTGAAGAAGAGTAAAGACACCACTAACATCAAACTCAACTTGTTTAGCCTGAAAGCTTTCTGATGTGGGTGCTGTTGTCAGTGTTTTACAAAGTCATTACTTAATATTCACCCGCAAATGCTGTCAGCTTGTAAACCTCCTGAACATATTCAAGTATTCCTGGGAGGGGGGGTCGGGCCTCCAGCTGTGGAACAGGCAGAACTTTCGGATATTTAACAAAATAATCACTTTGCACCTAAAGACCATTTTTTGATTACATAAATGTAGTGCACCCCCCTCGTCACACACACACACACACACACACACACACACACATTAAATATAACAGTACAGCTGTGAACTGTGCTACAGTTTATCTACAGTAGGTAATCAGTCCCCTGATCTTAGTGCCAGTCATGATATTGCAGCATGAGAGACAGGCGCCTTCTTTATGTTCTTCTGTGTGGTCACACAATGTTCCGACAGCAGAGGCTATGATGAGCTCTTGGCCCGCGGATCAAAAGAGCGACATTAGAAGCCATCAAATTGCAGTTCTTTGTCTGTTTGATGCATTTCTCGTCAAACTTTTTTTTCTCCTTTTAGAATAAGGAATATTCAGTTTATGTTATTTTAGGAGCTACATGTAGCGTGCGCTTCACACCTCAAAGTAATCCCCAGTGCAGTAAAAAATGGGAGCCTTATTCTGTTGGCGTTCCTGTAACAGTATAAATTCATTGCTGGAAATGAGCTTGGGCTACCAGATGAAGACCTTGACCTGAAAATGCTGTCTTCCCAATAACCTACTTTTATGCGCGACATGCAAATAGTCAGAACAGTGCTGAACTAAAGGCAGGAGCATAGCAGAACCCTGGGGTTAATCATATACAATTTGATGTATACATGTACATTATTACAGGGTATAAAGCAAAGTGTTGCCATGGAGACGGAGCCTTCAAGAAATGCTTATCCTGAGTTAGTCACATTCACCTGCTGGATCTTCTCTGTTATGTCATGGATGGCGACATGAGAGGATGACATTGTTAACCAATAGCAGCACATGATGCCTCAGACAGTGGCAGCATGTCACAGCTCAACAGCGCCCCTAGTGGTCGACCAAACTGACGACTCCAGTGAAGAATAGAGCTTGTTTTTGTTGAATTCATTATACCAGTCTTCAGCAGACTACAGGTTTCAACCACAGCACTATGATTTTTTCAAACTGATGCTTTAAATTGATCAATTCTGAACTAAGCAACATCACCACAAATGCCTTATCCCCATTGATTTAAGGCCATTATGGATTAAATGTCCATCCAACCAGTTTCTATACCCACTTGTCTTATGCAGGGTCGTGGGACTCTGGAGCCGATCTCGGAAGCTATGGGGACAGGCAGTGAATAACCCAGGAAGGGACACAAACCCATCACAGGGCACACATAAATTATATGTTTCTTGGAATAAAATATTTATATACTGAGAATTTAAGGCCTATATTGGGGAATGGACAGTAAGATGGTTTACTTTGTAACTAGATCAGAATTTAGTAGAGCTGGCTGTCACATAAATTATGGAAACTAAGAAACTATTAGGTTCAGTTGAATGGCCACAAACGGAGGTTTATGAAATTAACTGAAGACGTCAGCTTCAATCGCTGATTTCTTTATTATATGATTTAATTTTAGGTCAGTGTCTTGTGACTTGGCCCATCCACAGCAGCGGCTACACCTCGCGGTTAGAATGGGGATTAGCATCCAAACGCGGAGTCCTGGACTACGGGCAGCGTGGAGCGGCATTCGGGACCGCTCACCTTGCCAGTTTTCCATTAGACCCGGACTACGGGCAGCGTGGAGCGGCATTCGGGACCGCTCACCTTGCCGGTTCTCCATTAGACCCGGACTACGGGCAGCGTGGAGCGGCATGCGGGACCGCTCACCTTGCCGGTTCTCCATTCGCAGCAGCATCCTGTCCTTTCATTGTCATGTTACATAAGGAGCAATGCAGAATCACCCTGAGAACATGGTTATTTTAGTGTCCACTCTTTCAGGGCAGCAGTAGTGGTTGAGGCTATTTCTATATAAATGTGACTGAGTCTGTCAGGTTCCTCGGATAGCCAGTAAAATTAAAGGTTCCACCTTAAGCTCCAGGGAGGCTCTGTCAGTTAATACCCTGTCCTTAAGTACCGAGTCCACTGTCCCCCCGCCCAATAAGCACCTGAGATCAGGCCTTTGTCATCGACCACTTGTGACAAATGGCCCCTGCAGTTTCCAATGCATTGGGGTGGAAAGGTAAACAGCTAAGATGAGGTTTCTTGCGTGCACTATATGACCAGGTCAAATAATGCTGAATGGGCTTAAGTACTTATGCAGTATTATAGATTATATTTAATGCAACTAAAAACATTTGTTACATTGCTCATAAAACTGTTATTTGATTAATTAAGTTTTGCGTTATAATTTGATTTTTAAAAACGTAGCAAAATTAAATATCACGGAAAAGCAAATGCTTTTAAGGCACTTGCTTATTTAAGTTAAACGGTCTTTAACATTTTTAAACATTAAACATTTTTAACATTTCTATGGTTTTGTTTGTTGATAGCAGAAAATGTCATTTCATGGAAATAATAGCAGACAGACCTATTGTCTTGTGGACCTGGAAATATCGAAAAACAATCCTGTATTGCTCTTTAAGCGAATTATTGCAATGCGCGAAAGGAAGGAAGGGGTGGGGGGGAAATGCAATTGTCTTCCCTGTAATGAGGCGCTGTATACAATATTTCAGTATTAGTCCTTGAGCAAATTAAAATATTGAGTTTGAGCAAATGATGTTTGCTTGGCCCGTTACCTCATCAGAAACAGACAGGACATATTTAATTTAATAATACTTTCAGATTAATAAAAAAAATGTATGCTCGTTTTAGGCAAAACTTTGTTTAAAACACGCTCTTTGGAATCAAACTGAAATGCACAGACTGAGCCGAGAAATCGGATTCTAGATCAGTTATGAACGACTTGCTCCATCTAGTGTTAAGTCTGTGTTATGATCGTTTGCATTCTACCTATTGCAATGCTCCGGTTTTATCCAACATCTAAGCGAAGATCCCAAAGTTCATTAAGTGATAAATACGTACAATCCCTACTCATTCCTTTGTAAACAGAATCTGTGTACTGTTAAAATTTATTTAAGGTGCTGTTCAATTTAACCTTATCAGCGCCAAATCATGACACCGCAGTAAATTCAGTCTTGATTAGTAGCTGTTTGCGCGCTATTTATAGAAGCATCTGTGTATTTTTACATCAATTAGATATGCAGACGTGTACAGTGCACTGCAACGTGTCTGATGAGCGTTTCCAGTGAATTCCCTGTAACGACTGAGGCATTTGAATATATTAATAATTCAGCTTGTCTGAGTGTCCAGAGCAGTAGACTCTATTGTTTAATGGCCACTCTAATGCCCATTGTCATATCCGTTGATGCACGTTGATGCTTTCTTCTCGAAAGCGGATAGCCGATATAACTGGTTTACTCGATGCATTAGAGGATCGTTTTACAGCTGTTTTTTGTAATCTGAGAAAAAAGAAAAACTAATACAGATTTTGAGGTTAAGCAGCATGTCTTAGTGAGCACGTTTGATTACTCTTTTCTTTTTTGCGGCGCTCATATGGTCGTTTATTCTGCAGAATGCTTCATCTATGCTTGCCGGATCAACTGTGCCTTCGAATGAATCATTAATGAACATTTTTAAAAGTCGTAATGGCCTATCAGTGATGTCCATTAATGATCTCGAATCACCAGTAACTGGACGGATCCCAGTCCTTTGAGATTCACTTTAAATGTGGCTTAAACTTTGTAACGTCTTCCTCCTTCAGTACACTTAGGACTGTAAACGCGTTCGCACCAGAGTCACGCATTAAAGAAGCATGACTTTTCCTTTAAGGAGATCTACATCAGGTACGCAATTTTAATCTTATTTTTTTGTAAAATGAAATGAAAAATTGTTACTTAAAATTGTTTTCTTCTTCATTTGAAAATACTCCTGTTTCTGGTATGTCTTGCACTTTATGGAAACTTCGCCCCAAACGGCAGCTGTCCGAAGTTCTGAAGTTGGAATTAACCTTTTAAAAACGAGACTATATTTTCTTAAATTTATTTTTCTAATTGTTCATACATGATGAATGTTGATTAATAGGCTAGGTGTCATTTATTTATATTGGTAATGTATTTTGAACTGTTTTACCAGGTATAAGTGATGAATACTGCTAGTATTGTTCCACGTTATATAGCAAATATGCCCATGTGTTGTATTTACTAAAAGACGGCGTACTTGTTCTGATTCCCGTCAAATGTGGCTCCAACGAACGACCGTATACTTTAGAAGATGTAGACATTGCCTGGTATGGAATGCCGTATTTTAATCTTTAAATACACTTTTCACATCTATATTTTCAGATAAAAAAAATGCATTAAAAGATAACTAACCTGCCAATTACATTTTTAAATTTTATTTAAAGTTATAAAATATACTGCAACTGCCGTGCAATTTAATAGATGTATTAATAATTAATAAAATAGCTATTTTATAAATATAATAGAAATTGAAATAAAAACCAAAAAACTGCAAATAGCACTCTAGGACTAACGGAAGGATTACAAATACTCATGCACTGAATGTTTAACGATAAGTACCTTTGCATGACACTTTTAAAGTTTGTATGGATGTCTTGTACTATATATACAGTATCAATATGGTATATTTTATGTATATATACCTTAGAGGTCCATGCCTATTGGATTTGTATCGGTTGAGTATCAGGCACATGGCGTATGTGACTGTGCCCTGTGATTGTAGTTGGCACCCCATCCTGAGGTATGCCCTGCCTTGCCCCCCTAGCGTCTGGGATAGGTTCCCGGACCCCCACAACCCTGCGTAGGACAAACGGGTACAGAACATGGATGGATGGATTTCATAAATCATATGTAGCATGAAAGAGTGTCGTTGGCTTAGGAATGACACTTCCTTATTGTCTTTGGCCAAAATGTCTTTAATAGGTTGGCCTAGAGAGTAGAGGCCCAATCGCAAGACAGATGTTGACTGTTTCGGATGCCGGGGGGGGGGGTCCCATGGTAAATTTGAGCCCCTTTATGGTGGCTCCCCCAGTTCCTCTCTGCTGGTGCTGAGTGATACTTTCTATGACCCTGACATGTTGATTTAAATCCAGGACGCTGAGCTCTGAAACAAGGGAAGTTCCCTCCTTCCTGTAAGAGTGTCGCTTCTCCTGTAACAGCGTCGCTTCTCCTGGCTGATGCACTGCAGCTTCACACTTTTTAAGTATCTGGGGTATCACTGCAAAGAAAAAAGGGAAGATGTACTCTGTCAGCTCTAGACAAAGTATGTCTAGACTACAGAAAGCGACTTAGACTGGCCGTTGAGTTTGCCGCATAATGATGAATGTTCAGAGACGTTGCAGGTTTAATCAAACTCAGTACAAGCTGAGTCGGTTTTGTAAATACAGGTTGCATTTATAATCACTCTGTAGTGTTTTTAATGTTTGATTTGATGGTTTTTCTGTAACTGTAGGTGGAGCCCGCAGGGGATTTTATTTCTTTAATTTTATATTGATTTTATTACATTTAATAATTGAGGGTTTGGATTTGCTGGTGGTTTGCTGTAGAGGGCAGTCTTGGTTGAGTGAAAGTGATTCGTCTGACATGAGAAACGCAAAAAGAGCCCAGCTGAGTTTAGAATTTCATGGATGAGAAACACATCTCATGCTGTTTTCTTTTGTTTAATAGAGAGCACAAAGACCCAAAAAGAACTTGGAATTTATCTGCTGTTGACGATATGTTTTACTGGCAAATCTCCAAAATGTCTGGAGGCTCAGTGGATAGCGCACCATCAGGGTTGTGGGTTCGAGTCTCATATATTCAGAACTTTCTCCCCCAGTGCAAAGATGTGCAGTTTGGCTAGCTGGAGTCCGCAGAGTGTGACTGTGTGGGTTTAAATTTTCCACAATGTAGGAAAACCTGTTACTTTTTAACTTGTGGGGACATATTTTATGTCTCCACAATCTAAACCTCAGTTTAAAAAAAAAATCTGTGAATACAATCAAAAAACCAAAAATGCCAAAAGTCTTGTATTTTGTTTGGTTACTTATGGTTAAGGTTAGGGCTGGGTAGGGGTTAAGGGTGTCATGTTATACCCATAGAAATGAATGGAGAGTCTCCACAAAGATATAATTACAAACCTGTGTGTGCATGTGTTTGTACGTGCATGTATGTGTGTGTGTGTGTACGTGTGTGTGCGTGTGTGTGTACATGTGTGCGTGTGTGCATGTTTTTGTGCGTGTGTGTGCGTGCATGTGTGTGTACGTGTGTGTGCGTGTGTGCATGTTTTTGTGCGTGTGTGTGTACGTGTGTGTGTGTGTGTGTATACGTGCATGGTTGTGTGTGTATACAGTACGTGTGTGTGTGTGTATACGTGTGTGTGTGTGTCTGTGTGTCTGTGTATGTGTGTGCTGCCATAGGCTCCAGGCCTAACCCACCCACACAGCCTTGACTAGAATAAGCGTGCGTATATGGGTATGTGAAACATCGTGTCAAAAATGTAGTTTTTGAGAACTGATTTGTAAAGCTGCTAATAATAGACAGAATTATTTATTTATTCATACGGAAATGAGACAAGGGCTGAAGGCCATTTTGGTGGTTCTGTAAAGTACAAAGATTTCTTTAAATAACCCATCACAACATAAATACTGTCACTTATTATTGGGCATTATTTTTAGAACGTTAAAGTAATCGAAAAATATATGTTCTGAAACAAAGCATGAGAAATATTTGAGGTTCTACATCTCAAAAACCTAAAGAACCTGAATATAAAGAAGTTTGTAGTGGGTGGCTTGGCCCGAATGCTTGGAGACCACGCACTGGTGTGTGAATACTCTGCATTCAGGACAGGATTTAGGTTTTAGTACAGGAACCCGCACATGCAGCGGATTACTGTCCCTCTGCTGTATATTTACTTTGGGTGGAGCTTTTATTCAGATTATTGGTTTTTTAAAACATTAATTGATATATATTTCTTGGTTGTCAAATTACTTCTGAATGTATTGTGCACTGCAGAGCATAGACAAGAAAGTATTGTATAAAGCAGTCTCCTTTCTAAAAGGTTAATTCCATCCTTAGAACTTCAGGCAGCCGCCATTTGGGGCGAAGTTCTCATAAAGTGCAAGATACAGCAGAAATACTGTAGGAGCGTTTTCAAATGGGGGAGTATTGGCGATAGACGATGCTTTCCCATCCATTAACACTGACTCCTCCGGAGTTAGCCGTTTAATTGCCACCCCCAGGTCTATATTTGGAAAAGCAACTGCTCCCCTAGGTACCTGAGTCGAAATTACAATTATTTGGTAAGATTATGTTCTATGCTGGCACTTGTGTGACTGCTTTGTTGGTTCCTTTAGCCAGACAAAATAATAGGCGATGTGTGATCAGTGTCAGCACATGAGGTAAGTAAGATGCGTTTTTTTATGACATATGGTAATATTTAATGCTAACATGTTTTCTATAGGTACATTTTTATAAAGTAGGCTATATATTAGGTGTCAATGTAATAATTTCTTAAGTACAGAACAATCTTGCACATTTTTTCAATGAACAGCGTGTTTATACAAACTCCATTAAGCTTTGTTTTGTTAAACATTGCAAGAAAAAAATACGAATGAAAAATAAATCAGGACAAACTTCCTGTTGGTAAGATATAAAAAAAGATCATATGATACCAGATCTGCAGACCAGAATGTGCTGACAACCCGGGCCATTTCGCATTAATGTTAAGAACCATACACACCCAGGCAAAGGAGCGGGTACCCGGAGTACCTGGAGATTTTTCCATGGGACAGTCATGTTTCCGGGCTGGAGCGGGTACCCGGAGTACCCGGGGATTTCCGCATGGGACGGTCATGTTTCCGGGCTGGAGCGGGTACCCGGAGTACCCGCGGATTTCCGCATGGGACGGTCATGTTTCCGGGCTGGAGCGGGTACCCGGAGTACCCGCGGATTTCCGCATGGGATGGTCATGTTTCCGGGGTGGGCGATGTCTAAAAACAATATATGTTGTTTTAATGTAGAAATATCCCAATGAACGATAAAATCAAGTCGTTGAACATCACAGCAAACACACACACGTGTGGCACTGAGCGAAAGAAACACGTGAAAGCATGAAAACAGGATATACAGATAACCAGCGTTACAACATGTCGCCTGGGGAGGGCGCTGTTTAGCAGCGCTGGGCATTGTTTTTTCAGTTCCTGTGGAAGACGATCGATCGTTGGGCTGGATTTAATGATCATATAAAACCATGGCGCGGGCTGTATAAAGCAGTGCCTCACAAACTTTTTACACTGCCTCCCACTGCAGAAAGTATTATGCTCTTTGCCTACCAATGCAAAGAAGCTGCCAATGTTTTCTTAAAACTGCATTGAAAACGTTGGCTATAGGGGCTTGTTTCAGAAAGCAGGGTTTCTTACTTAGCCGGATTTGACAGATTTAAGGTAGTCCGGGCTAAATGTCCATTTAAGCTGGGGTACCTTAAATCCAACATGTTGTGCTGCTAAGCAAGAAATCCTGCTTTCTGAAACAGGCCCCAGATAGCTAAAATGAAAGCCACAACATTTCTGTTATCTTGCTTTGTGTGTAGCCAAATGCTGTGTTTCATTTAAACTCGGAAGTTTGATTTTCTAAGCTCCTACTCAGAAATTTTAACTGGAACGCCTCCGGAAATCAGAATTCCGACTCAGAAAGTCGGAGGCACCTCTGCAACCCCAACCTCAGAAGGCAAGATGGCTGCCCCCTTTATCAATGGAACTTAAAGCTTTAGTTATATATTGTTTATTAGCACTTACGTCTTATTAATGTCTCATTACGTCGGTCGTACACACAGTACTGTCCAACCGCCATCTGTGGACGTGTCGCTATGGTGTTTCTATGCACAAAATTCTATGTAATATGTGGTTATCAACTGACATTGCTAACAATGGCAGACAATTAACCAGACTATAACTCAGGCCTGTTTCAGAAAGTAGGATTTCTTGCTTAGCTGGATAACTTGTCGGATTTAAGGTAGTCTGGGTTAAATGTAAGTGAACAAAGATTAAGGACCATTTAAACTAGGGTACCTTAAATCTGACAAGTTATCCGGCTAAGCAAGAAATCCCGCATTTTGAAACAGGTCCCTGGTATTGCTAAATGGCTTTCCGACTTTCCGTACTGGAACACAGTTAACTCAGGTGTGACATCATTCTCAGCACCTACTTTCAATCCCCGAGGTAAATCGAACGCGGCAGGAGCCTACATCCTCAACAAAGGCGATAATCGCTGGTTAGTTCCTATCGGGAACTGAAACCAGATTACTTGTTAATGTTAATGTACTTGATAATGTAGTCATATCGCATAAGAATATTGCACACGTTCCCAAATTGTGCATATGTGTGTGGTAAATCAATGAAAAGATGACCCCTGCCAATGTGATGCGACCCCCTGATCACTAATGTCCATCTCGGAGGCAAGGTGGCGGCCCCTTCTAAAGTGGCACAAACCTGCTTTGCGTGGAACTAAAGTGCATTTTGCATGGATGGCAAACTGATAAGAAAAGAAGAAGGTGATACTGAGAAAGCAAGGATGTGGCGAAAAAGGCAGTGGAGGAGGATACAGCGAAATGCACGAGAACTTCAGATTTATATAAAACGGGAGAGAAGTTGTAGCCTGTTAACTGTACAACACTGCCTTGGGTCACGCCTGCAGTAGCAGCAGTGAGAGAGCGAAGTGGCTATCTAGCTAACACGTGTGATTGGGCGTACAGTTATGTCACTTAAGCCTAAATCATTCTAGCCTGATTAACATACTGTTGTTAATTGAGAAAATAAAAAACGAATGTGAGATGAATGCTACGTATGTTCCTTAGTGCTGACATTGATGCATTATCATGTCTACAGAGGAATGCAATCTTATCCTTGGTCTCTTATTGGGACTTTAATAAGGTGGCAGAAACTAGTCACTTGCTCAGGAGGCTAAGTAGGTAAAATCTTAGTCCAACATTCTTAAAGTTTAAGACGACGTAATACCTCTATGGATTGTCATTTTAGTAAATAGAGTCAATTTTCAGCTAATTTATTAATTGTGTAGTCGCTCATAGTTGGATACTGTTGCTGACAGTATCCAATAACGGTTTGCTACCAATAGGAATCTTTGGTCTGCAGAGTAAATTTTCTACCATTTTCTGAAAGTGTAATAAATGTTCAGGTTTTTAGGGGTGTCCTTTCTCGTAATGCCCCCCTACTCCGCCCCTGTACGCACCTCAATACTTTAATGTATCATCCCCTTGTGTACACGCCCTGTTTCATCTGCACGTGGAATATATAGACTGTACCAAGAATTAGTGCCATATCATGCACTTAAAAGTCAATAAAAACAAAGTGCGTCTCTTAAAAGGTGTAGAAATGTAAATGTACTGGTGTAGGTTATGTTCAGTCCTACAATTTTGTTAGTTTTTGTTAAATTAACAGTTCTTGTTATATTTTACTACCCTGCACCAGTTTCGCGTGTGTACAGTCATTAACTGCTTCCCTTCTAAAAATTAACGACCCGTAAATTAAGCAGGTATCATGAGGTTTAACTGGGTGGTGCAGTTAGGTAGTACAATATTACTGTGGATGCCATATTTCCAGTCGTCATTACAATGGGCGAGACATGAAAAATGCATCTGAAACGAGTAATAACTAGCTCACTATGGAAAATTGCCTGACGGTAGATTGAGTGGCGATATGCTTCGCTGATATTAAGGCTGGGAGTGGCGTCTTTAGGTGCTGGACAGATGAGATCTGTCATTTCAAATAAGAATAAGAATGTAGAAATGTGATGGCAGCCTTCAAAGTACTCTGTCAAAAAATACTGACATGATTCCGACGACACAGAAAGAAATAAACGTTTTGAAATATTCGGGTCCACAATGTAAGTGTGCAGCGGCGCGTGTCTATAAACATGCGTGCGGGTGCCAGACATTTTCGATCTGGAGTGTCACCAGCAAACGGACAGGAGACTGGTCTCTTCCAAAATCGCATTTTCCCTTAACAGCACACTATAAAAACACAGACTACAAAATAATTAAGTATATATTTAATGATATCTAAGAAAACGGAACCTCCAGTGCATCACATGTACATGATACATAACTCGATCGTGCACCGTTCCCTGAATGTTTCTCCTCCGTCCCCCCCCCCCCCACCACCACATCGCACTGGATCTGCATAAGCAAAATAGGACTGGGAGAGAACACACGCAGACAAAGCTTCCCATGCGTTTGCACATGTCGTTCTTCATGTAGAGTACCTGGCACAGGCGGTGGCTCTATAGGGTATAGAAGAGACGTCATTTTTTCTTCACGGTCACTTCACCATTCATCTGTTGCATGCGCGCTGTGTGATCTTATCGCCGTGACGCCGACATGCGGAGGAGCCTGTCACATAAAACCGATCAGACTCCGGGAGAGCCAGCACGTCCCAGGTAGCCTGCTTGATGACCACGGTCACGTTTGTTTGGGTGTCTGTCACTATCTCCCCGAGAACAGAGGGAACAAGTGCGAGCTGGTACCCAGCGGGCTGCCAGAGCTGCCTGACTTCTGACTTCAGGACACGCAGAGGCGCCTCCAGCATACGTGTCGCTCTCATCTCGATATATCTGCTAGTGCGAACCGCGGCGACCATCCGCGTCCCTGCCTAGGAGACTGACCCTGCTGGCTTAGGAAGCCGCGCTTCCTCCCACCGCTCAATCCCGGCCAGATGCTCGGCATTCAGAGATGTAAATAATGCGTAAGAAAAAAACGTCTTCGACTTTTTTCCCCTTCTTCCTTTTTCCGTTCTTCTTTTAATTTCTTCTCGCTTCACAACGACTAATAAGTTTGCTGATCGCGTTATACCGGACTTAAGCTGACGCTGTTAGCAGCCGCTTAGGAACCTGCAGCGGGGGTATCATGCTCATACAGAAGATGCGTGTTTTCCTGTTGAAGACTACTCGTCGTCTCTATAGCCAAATTGACTGATTTTATCTTAAAATCAAAACAAGAGAACGTGAAGAGGACATTGTTCCTTCTGACATTTACTATTTCTCATCTTCAGTTTACTCAATATACATATTTTTTACCCTGGCGGAATGATTTTTTCGGTCACTCATTTGCCTTTTTCTTTTCTCTCTATATATCGCAGCCCCGTTTCGCTCTTTTCTTGAACTACAGCTTTTGGGCGACAAAATAAATTGTTCCGTCTACCTGTTAGCAGGTGTTTCCCACGTTGCGCATTAACAGCCTTTAGATAACACCTACATGCCGGCAGGATGCATCCAGCGAAATAAATTAAAGCGCCTTTTATTATTTTATTTTTTTCTGGAAAACATGATGGTTTTTATTTCTTGCGTGTCTTACAGCCTAACATACGGTTTTGAAACCGATGCATTTCGTTTGAGGAGTATTTGTGTACTTAACGCTGTATGAATGAGATTTCTGATACCAACCATATTTTTTGTTGAAGATCGCCTTTTCCCTGGAGAGAAAATGAATCGCTGCCGAGATACGCCCAGAAGCAAATGTAATATAATAGTGAACATCATAGACATTTAAATCCGCGTTCATACTGGAAAGTACATGTGACACGTCAGAACATTTCGTGTGGAATCGCTGTTTGTAAATTATAACAATGACTTTACTAGGCGTTTGAGATCTGTTCGGGATTACTGTTCTTAAAAGTGATAGGACTAATCTGGGAATAAAAATCCCGCGCTGGCGGGAGGGGGGTGGGAGAGGAAACGATTTTCGTCTGGAAGTTGTTACATCAAAAAGCCGTCAAACTGGCAATGGCCGCAGCGATCGCCAGCTCCCTTATTCGGCAGAAGAGGCAGGCGAGGGAGCGGGAGAAATCCAATGCCTGCCGCTGCGTTAGCAGCCCGAATAAGGCCAAGGGGAGCTGCGAGAAACCCAGCCGACTCAGTGTCTTTTCCCGTGTGAAACTCTTTGGGTCGAAGAAGCGGAGAAGGCGGCGACCAGGTCTGCTGTTGTTTTAAACATCTGATTCGCCTCATTAAGTAACACCCATGAGTTTTTTCTTTGTATTTTCACCATTAACACCGTCATCTTCATCCCCATCATCATCGGCTGCACGTGATCCCTTTTCCAACTTTAAGCAAGAAGATTGTAACCCTTATTTAACAGTTCAAAACATCAAACTGGAGACATTTTCAAATATGATTCGTAAGTTCATAATATGCTTCATAAATATATTTATAAATATCTCACCCTTGTGATATTTCACACATGATTAATTATATAAACCCATCCATCCATCTTCTAACCACTTATCTTTATCACTTAAGTCACAAATCATGAGAATAGCACAGCTGGTGGTACGATTCCCAGGTTTTATCAACATTAATTTGCAAGCATAGCATCCAGTTCTGTCATGTAGACTGCAACCCAGCCCACAAAGAGGAACCATGCTCATCAGCTCATCTTCTCCTTCGTACTTTAATGGATGTTTGGCCATTGCAACTCAAAGCAAGGAAGGTCTCTGCACATTTGAATCATTGTTCAGTTTCTGGATGTAATAATTATTATTTATATCGCTAGATTTGGTCTCATGGTGGTTCACATTATCCCCACATTGTAAATGTCAGGTAGATTAGTTATCATAAATAAACAGGTTCTTGATATGAGGTTCTTGTGGTAGAAAAAGAGGGAAAAAATGATGAGAAATACCATATTTTAGTGTCCCAGGTTCAGCAGAAATAAACACGCTTCGGTAACCTGGTGAATTTTTGTCCTCTTTAGTTTTGAGGAGCAGTAACTTTGGGAGATGAAGGTGATTGTCTGACGTGGTGTCATTGTTCCCCACATAACCAGCGATAAGTACGAAAGATCTTGCTGCACTTCGCAGCAGAGACGTGGTGGCCCCGTAACTGTCAGTGTCTCCCTTTGTACAGCTTCTCCTTCCCCTTTCATCCTGGCTTTCCTCGAAGTGATGGTTCTCGCACTGTTGCCCACACTGTTGACGGAGTTCAGTCTGGAGCTTCTTCGGTGCTTGTTTGTCTCGACACCTCTTACTCTTCCAAGCTTATCTGAAGAGCTGTCCCAGGTATAAACCCAGCTTTCCCATCCCCCTCCTCTCCAGCCTACCCACTCCCTAGCTGGGTAAGGAAGGCGGCATTACATAACACGCATATGCAGCCACGGGCGCCTCCACGCCGCAGCTGCTGCCCAGGGTTGGCTGCCAGTGGCGCGTTTGCTTGGGTGGCTCCACTTTGTTGTGCTGCTTTACAAGCATGGGCTGTTCCCTCAGGCCCTCGGAACACCCAGGCGTTTTCTAGTAGGGGTCATTTGCACCAACCTAAATTCCCTTCCCATGTGGGTCTGCTGGTGAGAGGCTAGTTCTTGCTAAATCTGCGTCTGAACACTTACCAGTGACTCCACGCCTGCCAGTCCAGGGGTCGTACGGAGAACAAGCCCTGTCCGGTTCACGCTGCCCCTGAACGAAATCGCATCTGCAGTCTGCTGCTGCAGTTGTTGGGCATTGTTGATTTATTTCACTACCATATTACAAGTGTAAGGCCGTGACTCATGAATGCATATACACACTGTTCCCAAAGCTTATAAATATTAGGTTATTTGTGTTGTAGGTCATTACTTGGCACCAAATTTGCTTTAAGAACAACAAAGAAAAAGGCAAATTATCGCAACTAAATTACCTCAGTTTTTAGCTCGCAGCAGTGATGTAAAACAGTCGCTCCCCCCGTTCCGCTCATTATTTCAGCGCAGGCTGCCCGGCTGCTCGGCTGCACAGCTGCTCGGCTGCACAGCTGCCCGGCTGCCGCCCAATAGCAGCAAGTGGGCTAGAATCCAGCTACTGAAGCTACGCTGCCCACAGCATGTTTGAAGTCTATAAAGATCGTAATTAGTGAATGTAAACTACCGCAGCCAACATATCACCAGCTCTAGTTTATTTGTTCGGTTTGTACTTTGACTAACCTGTTTTTATACATCTGCCATTGTACAGGGGTAAAATATGTATCAAGGTCTGGGCTGTGTTAGGCAGTGAGATAACATTAGATACTCGTAGTTAACATGTTGAATGCAGACGAAGCGGACAGGGATCAGATCTGAGTGCCTTTGACAAGAGCCAAACCATTATGGCCAGACGACTGGGTCACAACGTCTGCAAAATGGCAAGGCTGCAATCAGCCGAGGCGAGTACCTACTCACATATGCTTTCACCCAGTCGTCTGGCCATAATGGTTTGGCCCTCGTCAAAGTCAGTCAGATCTTTTTCCCTGCCCTTTCAGTCAGCATTCGACGTGTCGGCTACAAGTGCCGAATGTTAGATTACCTGCTGATATATCCCAGACTTTTACACACGCTGTTTTTTTTATAGATGGTCAATATTATTTGCTTCACGTTGGGGTGATCGTAATGTTTTGGCTCATCTGTGTATGTGTGTATACATACATTATACAGTGTACATGTGATACACAATATTATATAAGTAGGACAACAAGGTGTTCAAGGTAAAGTGGTAGTGGTGAAATAAGGTTTAGGGTTCTAATGACAGAAGGATGTTTGGAATCACTTAAAGAAAGACATGTGATATCAAGCTGGGATGTAGGACCTCTGAGAGATGGATGGAGGCTTCTACTGAAATATGGATAGAGGTCCTACTGAAAGGCAGGAAGTAGGATTTTTGTTTGAAAGGTGGGACATAGACTTCTGTTGGAAGATAGACAAAGGTTCCTATTAAGAGCTGTCTTCAGTGTTGTTTTATGACCATTGTTCTTTCCTCATTGAGATGAGCCCTTTGTTCACCGGACTGGCACCCTTTAGAAAGCCTGTTCTGCAGGGACAGGTAGGAGCCCAGCTGACAGTCTCCGCTTCACTATCCAGACGTCACATCCCTGCTCCACCCTTCCTGTGTCCACAGAGCCCCAGCTGAAGGGAATAGTGACGAAGCTGTACAGCCGGCAAGGGTTCCACCTGCAGCTTCAGGCCGATGGAACCATAGATGGAACCAAGGAGGAAGACAACAGCTTCAGTAAGTCTGCTGATCTGACACTTTTCTGATTTAAAACATGCTCTTCTCCTAGAAGAGATAAATCATGATATGGGAATAGATATGTTCTTATTTGCAGGTATGGTATTTCCAAGTCATTTTGCAGAGTTTTTGGTCAATATTATTATTTCTTCTGCATTTTTTTTCCTTCTATACTCATTCTTCAGTCTGTAAATGTGTGGTACTGCCTTGCTAATTTGGCAAAAATGAATACGATAGGAAAGAACGCATCGATTGCAAATCAGTCGAACTATAGAATGGACCCAAACCAAAAGCAATAAACCAAAGACAACATGAATGGAAATACTTGGTGTTATATGTTGTTGATGTTATTATCCTGTCCTCACTCGCCTTTCATCTGAAAATAAACAGAATGCATTATGGGATAATAAAATGATAGTTATACTACCTTTGTTTGTAGGATTGCTGTTGCTTTAGCATTGGTGGTATTCTCTGTAGTCTTCACCCTGCTTCTCTCCATGCCGTTTGACAGTATGCTAGCGTGGTGTCTCGCCGTCACTCTGTCTGCTGTCTCCATTACCCTTTACTCTCGTTCTTTTTCATTAGATACGATTGCTCAGCACAGCACTTTCCTATTAATCAAATACATTTTCATCTGTGACATTCATCCCGTTCCCCAAACATTCCCTCATTACAAAACAGGTGTCCAATAATGTTTATACTTTATCTGTATATACAATTTAAATTGCAGAGGTGTACAAAGTACAAATACTACATTGCTGTGCTTACATAGGTTTTTTTTTCTGGATTTGTACTTGAGTATTTTAAGTTGTTGCATTTTTTTCTTTGCTACATTTCTGAGTGGAATAATGGCTTTTTACTCCGATACATTCTGCACGACCATCGTTACTCGGCCAATTAAAAAAGAATGCTGTTGCACCTGAGACTGCGGAGTTTTGTGCAAAATATGAATCACAATATTTTTCACGATTCTTGAGTAATTTTTTTAGTTCATTATGCAATATGTTTCTTTCCATGTGTGGAGATGCACAATAATTCAGTTAATAAACTGAAATTGCCATCCAGTACTTAAAGTTCATCAATATTCAAAGTTTGTTACTGAAATAATCAGCACTGACTGATCAGCCATTTTCCGTAGTGGAGGATGAGAATTTTAGTTAGCCCATTTAGCACTGATAAGTTGTCTAAAAGTATCGGCCTGAGAAATGTTTATAATTCATTATTAAATCCGGCTCTTAAATGAGTCTTTCAGTTTCCATAGAATAAAGAAAGTTATTTTGCTAAAATGTGCCAGCAAACTCAGCAAGTTTCACTGCTTTTTCTGAATAAAATTAAAATTTGTGACTCAGTTTCTCTTATGGTGCTGCACTGCAACTTAATGTGTACTGTAATGCTACATTCAAACCTGTGTTGAGTGAATTTAAAAAGATAGGTTGCTTTCTGTAAGATCAATAATTTGAATGAATAGTACTTTTTACTGGATGACTTTTACTTGATTAACATTTTGGTTTTGTACCTGTACTTTTGCTTAAGTATGAAAAATTGAGTACTTTTTCCAGCATTTTTAAATTGGATGCAAACTATATGCAAAGTCTGTGATTTTCAAACGATTTTTCATGGTCACAGGGGAACCCGGAGCCTATCACGTGATGATAGAAATAGAGATTTATATTTTTATACTGTAAATGTTTAGGATCAGTATCATGAAGATAACAATAACAATTATCATAAATTCATTCAATCCTAAAAAAACCATAAAACCATAAATATGACCGGCCTTCAAAGACTATAGGCTTATATTACTGGCATTAAATCTTAAACTACACTATGGTCAATACAATTCAACCCAAATACCCAGCAGTCACACTAGTCATCACTCTGAATAATGTGACACATCATGTCAATTTAAAAATGCGATTACGAGTCGTCCGTTATCCAGCTTAATGGCGCAGCTACAAATCTGCAGTGTCTTCTAAGCTCAGAAGTTGATTCTGTAATTTTGCACTGTGTGTTTTTAATTTTGCCGTTTTGAAGAGCTAAATAACACAGTCGCAAAATTACGTTATGTAAGCCCCTGTTAGACAAATGAGTTATTCTGTGTGAGCCTCTTTTGTCTTTGGATGGGTTGTGGACCACTGAACGTGCAACTGTCATGGAAGCCATCTGGCCTCTCTATTCTGCTCCCCCGATCAATATCTCTAAGAGATACAGTCCCGTAAATCCGCATATTAATCTCTCATTCTCTTCCGGATGAATCCAGAACCAGTTTACATCCAGTGGCCTGTTTGACTCCAGATCACCTCCAGCACCTTTCACCGTTACTTAATGAGAATGATACTAATTGAATTTGGGAAGATATCTCGCAACTGTATTGCCTTTCGCCCTGCAGATGATAAACTTCCCTACCACTGTGTTCATAAACTTTTCTTGGAACTCTTTGAAGAACATTGTTGCAATTTAGTGTTAGTGAGCAATGATGCAATGATGGAATTCATCTCATTACTGGCATGTCTCGTCAGTGCCAGTGCTCATTATGACTATATTATTATAATTATAATTATAATTATTATAATAATAATTATAATTATTATTATTATTGTTGTTGTTGTTGTTATTTTGTACTGTATATTATTGTTCCACTTTACCCATAAATCTGACTTAAAGACAGACTTAAGAAGCATATGCCGTTTGTAACCTGGGGGCTGACTGTAATAAACCAGGATCATACCCCCCCTCCCTGATCAGAAGAGAGAGCAATAAGCCATCTTAACAATTTCAGAACTGAAGAAAAATACAGTGATTTCAGTCAGTGCTACCAATACTGTTTCTACACTTCTGTGATTTAAAAAAAAAAAAAATCAATAAAAGTTTTGTTTTTTTTTTTTAAATGTAAATTGTTATGTCACAGAAACACTGCCGATTAAAATTCACACCATTGTGGGGGGGGGGCTGAAGTCATTCACACCATCACAAAAATAGCATTGTTAGGAATGGGATGCTGTTGTCTCCATGGTGACAGTAGCACAGTTCCCATCATTCTCTGGTTCTATGTGAAAAGCCTACTCACTTGCTCAACAACAACAACTCACAATTCACGCTACTGGCCGGTGCCCATTACAGGTACACATATCCTACATTTTTTTATTGCAACTCTTCTTGAAGTGTTACGGTAACAGTATTTTATTGTTAACCTGGCTTTCAGTTCAAAATAATCTTAATACCTGTGCCATAGCAGTGCTGTGGGGGTGTTATGAAAACTGTAGTCATGTCATTTGATAATTAAGATCCTTAATTTTATGATCCGGTGACACTACTTACTTAATGTGAGTGAATTTTGGGAGAAAATGAGGGTCCTTAAGGTTTGAGTATGAAGCCATCAAGAAAGACTCCTTCAAATGAGAGCGTGCCGTAAGATGAGATTTCTGAGTGCACACACAGATCCGAGCCTTATTATGAAACTCTGACAGTCCGACATATTATGGGCTGTGAGCATGTTTACTGTATAGATTTTCTCAGGCGTGTGGTTTCCGCATCCTCTCTGTTGATGAAAGCAGTTGTGTGGTTGAGGTAATTGAGTTCACTCCCCATATCCCTAATGGCCAATGACTACTAATCCTTTTGAAATGAAGTTTGCAGCAGCCTCGTTCATTTTATATGCTTCTTACCTCCTTTCCCTTCGGCCACGATTACGTGGGGAGGTTTTTTTTTGCTGCGTGCAATCAGTGACCAGGTCACACCGGCAGCAGCTGAGGGGTTAGGAGCGATTGCAGATGGGGAGGGGAAGGGGAGGGGGGGGGGTGAAGAGACACAGCTGTTGTTGTGACAGGACCCCCCTGTAGACGCGGAGACCTGCCTGACCGCCCCAGCCTAGTCTGCGATCTCATGGGTGCGTGTGTTTGCACCCGTGTGTAGGTCTGTGTGTGGTGTGAGGAGGGTGTTTATCTTACAGTAGCAGAGCTCTGATCCATCCAGCTGTTTAGCCGGTCAACGGCGTAAGATATTAACACTCCCTGCGTTCTGATGCGTGTGGCAGAGCCAGTGAAGCCCCACTGCCGCCTGAATGAGCGCAGGTTGGTCACGCAGAGAGCAGAGCGCTAATGAAGCAGAGCCAGTGAAGCCCCACTGCCGCCTGAATGAGCGCAGGTTGGTCACGCAGAGAGCAGAGCGCTAATGAAGCAG
>JAODJU010000048.1:7667984-7685692 GCA_026776725.1 Gnathonemus echidnorhynchus
GGTACAAGGCAATGAACAGCCTATCAGCGGGTACGAGGTAATGAACAGTCTGTCAGAGGGTACAAGGCAATGAACAGTCTATCAGCGGGTACGAGGCAATGAACAGCTTATCAGAGGGTACAAGGCAATGAACAGCCTATCAGCGGGTACGAGGTAATGAACAGTCTGTCAGAGGGTACAAGGCAATGAACAGCCTATCAGCGGGTACGAGGTAATGAACAGTCTGTCGGAGGGTACAGGTGCACACATCCCCCCAACCAATGGGTGATTTAGAGACATCACTTAACATAACCGAATAAAATAGGAGTACCTCGAGGAAACCTATACAACACAGGGAGACCATGCACAGTCCCTGTACGTGTTGGGGCACAATTTGAGCCTCGGCCCGGGGGCATGGGGCACCGGTGCTGCTCACTAAGTCACCGTGCCAACTAGAGCTGTCGGGAAATGGGGGTTGTGTTTCTCTGTCACTGAATGGCTCAGTCTGACCCTGTTTCCCTTTTCTGTCTCCGTCTCTCCTGCAGCAATATTCAACCTCATTCCAGTGGGGCTCCGAGTGGTTGCCATCCAAGGTGTGCAGACCAAGCTATACCTAGCGATGAACAACGAGGGCTTCCTGTACACATCAGTGAGTCACGTAATGCTTTTGTGGGATGTGGGCGGAACAACTGGGGAGAGGAGTTGCATCGGAGAGCTTTAAATGATCCGTTTCTGTCTATGCTCTGAAAGAAGAAAGTCGGAGTAGTATCTCATCCTGGGATCAGGCCCCGTATTTCCTGGGTCTGCTTTCTGGTAATGAAGGTAAGGTGGAATTCCCTGACATGTAGTCCTCTTTGACAGGAAGGGGACAAAGCCTTCACAGAATGCTTTTTAAGCACTTTAGGTAGTGGTGCAAGAACTCTCCCTTGTGTGAAAACTGCAAAGATAGCAACCCTAAACAGAGATAGCAGTATTAGCTTGGCACAAATGTTCCTCCTCGAAGGTCAGCACACAGGTCTGTGTATGCGCACGCTTCTGCATGCATCCGCTGTGTGTGTGTGTGTGTGTGTGTCTGTGTGAATCATCCATAATGAATGCAAGCCCAGAATATAATACAACAAATATTTTGAAGGCAACTAACTGTCAATAAATACTTTGCTGTGATGGATCTGGAAAAAAACACTGAAGAGATTCTATCATTTCACTGTTGTCTGCAAAATGTCTTACTTAGTCAACTGTCAACAGATCTGGTTACTATTACACACCAGGTCTTTATGTTGACGAATGACAGAAAAAAAAAAGAAGTTCATTAGCGTAGCCACCGGTCGAGTAAGAGCTGGTTTAGAGTGCGGCTTTGCAGTCTTATTCTCCTTCCTCACTCTTGCGTTTCATCAGAAAGGCTGTCTTGGCCATTTTTATGGGGTCAACTGCACTTCGGAGCTGCTAGGTAGGTCTATTGTACTCTTATTCAGGATTTCATTTAAAGTCCAGACTTTTTGCCACAAAATTATTGCCGCCATAAATGTTCTTGCTGAGCAGCTAATCGGAGCATTAAGGAACACAGAACCTTATTGCCTCGTGGGCTTCTGGGCTCAGCCGGCACACGATTCCTGCACCGTAATCAGCCCGGTTACGGCCCCGCTGACCTTGGGGCTGCCAGGGCGCGTCGCCACGTCTGTTCTATCTGGCGGAAGTGCCAGTTACCATGGTGACTCAGCTGTCCCATCAAACAAACGTGTGGGTTGGATTACATGGTCAGGGTATGAAATGAGTGATTTCCTGAATGCCTCCTTTTGTCATGCCTGTTCGTTTACTATTTAATGGTCACCTGTGTGGACTCGCTACAGACTCCGATAATTGTTGGTTTGTTTATTCACAGTGACTGTTATTGTGTCTTTGAATACATATGAAATGCGTGCATTGAAAGGATATTTATATAATATACTGTCCAGAATCGTTATATCGTTTCTGCTCGTGGTTAGAAAACAATTCTGTATAATTTTGATATAATTTATTGCTATAAAAAAGAAATGCCTTATAAACATAATGTTGTAGACATTGCCGGTGTTGGCAGCCTCCTTCATTTTTCTTTGATTAAACGAGTTCGGAAATCATGAATAATTCAATGCTTTGCCAATAAATGTTCCTGCTCCGCAAAACATCTCACCGTGTCGGCGTGTTTTAGGCATCGCCGCGGTAAATAGCAAGCCGCAGATCCAGCTCTTCAGATGGGTACAGAGCTTGTCGCAGACATTTTGACAGACGTGTCCCTTATTAAAAACTGATGGCAGGGTTGGGGGGGGGGGCGCGAGGGGGGGGCAGTCAGGCTTGGCAGCACGAATTCAGGATCAGAGATGGTTATAGTGGGGCAATTCCAAGATGTTCTTCAGAAAAGGCACTTGGTGCTGCTGGCTTTGATGAATGTTTACACTGAAAAGAGGCACTGAATTCCTAATGGATGCATACACCCGCTTCTCCCCGTATTTTATATGGATTTTATAGTGTTTTTTAAATATATTTTTGCATATTGCCTATTCTATAGAAAATGTGTGCGTGCACGGTGCATCTACTCTAGGTGCTGAATGATTCACAAGCAGCCTTGCAGGAAAATTTGATGGCACAATTGTTTTTCAGCTAACAATATTTCAAGGATTTAGTTGCTAGTACCTCTAATATGCAGTCACGTACCATTGCATAGATGCTGTAATAACAGTGGGATCTTTGAGGGATGCATCTAATTAGATTATGCTGAATTAAATTATCGTAGAGGAGGAGCCTACGGGGAGCAGTAGACAAAGTGAAAAACATAATGAAGAAGAGAAATCTCATTTGACGACTGAACAGCGTTCGCCAATAAGGATCCAGTCATCGTCACTTCTTTTAATAAACAGAAGTGTAGAGATTTATAATGATATTAGGGCAGAAAATCTGATTTGTTGAAGACGGAGGAGTGCGAAGCTCTTCGCAGTGAATTGTTAGTTACTTCATACTTCTGGTCCCAGCTACTGTGAGTCCGTGGTCCGAGTTTGTGCTCATATGACACGAAATCACTGGGCGTGGTTTTCGGAGAACTGGGCACTTAGGGTTTGATTCCCAGCTTAGGGATAAATTTCACACTGCCTGTTTCGGTAATAATACGCCAAGCAGCAGGATACAGTAAAAATACAAAAAGGATAGTAATATTTAATAATATTTAGTAATTCTTATTTACCTTAGTTAATTTGAGGTTAATAGAAGATTATAATTTAAGTAGGTACTGATTCTAAAATAAAATAAATGTTTACAATATTAAACAATTCAGTGATTAGATTAGACCAGGGTTATTCAAATCACGGTCCTTGAGGTCTGAGCACTGCTGGTTTTCCAGCCTTCCTTTACCTGTCAGTCAGGTGTGAAGCCTCTGACCAACCAGAATCAGTCATTATTAAACAACTACCTGGGAGAACTGAAAACAAGGCCTGGATTTGGAATCGAGGTCCAGATTTGAATTGAATTTAGTTTTTTGGACTAAAAAAAAAGTTTTTGGAGCCTAGGTTTCTGCAGCCTTCTAACCATTGATAAAAATGACATTGCTACCTGGACATTAACTGATGGTAATTAGAGCCAATTCCTGTTAGACTTGCAGCTTCTTGGAATCGCCGGTCAAGGCTGCAGGAGCATAAATAAGCCTGCGCCAGATGGCTGAATGGATCGCACATCCCTCCAGTAGTAATGTAGCTCTCTCTCGTGTGTGTGTGTGTTCGTGTGTGTGTGTGTGTGTGTGTGTGCGCGCGTGTATGTATGGACCAGGGTAAAAGAGCATGGAGACTTGGGCTAGAGACAGATTGTCTTAGCAGTTGATTTTTATTCAGCCAACATTGTCAGAGCATGTGGTCAAATGAGCATTAATTACACTGTTTTGTATTGTACCTGAATGTTCTGTTCCAGTTTATAGATTTGAAAACTAATATGAGGTAATTTATTTGCTTATTATTATTATTATTATTATTATTATTTGCCTTTTGTTCGTATCATTTTGATATATTTGTTCAGCTGGTGATTTGGATTAGACTGAGAAGTAACTGTTATATTTCTGGCGCAGTGACAGAAGGTACACCAATAGTTTGGTGCTTGAAAACTATTATGACATGAAAGAGGAAATGAAGGGAAACATTCCAGTGATGTCAATAGGCAGAATTTACCCACTTCTGCTGCTTGAGTCACTGGGTTGAGAAGAAAAGGTTTCTCTGCATGTATAAAATTACCAGGCAAACCAGGACTAACACACAGTCTGTGAGTCACGTATAACTGTAATCAAATGATGCTCCCCATATTATGCTGGAGCAGGCTGCCTCTTTCCACAGAAATCTGCAAAAGTCACACGTTATACAGCCACTGCTTGTCTGCTGTAGGGCTACTCGATTATGGGGGGGGGGAAATCATAATCACGATTATTTTGGTCAGTATTGGGATCACAATTATTTTGAGCAATTACTCATCGACACTGGAAATATCATGCATTACAAAAAACTTGAATTCAGCTGAGAAACAAATAAAGGGGGTGTAATGGATTTATAACACAAGACAAAAATGGGAGCACGCACTGCGGCACAATAGTAGTTTACTCTTGATTATTTTGTTTTAATAGTCGTTGGAAACCAAAATCGGTAATTGAAATAAAAATGTAATCAATTGCACAGCCCTATCTCCAACTAAACATACATGAACTTGTTTTTTTTTGATGAGTTTATGGATAATCTTTCCTAGATTATAAGAAACAAAACAGGACACAAAAATATCCTGCTTCATTTTCGGGGCTGTGGAGAAAACCTGAATGTACTCAATTCTGCAACATTCATATAGAAGGGAAGGCATCAAGCAGACCAGCGATCCGGGGCGCCTGCAGGTCAGATACAGCCATAGCTGCAGCTGTGCTGTGCGTAGCAGCCAAACACATAGTGCACGGTTGCCCCGCCCCCTTCCCTCACCCCTGCAGGGGGCTCTCATCAGCGGTGCCCCACTGTTCCAGGCAGCCATGCCATCTCGGAGAAACGCGGAGCTGTCTGCACGATAAAAACACCGGCCCTCTCCACAGGGTCTCTGTCAGCCATTATCCTCGGGTCCCTAAGTGCAGACTGCAGCCCTTCAAATGGCTCCTGCTAATTGAAAATGTGGGCATTGTTAATGATTATTCATGCCTAACATTCTATATTTACTTAGAAATTCTGCATGCCTGAAGCATCTGTAAGAATGGTTGAGGCGACAGCTTGAAAACTAACGGGAAGAAGCTACTGAAAATCACAGGGGAGGCTAGTTTAGTTTTCCCTGTCTTTGATCACAGCTTCCACCCTCAGTTTGCTGTTTCCTTGGTGATTCTGAAGCATTTTTTAAAGAAAGCTAACTTTAGTAGGCTTTGTGCATGAAATGCTTACATTAGATATAAGATTTTTTTGCTGAGTCAGAACATCATACAAATTGAAGGAACTCATGTATGGAAATTGATCATTTTTAAACACTTGAAACGTCCAGCACTAATACTCATCATTTATCTAGCTGCTATAAGTGATATATATTTATTTAGCTATATCTATTAGCAGGCTTCTGCTGCTCCTTACGAGTGTATAAAGATCACTCCAGCGGCACTTGACATCCTCATTTATCTAAAACAGACAGTGAATTAATACAGGCATCTCGTTATAATGCATTATAATTACAGGGATCTCGTTATAATGCATCATAATGCATTATAATGGTAATGACTACTGATGTGTTTGTTTATGTGGGTAAGTGCGAAAGGGAAACACTGAACTGAACCGATGACCAAACCACGCAGCCTTTAATGACAAAGGGGACTAATGTGTTTGAAGCATTATTCCGTTCACCGACATCAATAAAAGGTAAAGTGCAAAAGATAAACAATGTGCATCATTTAAGGGTGACATTTCAGGAGAACCTAAATAATGAAAAATAAAAGTGCAGAATGTAGGTAATCCTGACAGGATACGTCCAAAATCCCATGAGTCAGGGCACTGGCTTTTTTCATACGCTGCCGACGAGAGGGTCGGATAAATAAAGACAGTGTGGAATACAAAGGGGAGACGGAAAATGCAGAAATTCCCATTAAAGAGGATACAGCTCTGCGCATTGTCCTTGAGCAGGGATGGCAGGCTGCACTGCTCATTCTAATGCAGTGCACACACACACACACACACACACACACACACACACATGCATGCATTAGTGCTCTGGCTCTGGCAGGGGAAACCCGGGCTGGGGGGGCGCGAGACACGCAGTGACGCAACAAGATATTTTCAGGGAACAAAATAAACCCTCCTCTCTTTAGACATCCGCATTCATATACTACATTTAAATAATGTAAGAGAGTAAGATTTGGGGGGGGGGGACCCAATATAGAGAATAGAATCTGACCTGATAGGTTAGAGAGACTGTGTATGATGTAAAACGTAAGCTTGTCACATGAATTTGTCTAATGACCTAATGTTACACCGGTGAAATGGGGGGGTTAGGGTGTGCCTGAGCTCATTGGCATTCAGCCGGGGTGCATGCTCACTCTCTCACTCTCACGCAGACATCAGGCTGTGTGCCCGCTGTAGCGGGGATGCCCCGTGGGGGAGGGGCTGTGGGGAAAGGGGAGCTGGGGGGCTGCGGGATTTCCAGTGCCGTAATTAGATGTGATGTATAGCCAGTCACATGACTGCAGCTCTCTGTGTCTCCATTGTGTGATGCAAAAATGGGCGTGGGGGTGGGGGGGGGGGGTTAGTGGCCCTGTAGAATTCAGCAGGGGGGGACGCAGCGACTGCTGCAGCACAGGGTTCAGCACGCTGCCCCCAGGCGAGGTCGGGGGTGGGGTTGATACGTCAGCATTTGTACGGTTTTCCCCACTAAACAATCGTAAAAACGATTGTTTTAATCCCTTATTTACCCCATCGAAATGGGTGGGGGGGGTGTCACGATTAAGCTGGAAGTTTAGTTAGTAGGTAAACATGCAGTTCAAACTAATTTCCACCGTTACCTCAGTGAGCAGGTGACGGTCATGTCTGGGGATTCCTGTCCCGGCCGTCGAACCCGCGCCTTTCGCTGTTTCTGTGAGGCTGGCTCCTACCTCAGCGCGCAGCATAAGCTCGGCAAACTCCACAAACCCTAAGTGCTTCACATTTCCATTTGAAATGTTTTCATGCTGGAAATCAAATGTTTCGTCGGACCGCGCGGAATTTTCCAGATCTGGTGGCAGCGGCAAGCAGACCCCGCTTCTGCAGTTAAATCCGCTGCTGCTGAAATTCACTCCTCAGAATGAAAATGGCTGCCAGCCTGAGGTGATTTAATTTTCTGAATAAATGACCCTTGTTCCAGAAAAAGCATCGTGAGTCATGAAAGAGTCTGGCAGATGACATTTCTTACTGTCCCCTGACCAGCACTCTTGCTGAGACTTACATATCTGTACTTATTTGTTTGGCTGGCCCAGCCTTAGCAAGGTGAAAGACACAAAAGGTGGAAACGACCGTGGTAAACATACCATGCAGCTCCATTATAATGAGAGATTGTCAGTCTAATCACTGGCTTAGGGAGGAAAAACATAACAGAGTGTAGTTTGGCCACCTTTGCTTCAATGTTGTGTAGTCAGTAGGCTAACCCACCATTTCCCTTGCAAGTGACCCCGATAACAACTGTTTTCATCAGCCTGTATCGCCGACCGCTTCTATTTACAAGTATGTGACGCATATACCTGTCGTGGAGTAAGGAATTCGATAAGTTGGATTCCAAGAACCCCCGAGCTCATTAATACAGAAACGCGAGGCTACCGTCTCCGACATGGGGACCAACGGTTCATAATTTTCTGGCTAAGCACAGCGCAGTGATTAATGCGGCCGGCGTATCTCAGCAGCTCACCCTAGCAACCGGAGAGCGGGGGGCTCTGGGAGCTCACTAATGAATTGTTCAACTGCTTCTTACTGCAGTGAGACAAATGTCCAGGCTTGATAGCGAGCGCAGTCTTAACGTAGCGAATATAAAAGGAAAGAAAGAACCGTCATGGCTGCCACTTCCTGACGTGTTTGTTTTATGTAATTCATTCACTGCTTAATTGTCTCATCGCTTTGGGGAAAAGGGCGTAAATTAGTGCATCTTCAGAGTCCCCAGGAATTATCTTAGCTCCACTCCCTATTGTTTCCTTCATTATTCTGCAGCATTATTGCTTTGGTTTTTATCTTTTTTGTCGACGCTTAAATCATAATTGCGGCCAATCAGGATAGGACTCCATGTCCTCCCTGACAGTAGATTAATGTTTGATTTCTCATTAATTAATCTGACCTTCAGCTGCCGCACCGCTGAGCAGGGTCGTTACGTAAACCACCCTAAGAAAACAACCCTGGATAATCGTTTCCAAAGAACAGTGATGACTTTCCAGTGGTCTAAGGGGCTAACTCTTCATTAGAGCAGGAATATTGCTCGTTCCCAGTAATGAGAGAGGCTGTTTCCCTGTCCTGTAGTCACAACATAGACGTCTCCTGGGCTTCCATAGTACATGGATTACAGATCACGGTAATGACAGCAGGATGTATTAACGTCTACACCTCACTTTCAAAGCAGCTTCACCCGCATCTCCCTGTTTGTTTAGTAAAGCTGCCTGCTCTGTTTTGCGTCTAAGTACTAGTCGGCTTGATGCAACCTCCTCTGGGTGAAATCTGCCTTACCCTCAGAAGACATTTCAATGCGGTCGGATGCAGAGCAGAAAGGGACGTCTTTAGCGCATCTCGAAACGAGGGCTGGTGTCTGTCATGCATTTTAAAGTTTTATATGTGGCTGAGGCGTGAAGCGCGTCAGCGGCACTGCGCTGGGAGGTGTGATATCACACTGAGTGTGCTGTACTTTAGCACTTAGTGCTTTAGTAGTCAAACACATCCCCGCTACTCTTTGGATATTATGGCTGATTCCCAGAATGCACATGGAGTCGAGGGACTGGAGCCAGAGGTGGCATGACATCACCCCCGCCGCCCAATCACGCTTATGAGGGGCTCCATGATGACATCACCCCCGCCGCCCAATCACGCTTACGAGGGGCTCCATGATGACATCACCCCCGCCGCCCAATGACTGTCATGGCTTGCGAGGGGCTCCATTATCTGATTTGCTCACCTTTTCAAACAGAAATGATATACACAGTTCTGTACAAAAAGTCTTAAGCAATTCATGAAAATTCCGTTTAAATAATCTTTATTTTGGTATGAAACTAGCTACCCCAGTATTTGTAGAAACTGTCCAACATAGACATGTATTTGTTGGCCACTTGCATGCAATTTTTAGCTAATCAAGATCTGTTTAACGAATTATGTAAATTAATTCTGCGAGCTGGTCATGAAATATAACAAATACATGGAATGGCTGAGGTGCCCCTGAGGAGAGGTTTGGGAACAAAAGCGGTGTTCATCTAGCCGTCCAGCAAGGGATCAGTAACTTTTTGGAGAACAGAAGAAATTCTTGTTGCTTTTTTTGTGTTGCTTTTAATTTTCGCATATATTGTAATGTTAAATTGTATTTTTTTTCCTGTGCAAATATATACTTACTACCCAGATAAATAGCTTTGAACATTTTCTTTGATAGTACGCTGCTGTATTCATGCTTAGAACATAACACTTAACCGACCTGCCACTGGGGATACTGCCTTGACTGAACAGAGCAGGTCTACATGTGGTGATGAAATAAAGTGTTTGTAGGAGGATTATCAATGATCTCAGCCACATCAATGGGTGTTTCTCCATACGCATACTTCACTGTACTTGTGTTCTCATCTACCCATTTGACATCATCTTCCATTCCTGAAAGACCAGTTCCAATACCAAGAACAGAAGTACAGAGGACAGTAATAATCCCCAGATGTCATTCTTGCTCCGCCCCAAATACCAAGGATACATCAGTTGCATCCTCGCCTAGGGAGACCAGTCCCATGATTCATTGCACCTCAAGTTTGTTCTATGGTGGCAAGTCTGCAAGACGGCTCTTGCCAAGAACACAAGTACGATCTCTGTGGTCTTGGTATTGAGAAACACTCGAGGTAACAGTTGTAGCAGGAGTAGGACCTTCCAGAAGCAAAGTACAGAACTGGCAACAAACCATTTGTCAGTCGGCAGAGGTATAATTTAGACATTTTGGTAGAGAAAAGGAGGGTGGAAGTGCACAAGATGGAGGGAAATACCAGGGCAGCAAGATGAGAGAGTGACGCAGAGCTCCTGAGATCAGCTCCCATGGCTGTCCCCACGCCTGCACTCTGTCAAAGTCGACTCATTAGAGATCTGAGGCTTCGTTTTTAAATGAAGGAGCAACGAGGATAATTTGCACATGGTTGTGTAAAGCTGCAAGCTGGCATTTTCCTGCATGAAAAATGCAACGCTATCGCTCCTCTCGTGCGTGTGCCCAAATGCAGATACTGTCTGCGTTTTTTAATCCGTGATGCTTAGGTGAAGATATCACTGCTGGTGTCGCCGTTCATGTAAGTGTTCTCAGTGAAACGAAAGCCATTGATGCACTGGGCAGAGTACAGGCCACTGAGGATGCCTTTGATCTTATCCACTTCTTCTGTCTCTCTCTCTCTCTCGTTCTCTCTCGCTTTTTTTTAACCCTTTCTTCCTGCATTGTGCCTCTCGCTCAGGAACACTTCACACCAGAGTGCAAGTTCAAGGAATCAGTATTTGAGAACTACTATGTAACCTACTCCTCCATGATCTACCGGCAACAGCAGTCTGGCAGAGGCTGGTATCTGGGGCTGAACAAAGATGGAGAGATCATGAAAGGAAACCATGTAAAGAAGAACAAACCAGCAGCTCACTTCCTTCCCAAACCCCTGAAAGGTGAGTGTGAGTCTGCCGTGCTCGGACGGCCTCCTAGGGCTTCAGATTGCTCATCTCCCCTGACAACAGCAGTGTCCTTCTGAAACCCCCCTATGACGGCTCACCCTGTGGGCATCAGGAAATATTAGGCAATGTATGGAAGATGAAGGAGCAGTATTCACATTCACTCACTGGGTAAGAGGACAGTATTCCCATTCCGGTCTCTGAACCAGGACTGAGACCAGGACTGGGATTCCCAAAACCTTCTTAACTCTACATCATTTGTAAGTTACACTTTAAGCTATACCTTACCGTTTTGAGGTGTTCCCCAAAACATCCTTAGCTAAGTATACCTTCTGTAAGAGATACTTTCTTAAGGTTGGTGTGAATCACTCTCAGCTATCACTTTACAATGTTAAAATAATTCTAAAATATTAAAGATTTAATCATTTAAAATAAGACTTTCGTACCTAAACTTAACCAAAGAAATAACTGATCCGTATGATAAAATGAGCTTGAATCTGATACAGGACTACAATCTTCTCAGGTATGTGTTTTGTCCTCGCATTTAGCATGTGCTGCAAATTGATCTCAGTACCATGCGGATTCATAATAAAAGATAAGGAATATACTCTTAATTATGTATTTTTTTGGGACGGCGGGGGGTCTGGAGACAAGTGGGGGACATGTTCCCCCTGTCCCCTCTATTTCCGACCCCCCTGGAATGCACACACCTCTCTAATGTGCCAAAGTCACCGTACATCAAAAGTTTGGTTCATGAGGTTGATAAGAGTCGACACTGCAGGTTCATTTACATGTAAGTCTAATACATTTTCCCCAAAAAAGCCCCCTGGAATCGTCCTTAGTAGTCAATACTAAAGCACATAGGACATTCTCTTATGTTTATATAGACAGTAACGCAACTTATCTTTCGGCTATCATACCATTTCTCGTCCCAATATTTCTTTTTATATGTTGTACTTTTTTCTTATTTGTTACTTTAACTTACGCTGCTAAAGAGAGTTGCTAAACTGTTTTTCACTGTTTTGTAACAATGACAATAGAGATCTATCATCTTAATATCAATGACATGCACACATATTGGTGCACTCAGGTGTTTTATAGAACAAATAAACATATAACGATCAAAGTACAATCTGGGGAGGTGAGTTCGTGTACCAATCGACAAATATCATATTTATAGTTAGATAATTCAGTTTGCTTATTTGGAATTTTATGTTTACATTCTACCCAGTTCTGATTAAGTGTTATATTTATAAAGAACATCACTTTCTCTCATGCCACTGTCAAGCAGTCACTGTATGGAGGGAATGATTGATTCTCGAACCATCGATGTCAACCAATCTGGCACCATCGCCATGGACAGCAGCTAGTAACGTCACACTTAAGAAGCTATTCCTTAAGCAACCTCTTACAAACACGTAGAAAAATAAACTTTAATAAGGTCTACCTTTCGATAAGATTCACCATCATCACAAAACCCAACCCAGATCTCTTATTTTCATGAGATTTAAGATATAGCCCAGGGGTGGGCAATCTTATCCATAAAGGGCCAGTGTATTTGCAGGTTTTTGGGGTAACCTTTAGGTCAGCTGTTCAAACCCAGGTGTGAGGACCAGTCCTCCGATTAGTAACCTAATTAGTAACCTTTTTGAGTAAGTCCCGGTATACATAACCCTGCTAGTCCGGTTAGCAGACTCGGTCAAATTTACTGCCATTTAAATAAGATGAAATGAATGTTGAAGAAGAACAAACAGCAAGTGCAATGATGAATTTTTTATGTGCAATGTGTTATGACATCCTTTACAAGTCGCCTTCAGCCATCTTCACACCCATGGAAATGGCTAAAGAAAAGCAATTGTGGGCACAAGCATCAGGACAGGAAGGGCCCATCTACTGCAAGTCACGTTAAAGGAGGAAGCGAACCATTTAAACCTCATTCAGTGATGCTCCTATACAGAAACCTGTGATGCAAAAGAAATCCACGCATCTGCCGCTAGTACAAGTGCCATTTCTACACTGGAATGGGGCCAGTTTCCTGGGTAATCCTATATGTACCTTATAGAATACGGTAACCAGGATTGCAATAAGAGATGTCTCAAAGGGAGCCCAGCAGTAATGGGTGTTGAGTAAAGGTTTTCCTTGGAAAGCTTTTGCGTGAGCACAGACGTCTTTCCTGCAGAGCGGGATGACGGCCACCGCGATTTCTGGCTGATTATGTGACGCTCATCCTGCTGTTTGTCATCTTCACTCCCGGCATAGCAGCTCATTAATTATCAAGCTTATCGGAGCAGCGCTTTCAAGTAAGATGGAACGAAACTTAAGGGCGCACAAAATTATCCTGGTTCTGCTGTCTAGTCACTTGGGGAAGGGAGGGGGTTGTGAATCAGGCCTATCTGGTCCAAAACATGACTAGGAAGCACTTGAAACCCAACAATAATTCATAGGCATAGAGGTCCGTTAATTTGTTTTCCACTCAGCCTGAGTTTCGGCCAGCCAGGCTCATCATCTTAGCGCACTTGTGAGTCTCTATCATCTCCAGCAGCTATCTGAAGGCAGGCTGACGGGGCAGAGAGCTTGGCGCCAGGCCCGGGACCGGCTTCAGGGCACATTGTTACTGCCCCCGAATGCCGCTGAATTTTGAGTTGAAACAAATGACATAAGTGTGCAAATTGATAAGATATGTTCCGGAACTTTCCAACCGTCACATTCAAGCCATAGCCCAAGAATTTCCGTCGGAATTCAGTAGAACTTAAAGAGTTTGACTCTCTAGGCAGCAAGCAGAAGGTACCTGACAAAAAAGAATATTTATATTGCGAATGTAAAAGATCCAGATATTCTTTCATGAAGAAGAGACCTCGGGCGGAGCTTTAAAAGGCGTCTGATTGAGTGACTTCAGAGGACGGCTGCCGGGGGGGCTGCTGCGGGGGGGCTGCTGCATGTAGCGGCAGAAGAGAGGGAACCCCGTGCAAGTGACGCACCCTGCACTGGCAGTGCTAAGGGCAGGATCCTACACGCCACCCCGCTGTATATCAGGGAAATCCACTTAACACTTAATATAGTCTGCCATTACATCCTAGGATTTCCACCAGGAAGTATCTGCCTATTTTGCCCATAGAAGTCAGTTCATTTCAATGGTTTAAGTTAATGCTTATTTCCACAGACAGTTTACATGTAGATAGCTTGGTCTGTCTATCATATTTCAGGCTGTTCTATTGACAAACTGAGTATTGACTCACCGTCTCGTTAATCCCATGAGCCGTATCAATTGCCTTAAGTGTGTGAAGACTGATTCTGTAACAATGTTAAATGCCGGTGTACGCCTATGGGTTTAAATGCAGTGTAGCTGGTTTTAACAGCGGATGGCTGAGGCCACTGCTTCAGTCATCCCTTGGATCTCCTCATTTAATGTCCATGTACCTTGAAGGCTTTGCTGCTGGTCCTTTCCTTTCCGTTTTTCCCCAAATTTCCCCCCGGGTTTCCAAATTTCCCCTCAGGATTAATAAAGTACAGCCCCAGCTTACGATGGAGTTACATTCCAATAAACGTATCATAAGGCAAAAATATCGCGCAGCAAAAATGCATTTTAATACAGTACACTGAAGCTAAGAAACATCATAGCCTACCTTAAAACATGCTTAGAACGCTTACATTAGCCAACAGTTGGGCAAAATCATTAACACAAAGCCTACAGTATTTTATAATAAAGTGTTGAACATCTCATGTCATTTATTGAATAATGTACTGAACATGAAAAACATTTACCCATCGTAAAGTCAAAATATCGTAACAAGGACCTTCGTAACCGGGGGAGCGATATATTCTGATTCTGATTTTCTGATACTGGTGTCTGCGTGGCCTGTGATGTGGCCAGCATCTGATCTGAGACTCCCTCCATCTTCTCCATCTCCAGTGGCCATGTACAGGGAGCCATCACTGCACGACCTGACGGAGTTCTCACGGTCTGGAAGCGGCACGCCCACGAAGAGCCGGAGCGCGTCGGCCATGCTGAACGGCTGCAAGGTCGTGAGCCAGAACGAGTCCACGTAGCCGGGCCGCTGGGCCCTGGGCTCGGGCGAGACTCCTACTCTTACCTCTGGATGCTGATGACTTCAAGCAGACGTCCCTTTTGCCCACTCAAACCACGATCGGTTCAGGACAGAGATAAGCGCAGCACAACCTAATCAGACTAACAGTATTGTTTCATTATTTTTTTCTCTGTTTGTTTGGATATTATTGTTTTCAAAATCTGCATTTACGACAATTTGCTTCCTGACGAAAGGTCAGAAAAGCCACTTATCTTCGGTAGTTTACTCTTGTAAAGCTGAGTCGTTATCGCATTTTGCGGTTTCCTCCCCTTGAGGATTCCTACTTTATTTGACCGGGGTAGATAGTAGTAGTGTCACTGGTTACTTCTATTGCGGTGACGTGGCCTGTTGTGGCCCACGAGTCCCAAGGCAAAGGGAGGCAGTGACCTTGCGGTGTTTACATTTTAACCATCCTCTTGCATGAGAAATACAAAGACTTTCAGATGACCTGATATAAAATAGGGGATTGGGTGGGGCCTGTTGTGTCTTAAGACTTAGAAGCCGTGCCTCCTCCCGCTTGCTAATTTACGAAATTAGCTGTGAGTTAATTTTTTTTTTTTCGTTCCTCCGTTTTTTGCCTCCTCGGTGTGGATGCGTCGCCGCTTCGCCGGGTCTCGTTCCCCGAGGCAGTGGTGTGACTGATTTACTTTGTGCCAGAGCACAGATGCATGTTCCATAACAGTGTAAAAAACACAACGAAGGAGATGAAGAGAATGACGGTAGATTGCACGTGGTTCAGTATTATTCGAAGTGTTGGAGATGGGATAGGGTTTGATCATTGTGAGTTCCCTTTTGTTTAAATTGTGTCAGGTTACGCCTGTCATAGGTGTCTGTTTGCCACCGAACGTTTGTGTCAGACCCCAACCTTTGTTGAAAACCAATGAATGACTCTACTCACCACTGATATCAGGAGAGGTCCTCACCCCAGCCACTGTTTTCTAGTTAAAAAGTGGTCACAATTTTGTATGAAAACAAAGTGAATACTGTGGAATTTCAAGTGGCTGAACATTTTTATAAGTTGTGTCTGATTTGTAAAAATAGACTAAAGTTGAAAGGGAGAAAGAACCCTCCCCTTTCTGGCACTAGGCGTGGACAAACAAACCGTCATATACAGCAAAGACCCTTTTTTGTGGGCTAAGTACTCTGTACCTTGACCAACATATCTCCTTCATGCGTGCTTACAGGGAGGTTCTTGTTTATAATCTAGACTCAGTTAATTTTTTAGGTGAACGTATCTGTTGCATGGGAAACAGCTGGGACTTCTGGAATAGAGCTGCATGATGTAGGCTATGTGTACTAACCCATGTTGGATCATTTGTTCCAATTGTATCAGGATCGAACCATATGACATCCAAGCAGGCATTCGGCTTGGTACCTTCCAGACGTTTATTATTTGTTGTATACACAAAATGCACTGAATAAAATGTTTATATTAAGATATACTTTTAAAAATGCTCCTTGTGTTTTCTTTCTTTGTCATGGATGCCATGGAGGCCATCTTGAAGGCCTGCTATCCTGGAGGTGTGAGGTAGCAGGGCGGCCCACTGAGCGGCCGGACAGCATCCGATAGGGCTCCATATCGGCAGTTCAGTTTTTAGCACAGAACTCCTGCATTACCTTCAGTGTGGCAGACAGGAAGAGGCCACAGCAGACATCTCAAGCCCATATTCTAGTCGCCTGCTGACGTCAGTATAAATGCAGTTTAGCTCGCGTCACCATAACGTATGACCACCACACAAAGACGCTAAGGGTGTTTCTCTGAACGTCTACTCAGTGTTCTCATGTAGCTCTGTGATGTCCTCTTCCACTGCCAAAGACTCAAGAACAGAAGTACGGAGGATGATAAAAATCCCCAGATGTCGTTCTTGTCCCACTATAAATATCAAAGATAGATCGGTTGCATCCTCGCCAAACGAGACCAATCCCATGATTCACTGCGCCTCAAGTTTGTTCTTGGGAGGCAAATTATAAAGACCAAGGCCGGACGTTCTTCGCAGTCTTGGTACTGAGAAACGCCCCACGACGCTAATTAAGCCGTGGCCTTTTCATTCTTAGAAAGACCATGAATTCTACCTTTCAGGGTTTACACTGCAGTTTAACGCACTGCAGTTTATCACACTGCAGTTTAACACACTGGAGCTTAACAGTTAAATTAAAAGAAAAAACTTGGAAAGTAATTATAAAATACCATTAATCAAGACAAGGACTCTGTTGTAGTTGGGATATGTAGGCATCCAGGTCATACTTCATACAGGGCTGTACAAGGCTCCAAGCGTTACCTTCAACACCCAGAAGCAAAGGGAAGACAATGACACTTTGGTCCCTGGAGCGCATGTCAAATTAATGTGTTCATACCATTTCTTATGAAATGTAGGTATATCCAGGGATGTCACTGAATGAGCAAAACGCCCTAGTAGATAAAAGCCACCAATATGCACTCGAACCAAATGTGTTTTGGACGTATACTTACAGATTTAGCTTAGCTGAGCATGAAGTCTGTGAAAACTCAGATTCGAACCCACGGTGCGGCTTGTTCCTGTGACAACCGTAGCCATAAACCACCCACATTTAAAGGGACGTGCACTAGTATTTTATAGCTGGCTTTCATAGTTTATATGAAAAGGGATGAGTGCAGGAAGGCCCACATAAATGTAAACAGGGAATGTGGGGGAGGGCTGCAGTGGGTCCGTGTTTCCGTCCGTCTCAAGAGGGGGAATCCAGCCATCGTAAAATGGTGTGTTGTACTTTTATTTCAAAAGGAAACCGGCCTGATTTTTGCGCTAAAGGTTGCAGTGTCTCC
>JAODJU010000048.1:7688484-7698499 GCA_026776725.1 Gnathonemus echidnorhynchus
GGTATGGTGACCAAACCTGCACACAATATTCTAGGTGGGGTCTTACCAAGGAATTATATAATCATAGCATCACCTCCTTTGACTTAAACTCCACACACCTAGAGATATAACCCAACATTCTACTGGCCTTTTTTATTCAGCACCCATCACCCATAACCACCACATCATTTTTATTACTCATAATCCTGATATCATCATATAACATTCTGCTTTCTTCTCCAGCTACATTAGGTGCTCTATAACAAACACCGACAATTAGGCCATTTGAGTTTTTAGCATTTAGTTTTATCCATACAGCTTCTGTACTTTTATTTTTATCACTGAGCTCCCTTGCCTGCAAGTTTTCTTTTACATACACTGCAACACCACCTCCCTTCTTGCCTATCCGGTCTCTACAGAACAACGTGTAACCATCCATATTATTTTCTTCTCCATCATTGTCACTCATCCATGTTTCTGTTATTCCTGTAATGTCGTAAGAGTCTGATGAAATTAAAGCCTCTAAATCATTAATTATGTTTCTAATACTCCTAACATTTAAGTACAGACCACAAATGGTAGGCCTTTTACAGTGCCCACTTTTAATATTTATTCGGGCTCCCTGCCCCCCCAGTCCCTAATTTAAACATTCTTCAACTATTCTACACATACGCCTCCCCAATACACTGGTTCCCCTCAGGTTCAAATGCAACTCGTCCAGCTTGAACAGGTCCCACCTGTTCCAGAAGGTCTTTCAGTGCCCCATAAACCTAAACCCCTCTTTCCTACACCACCATTTTAGCCACACATTTAATCCCCTTGGTCATGGGGGGTCCGGAGCCTATCCCCGATGCTGTGGATGCAAGGCACGAAACAACCCAGGATGGGGTACCAACCCATCGCAGGGCACACTCACACACCATTCACTCACACACACACACCATTCACTCACACTCACACACCATTCACTCACACTCACACACCATTCACTCACACTCACACACCATTCACTCACACACACACACCTACGGGCAATTTGGTAACTCCAATTAAATACTGGACGTTATTTGAGTCAGAAATCTCTACATAACTGTCGGGGATGGCACAGCGGTGGAGCGGATAGTACTGTTGCCTTGTCCCTCTGGGACCCGGGTTTGAGTCTCTCCCAGGATTCTGTGTGTGTGGAGCTTGCCCGTGTGCCCCAGGTACTCTGGCCATGTCCATCTGTCTGCTTTAAAAAAAACTCAGATATAACCTTCTGCCTCCTCATTTTTTCCTAAAGTGTTGAAGCTTGCTCGCCTTGCTACACACTTTTATTGCCTTGTGTAACATGTCAACATTTGGTTAATGCTGCTGATGACACAACATTAAATATCCAGTCTAATAACACAGTTGAATGGTAGATATCAAACTGTTAACTATTATTGCCTTTCCAAATATCATATTTTTGTTATAAAAGCCTGAATATAATTCAGGCTTTTATTAATGAGCTTTTACTGGATTGCATTAGAGAGTTTGTAGCTAATTTCTTTGCGCTTGTTTACCTCTGTATTCTTAATGATGCTCGAAAGTTACCCAATCATGGGTATTGGACTGGGCCTGTGCCATAGTTCCGCTAACTCCAGTAAAACACCTATATACATTCTGACTTGACCACTGCAAATCAATAAATCAATACCTAATAAATACCTCATCAAGTTATTAAAGTTTAATAATTAAGTGGATTAATTAATCAAGTGAGCTGGTTCTGAAATTTAATGAACCCATGAAATGACGGCAGCGCCCCTGAGGAGAGGTTTGGGAACTGAAGCGCCATTAATCTAGCCATGCAACTACATATCAGCAACTTTTTGGAGAACAGAAGAAATTCTTGTTACTTTTTATTGTGTTACTTTTAATTGAAGGATGTGCGGTAATTAATATGAAGGATCACTTTTGAAAAGCGGCAGCGGGCAGCTGAACAGTGAACAGCGGCGAAGACTAACGCAGGTAAGGAGAGTCCTACAGTACATCAGCGTCAAAAGGGAAATTCCACAGGTCTTGGTGCCAAATGGATGCAGATCTGGGTCAACTTAAAAGTAGGGAAGTCTAACTTAAAATTTCTGTAATAGTTTAGAGGTGATTTCCTGAGGGGGGGGGGCGGGGGGGCTAGTGCCCTTTCTCTGCTGTTTGCCTTCCGTTATTGGATGACAATGTCCATATCCTCACTACAGATTTTGTCAAATTTGAGTGGATAAAGTCAGAGTTAAAACTAATCCCTGAACACTGTCTAAGCCTCCAGGAAAGAAAGCTCAAGTCAAATCAGAGTTTCTCTTTGTCACTGCAAAAAATATAAACAATGCAGAGAATCAAATGTGTTGTAGTTGCATTTGTGCCTCTTTTTCACATGGAGATTCATCAAACAAGCGCGTGACCCTATATGTTCATAATGCCTCACGTTTATTGCTTATTTTGGAGCACATTTCTCACTTGGCACTTATAAATAAATATATTTTTCTTGCACTTTTATTGGGTGCAGCAATTTCCCAGTTGATAATTGAGAAGATGTTGCTACGCATACGATGCTTAATATGTTGGTCTTTAAATATAAATATCATTCCCAAAACCATAAATACTTTTTGAATTAAAATAGTGCGGCTGAAAAACTATGAGCTGTCTGTTTTATGTATGTATTCACACAACCTGCCCGAATGGCATCACCACTCTTAGAAGGAAGGTCTCTGATCTTTGTATTAAAGAGTTACACAAGTATCACAGCCAGTGTGGTGACCATTATTTCTTGGTTATTAATATTTTATACTGCCTCATATTTTATACATAAGTAAGATTTAAAAAAAAAAAAATTCTTGAAAATTGATAGAGTAACTCTAGATTTGAAGAAAAAGAAGAAGAGAGAAGGGAGGAAAGAATTATTAATATTTATAATTCAATCTTACATTTGCAAATCAAGCTTATTTCATGATGGAAAATCGTAGATGGGACCAATGATGTCATTATCTTAACAGGAAAACGAAACAGCAGAAAGGTTTCGCGATGTGTTGCTAACTCTTCCCACAAAAGCAAAGCTTCAATTGGCGACATTGACCATGCATGCTGGGATAAAATATTTGCCATATTTATTCCTTTTCACCCCCAGAAAATCGTGGTGAACACGTTTATGTGCCTTAATGTTCAACAGAGCTATGTCATCTTGAGTTTGAGCTCCTGGTAAGATCAGTCTGTGGTAAGACAAAAAAAAAAAAAACTGGAATCCAACAAATACTCCCAATGAAAGATACCTGGAAGGACCAGTGTATTCTGGAGCCAGGCTTGGGCGTGGTGTTCGCCAGCGAGCACCTTGTGGCCAAACTACCCACGTCACCCAGCCTGAAATGGCTATATTGAGGACTTTTATGGGAAAACCTCCAACAAAATGAAAGGTTGGAACAGGAGCAGTGATGTTTGAGCAGTAGACAGGAGTGGGAAGACCAAGATGAAATAGACCTGGGCAATGGACACTGGAATAAGGTGAAAAATTACCTCACAGTTAAGGAAGGAGCCTCAGCTTGTGGCAGATGGAAAGGTATCACCTCCTGATAGGGGGTGGAGTCTGTCCTACTCTGGAGCTGCCCATGGTGAAAGAGCTGAGGTCGATGTGCCAAGTTGATGGCTGTGCAGCTGGAGTTGACGAGAGGGTTGCCTCAATGTGACTGAGAGGAAAATTCTGTTGTTAGTCTGTATGCACTGACCTGCGGTTTTGGGTGCCCACCCTTCTTAGAGAAAGTGGGTGAGGTGGTCAAAATGGTACTGCTCATCTATCAACTCTGTGGTTCAAGTTGATGGTAAGACTGTAATACTGGCGTGAAGACCAGAAGGGTATTCCTAAATATACATGGTACCCAACTATCCAGGGCTAAATTTAAACGTCGTAGTTGTGTCGCCTGACTTGCGGGTATCTTGGGTAAAGAGAGAGACGGACCTATCAACCATTCTTCACTTGATGCCGGATTCAGTGTTTGGGGAGGTCAGATGGACCAGGACTTTGCTCAGGCTGTGTTCAGCTTGGGTAGGGAAGTGCTGACTAAGTCTGGAGATATTGTCCAGTGGTGGAAAGAGCACAGAGGAACACCTTAACCCTGTGGATATGCCCTCTCACCAGGAGGCAGTGTTAGAAAATTTTGCTGAATCCAAATCTATCCCTGCAGTTAAGGTTGCTACAGTGGACAGAGGCTACACTGGAGAGGCTGCAGGGGCAGGAGAAATCCACTTGGAAGTATTGAAAGGACTGGATGTTTTCAGTGGTGGATATAATTGAGCTTGGGGGCTCCTAGGTTACCTCTTCTGCCCCCCATTCCACAAAATGATACAGAAATTAAATATAAAACTATGAAATACTAGTAACTATAAAATAATAAACTTAAAGAGAATGTGACACTGTATCAAATGAGAACAATCACATCAGAAGAACGACAAACTGGCAAGGTCTTATCCAGTGCATGTAAACTGCATCCACAATGTGTAAAGACACATTTAGCAGCGATAGCATAGACCACAAATAACATTATAGAGGGGCAAATTCCAACAGAATATAAAACAAGTTCCTATCATTACAATGTTTTCCTACATGCTTTCTTGGCATAAAATTCATTGATCATAAAATCCATTTTGCACAGGAACAGACTACAAATCTGCGTACCAGAAAATACACAAACATATATAAAGAGCGCCAAAAAAAGCAACACATTTAGACTTGGTCTCCTCATTCAGTTTTAACCAATCAACCAACTGCAAACAAATAAATTCCCAGTGAAGGATCATTAAAAAAATAGCACTAAAAAAAGTAACTATAGAGCCAATAGGGGGCCCCTGATCACTCTGGGCCCCTAGACTACAGCTTAGGGAAGCCTGTCCATTAATCCGCCCCGGATGTTGTTGGGGCAATATGGTTGATATGCCTGTTTAGTGTTTTATGAAAGGCAGGAAGACAGTGGTTAGTGCTGTTGCTGCACACGTCTGAGTCCAGGGTTCATGTTTCTGTCAAGGCTCTGTGCATATGGAATTTGCATGTTCTCCCTGTGTTGTTGTGTTCTGTGAGTTTGCCCTGCAATGGGTTGTTGCCTGTCTTGCCCCCATAGCCTTTGGGATAGGCTCCAGAACCCCCATAGACAAATGGTGATGGATGGATGGATGGATGGATGTTATTATTATGTACTTTATTACCTTTCTGACTTACCTACAAATATGACTTAAAGACGGGCTTAGGGACTGCCAGATTTTCTCCAAACGTTGAAACACATTTCCAAGTCTTTAGTCATGTATGAATTGATCAGGAGCAAACATGGCCTTAAAATGGAGCTACTCTTTCTTCAAGAGGAGTCAGCTGGTGGTTCGGGTACCTTGGTCAAGGTCCCAAGAAGGTGTCTTTGGAGTGAAGGACAAGGAACATTGAAGGATCCTCATTGAAAGTTCCGTGGTCGGGCCTGTTTGGCATTGCGCCAAGGTGACCCTCACTAGAAGATGAGATATTTCTATTAATGTTTTACATATATTGTTAACATTCATTTGTAAAAGTATTTAACTGAAAAATAATATTTAAAATTATTTTAAGTGAAATAGCATTCATAGAATAATAGTTAGCATGCTGCAGTTAACCCAGTCTTTGGTCAAACACTCAGCAATGGGCGGTGATTTATTTCCTAGATGACACTCTTGTGTTGGACACAGAAGTGTTGACATTCCTGGGAAGGGCTATTTTGAGTGAAAAATGACTCCAATAACCATCATGTCAGCCCACATAGCTGAGCAATTTTTACCCCACACTTTTTCTCATTCACATGTCCCTTTAACCTGTAAGAAATGTCTCTTTCGGAATCTGCAAAGGGCATGAACCTGCAGACTACTAGCCATCGAATGGTCCATGGTTCACATATACAGTGGTCACGGAAAGTCTTGGGACGCTTGCTTAATTCAGGAAAAAATATCACAAATTTATTGGTATTATAGGAAAAATCATGACTTTATTCACTTGTTGACAAAAAATAAAATATATTTCACATTAGAAACAATCAGTAGTTTTACGTAAAACCCCCACATCAACTGGTCATTGGGGAAGGTCCAGTCATGGTCGGTGAGATGCTATGCTAACTGTCTGACAGTGAATTTAGAATCATTTAGAATTTGTCAGACAGTTAGCATAGCATCTTCTCTTATCCAGTCATGGTCGGTGAGATGCTATGCTAACTGTCTGACAGTGCCTTGCAGAGTGTGTTCCATAGAAAGCCCGCAGCCTGAAAGAGGCACCCTGATTCCTGTGGGGTACCTGGACTGATGATGTGTTAAGCAAGGCAAAGGCATTCAGGCCCCCCACACTGGAACATAACTGGAGTAGCCATCCAGCTGGTAGAGGGGGCTGTTCCACCCAAGGGGCGGCTCTTGTGCACGGGAAGCCTTGGCTCGGGGAATATTCTGCCCGTCGAATCCTCCAGTTGCTTTTTCATCAAGAAGAAGGATGGGGGACGATGTCTTTGCATCAACTCCAGAGCCCTGAATGTCATCAGCAAGAAGTGCTGCAAACCGCTGCCCCACATCTCCACAGTCTTGGAATTGCTCTGAACAGTCTGGGTCTTCACAAAATTAGACCTTCAGAGTGCCTTCAACTGGATTGTTATCTGCGCTGGGGATGAGTGGAAGTTGGCCTTCATCGCAACGACCGGTCAGTATGAGTACCTTGTAATGCCTTACGGCTTGCCCAATAGTCCGTCCATCTTCCAGACCTTTATAAATCCAATTCGTCATCATCTACATCGACAATATCCTCATCTACTCCACTTCCCCGGCACAACATGTTTGAGCATGCTCACAGAGTTCTTCAGCGGCTCCATGACCATCACCTCTTCGACAAAGGTGAGAAATACGAGTTCCACCGGTCAGTAATCAGGTTTTTAGGATAGAAGATCCGGCCTGGGGAAGTGGGCATGAATGAGAAGAAAGTGAAGGCCGTCTGGGACTGACGCCAGCCCTGGACCTGCAGTGCTTCCTGGGTTTATCAGCACTTTATTAGGAGGTTCAGCTCCACCACCACCCTGCTGACCCGTTCCCTCTGGACCTTCCCCATGTGCCTGCCTCCAGTCTCATGTGTGCAGTATAGGATTGATTTCCCTGGCTTCCGATTCCCTTTGCACTGTGACCCCAAATTTGCTTCTGCCGGCTGATACCAGTTCTGTTTGCCTGCGCCGTGCAAAAAAGCCCCGTGCGTCGCATTCTGGGTTTCCGAGTTTCTGTTCACAACAAAAACATTAATTTCTGGTAGTAATAAACTGAAACCCAAATTATAGTTCTAGAAGAGTCGTTCTGAGCTAAAACATTCATTGGCAAGCAGTCTCACTGGGTGATTTTTAATTAGTAACACCTTTGCAATAACATAAAACACCAAACATTTATGTTTAGTATCCCTTTGGGAGCCAAAATGGCAAGAATAAAACTGAATGAGTCAGTCAAAAAAAAAAAAATTATGACACGTAATAAAAGGAAATGCTTGTGGAAAATATATGCAGATATGGTAAACACTGCTTGTCAATTGACTTTTGTAATGAGATCAATAAATTTGGACAATTTCTATTAAATTAAGCAAGTGTCCCAAGACTTTGTGAGTGCTGTACATGCTGTCTTATGGAAAAATGATCTCCATCATTGTAAAGCAAGATAAAAGAGACATCAGCTGGTATAGAGAACCTAGAATTGGCCTAAATAAAAGACACAGATCAAAAAGGGAGAGGAGGCTGTGGTAAGTTCACACCTCGTAACGCAGGGCACTGGACTGTCCACGGACCCTGAGGAAGAAGAAGGCAGACCAAAGCCCCAGCAGAATCTTCCGGGCATTGAATAAATCGAATTCTTATTGAAAATAAAGCTCAGCACTCAGCCATGGCAGGTGAATAGCGTGTGATTAGCGTGTGATTAGCCCAGCAAAGGGCCGTGCCCTACAAGGTCACGAAGGCACACAAGCAATCGAAAAGCACGTCGATCCGATAGCGATGGCAAATGAGTCTCGCAGAGCACACGCATGTTCACGAGAAGGATTCACCGTGACGCTGAAGCTCAGCACTGAGACGGCGTGATGGCCTGCATTTGCACTTTCACAGATAGCTAAGATGGAAAAGAATGGACTCCCGCCACATTTATCTCCCTCAATAACACATCAGCAGCCCCTGTACCGAAATAACAAAAAGATAAAGTGCCCTTAAGAACAAAGACACTCTGCAAATCCACCTCATATGGAAACAAGCCTGCAGATCCTCCTAATCAAGGGACACACTCTGTTTGACCTGGACTGGCTGATGTTCCCAAGCAGGAATACTTCCTTGAAAAGCAGGAATGTAATTTCACCCTTACAGCCTCCTGTACAATTCATCCTCTTAATATGAATAGTCATTAATGCATTAAGAATGAGGATTAATAATACATTATCTGGATGGAGCGTAGGAGAAATGATCACTAAAAATAAAAAGGTACAAAGGTGTTTCAGAAACATCTGGTAGCTTCTGAAACAAGAAGCCATTTTACTAATATAAAAATAATCATAAGTATGCAAATACTAAGATAACAGTTTTAAGTTTTCTGAATCTGTGTATTCATTCAATTAAATTCATGATTATATTAAAACTATTAATATTTTATTAAAACTATACGTTATGGGTGTGTGACTTTGTACTTTATGGAGTTTGTGTCTGTTTCCGGGAGGTTGCTGGTTTGAATCCCAGGGCCAGCAGAGTAATGCGTCTCACAGGAAAGCAAAGTGGGATTTGTGACATCGAAGGAATTTCGAGGTACCTGTAACTGGCAAAATAGTATCATCACCATCATCATGGATACTTTAGGCTACTGGGTTACCGTCACTTGGTCTTATGACATTTCTCTTTAGCTTCTCTTAATGGCAGCTTGACCCCATTGTACTTCATTTTTCTAATATATTTTTCTGACGTTCCGAACCTCATATGTGTTTTGCCCAGATTTGTACTCCACAGCATTCCACCAGTGCTTCTAACTTAAATAATAAATAAAATAAAATAAAATAATAAAACTAATGTATCCTAACAAATAATCAAAGGAACGGATAATAAGCACCGAACGCAAGAAAACGGTGAGCAAAAAAGGCATGAGGTTGTGAGAAGGTTGATGAACGCGGTAGCTGGTGGCTGGAACTTAGGGGACGCGATGGGAGCAAAAACTGACAGCAGTGGGAACTATGGATGGGCTTTCCTGCTATGACAATGTTTTGGCTTTTGTTGTGTGTTTGTCTTACAATGTAATGTTCAGCAAAACAGTAACGTAACGCTGTGTAACGTACTCATTATAATAAAAGGGAAATTCATTTAAAAACTACCTGATGTATAAATATGTAACCGGTAACTAAATAACCACAAAGCACAGTTTGTGTCCAAAATACAGGAGAATAAATTTTGAATGAGGCATATATTATGCATTATTATATAGATATAGGCTCAGAGATGTATGCATACAATACCAGGAGTACTTGCACAAACTGAGATTCTACATTTGCATGTTACTCACATAACATTTACCAAATACACTCAATATTCTTTGCTAACAAACAGAATTGCAGTAAGTCCTCCATCTGAATACCTCTATTAACAAGAAAATGTAATATCTTTGATTCATTAAAGTAACCTCCTCTAGCAGTTATAAGACCAGAGAAAATTCAAGGCATTCTTTCTACAAGGGACATTAAATACTGCTCTGTTTTTTGGGATGAAACAGGTAACTAGTGCATTTAAAGTTAAAGGACAGGCTAGAGTTTGACTGCCATCATCACACAACCAGGTCATAGGGTGTCAGACATGCACTGTTACATACTCCTTCCATGTTATAAAGGAAACTTGTTAGCTTTTATTTTACTTATATTTTCATTTATAGTTGTTCACTCGACTTTCCAATGTTTAACAAGAATAAAAAATCTGCAGTGTAAGACTGGAGGTCTTGCAGGCCCCGTCGGTCTGAGCTCTGGCAAGCCTGTAATGCTCTACCCAGTGTCCTGAAG
>JAODJU010000048.1:7715827-7726268 GCA_026776725.1 Gnathonemus echidnorhynchus
TCTACCATTTTCACTTGGATTATAGCTTCCATTATTTTTCCAGTAATGCTAGTTAAACTGATTGGCCTATAGTTTGCACCGTGCAAGTTATGTGGAAGGAGAGGTATGTTAGAGCACATACTGATGTGTACAAGACTGCACTTACCCAGGAAAGATACAGACAGCGTCACAACAGGGTCCTCAGAGCACTGGCTGACATCCTGGAAGAGAAAAGATAGATAAAGCATCAGACCAATATGACACCAATCAATTTCAGACGGCAGTCATGGGAGAGGAGGATGCACCAGGGATGGAAGTTAATTTTTCCTTTGATTGTCCAGATAACCCTGAGGCCCACTGTAGTCATGTGATCTAAGAGGGTTATCCTGATTGAACTGACAGTCCCATGGGAAGATGGCTATCAGATAGGAAAGCCAAGAAGTACCAAGACCTGGCCCAACAATGCAGAGACAAATGGTGGCAGGACTGACTATTCCCAGTTGAAGCTGGCTGTAAGAATTTCCCAGCACAGTCTGTACAGAGAACGTTCACAGCTCTGGGACCAGTGGGAAGAGAAAGGAAGACAGCTGCAAGCAGGATGGGGGAGGCAGTGGAGGGAGTCTCTTGTTGGCATTGGAATAGGTGTGAGGAGTCGAGCTGGAAGCCGGGAGAAAATGGGCAGTGACCGGCCAGCACTGCCGTCCTGCCAACCGGAGGGCGTCAAGGGTCAGGGTCAAAATCTGCGATGAAAGTTGGAAGCCATCTGATGACATCTTCTGCTGGCCGACAGCAACAGTCACAAGAAAGTGATGAAGGTATGTAATGGCATGGCAATGACATAGGGGACCATGGCCAACACCCAATGAAAATAACTTTCATTTTGACATAATAAAACACAAGCAGATAATAACAATAATAATGATAATAATAATGATACTTTATTGATCCCCATGAGGGAATTCCCTTTTCACCTACCCCATCTTGCTCTCCATTCACAGGCACACATGTAGGAGAAAGCAAGCTTGGCAGCAAAAGACAGCCACCTGCAGCATCGCCCATGGAGCTGAGGATTTTAATAGTTTTCAACTTGTCTACATACTACGAGAGAGTGACTGAATTCCAGAAATTCAGTTATGGCTATTGGTTTTGGTGCCACCCCAAGATTTTCAATGGCCCCATCTGGCCACTACTGTGAAAAATCTCTGGGGGGTGCCAATGAAGGTACAAGCATCTATATGCATCTAATAATTAATTTGGTATATAGGTAACCAAGAAAAAACTATTTGGATGAACACCTTACAAGATTTTTACCCCGTAATCTTAAATTTACTATTTTTGTACTCATTTTCAGTCATTTCTAAAATCCTACCACTGAGATAAACAACGAGACTGACGATTATATTGGACTGTGAGAAACCCTCAGACAGATGGGAAAAGTACAGATCCATTGCCTGAAATTAATAGGGTCAAATTCATCACAAAGCAATCAGAGTTTCCATGGTAACATCACTCACCCCAGTTTCAGGGCGTGATCCAAGCTATGGAGCCTCATGGCGCTCTCTCCCTGAGGTTAGCCATTGGGTAGCATTGGGAATCGCTACACTGAAATTCAGGGACACACAGCGCATGGTGGGCATGTTGACATCATAAACGATGAGCTATTCCCCGAATGTTCTGCCATAAGTAGTTCACTCTCGAGGAAGTGCAAACGTAGCTTTTGTTGACCCAGCACCAGCACAGAGGTTCTCATCATTTGACAACCAGGGTACCCTGCCGCTGAGACCTGCAGTCAACAACACCGGACCTAGGTTTCGCATTGTGAAAATTCAGCACTGTGTTTATTCATGAGACCGGAGCTGCAACATAAACATTGATTTTCAGACTCAGTTTGCAGACTGGAAATCAATAAATGTGCCACAGAAACATTATTTAAATAAAATACTATACCAGCACTGATGTACTGATGGAGAAAATTAACACTAAATTATATATTCTAAATGAATTTTCATAATATATATTGTAGTTTTTTTAAAAAAGCACAATCGCAGAATAAGATGAACAGTCAGCAGCAGTCATCTTGTTTTTCAGAAACAACAACAGAATCAGTCTCCTTCCATTGTTCCGTCCTCTCAGTTATGCACAGAGTAGCTACAAACAGCCTGGCCAGTCTCACCATTACGTCTGAAATCCCAGTGCAACTGTGCGTGGTGAGTACAAAAACCTCTTTAATTCTAAGGGAAGTTTCTTTTGTTATGTTGTGTGGGCAAAGAATCATGCATATTTAAATTTGTAGTGATCAGGACATCTACCATACATACATACAAGGCATTTGCCACACAATCATACTGTTTCTGACAAAAGTTGAACTTTGCAAGAGTTTGCAGAAGCAACTATATATAGTTATTACTTACTACCAGATCCATGTATACATTTGTTACAAAATTGCATGCAAGTGTATGAAAAAGGTTATCTGTGTAAAATGAATTCAAGTTTAGCGCCCTCTGGAACAATCCACACACCCAGATCTGACACAGACCAATGGGATCCTCCAGTCCCCAAGGCTATGTGCTCATTAGTTCTGGGTTATGGCAGGTCCCACCAGACCAGCAGGTACACAGTTTAGTGCCTCGCAATTTTGTGGCCGATCCCATTTTCTCTCTTACTTACTCCCTCAACCTGCAGGAATGGAGCCACACACATTTATGGAGCCTGGATTTTCCTCATAGGGGCAACAACAACACCCCAGACTGTCTGCGTAAGCTTGACAGAAACATTTTCCTGACTGATGCTGGAAGACCTTGACAAAAATCTACTCATAATGAAAAAAAACTGCCCTGGTGACAACAATTCGTGATCATGAGCATGAATTTATTTTTTGACAGCTAATACTCTATGGGTAAGACTAGTTTTTGTCTAAATTTGGCTAAGCAATAGATATGGATGTATATTCACTGTGACACCAAGGGTCATTTACGGAGGCTAGTGTTAATACATGTGACAATCAATGCCTAGATGGTACAATAAATACTGATGAGAGAGCCAACAAATCAAGAAATCACTGTAGGTAACTGCACATTTTCATTCTTACATAAATTGTATGAGACACTCGATTATTTTACACGGTCTTGTGTTTATATATAACACAATGGGCTAACCTCCATATTCATAGCTGCTATATATGAGTTCTATTATGATGCTAATGGTCATTTTTAAATGCATTATCCATAGCAATGACTATACTATGCCTTTTCAAACAATATATATTATGGAAACAACCATTTATAAATGTGCCCTGTCTAAAATGTTGTGTTCAAATATTGATGGTAATGTGACCGATTGCATTATACTTATGTTGCCATTACCAGTGTCTATTTTCCACTCTACGTATGATGGTAACTGTGACTCTCACCAGGAAAAGGGGTGGGAAATGATGACGACGATGATGAAGATGATGAGTATGAAGGCATTATCATATCATTTGTTTTTTTCCCACATCTGTCTGTGATGTCTATAAACAAACTCAGAGATCATATGAAGCATCTTTCATCAGTGGGTCTATTGTTTTTCTTAATAAAACGGTTTTAACGAATAGTTCCAATGTGCATATGCAGCTTGCCACAAGAAGGCGTAATACCAGGGAGAAACTTTTCCCAAAATCAGTTACCGAAAGGCCTAAAGTTCAGAAACGCAGAGACCAGCAAAGATAACGCTTCCAGGGAATGTCTAAGGCTATTGTGTATATGTTTTCTTTAAAGGGCAAGTGAGGCTGAAAGCGTGAATACCCTCAGTGTGTATGTTCTAGCATCCCTTGCTGGAACTCCGCTCTGTGTGCTGTGTGCTGACACCGCCTTCCTATTAACTATTAATGCAAAGTCCATTACAGCTGCAGTGCTCAGGTCCTCTGGCTTTAAACTATGTACCTTGTGTGCCTTGATTGGTGACAGGAGGGTAACAAAGAATGCTGGCTAGACTTCATAAGCTTGTAGAAATTATCCGACTAACAGGTTCCATTTCTGATTTGTGAAACAGCACTGATATTCTTGATGGTTATTACAACAACAACAACAACAACAATAATAGTTGGGTAACACTTTACTTAAGACCATGTTTTTTAGTAATTTATAAACACATTCATAGTGCATTATAATGCATTCATAAAGCATTATAAACATGGTTATAAATATTTATAAAATGGCATAACACATTAAGGGCCGGTTTCCTGAACAAGGATTAAGACTAGTCTTGGACTAAATTGCCGTTTCAATGGAGATTCATCATTGTAACTCAAAGCTAGTCTAGGCTTAGGCTTAATCCTTGACTGGGAAACTGGCCATAAATCCATGTTTATTATGTATTTTGGCTGCCTTTTGGATACCTTCATAATGCAGAACAAAGCATCCTTGATGCTTATACTGACCATTATAATGCATTATAAAGGTATCTATAGTGCATTATAAATGAGAGCTTCATAAAGAATTCATAATGCATAATACAACAAGTTCTCAGTCATGTTATACGACTCCTCAAGTTACGTACCTGTACAGTGCTCACTGGACTTGACTTTCTGTCACTCAAGGAGTTAAGCTGAATGGCACCTGAAACATAAAGCTTCTGCTGTGTTCTGCTCCCACTGCAGCAACGGACTCAGAGCAGAATTAGCGACATGAGACAAATAGCTAGGCAGCTCTCCACAGCAGGGTCCCGTCTCCGTCCGGGACACGGCCTTCACCGGTGCAGGCTACGCTGCCATTGCTGGTATTGTTGTTCATTGGGGGCCAGCTGGCCCAACATCAAAAGCTTGTTGTACCAGCCAGCAGCTCAGACTGTGCCCAGCTAGTGAAGGAGACGCACCGGTAATGGGAAGAATCATAAATCTCGCTATGGCGGAACCCACAACGGCAGTGAAGCCATTCGTCAGAACATTTTCCAGCAAACTTTATTGCCTTTGATTGGAAGGAAATCAGATTCAGCTGTCTAAACGACCGGTAATGCTGTCCCACCAGGACCACCCACATTGAGTACCATGTTTATAATTGTAATTTAGGACTTACTATTTGACAGAAATGCAAGTCTAACACAAGTAAATAGCAACTCAAATAAAGAAACCCCTTGTGTATCATTGAATTCCTAAGCATTATCGCAATGAATCTTGCAGAGGACCATATTCAGAGCAATTAATGATCATTTATTCACATGTAACCAAAACAGAATCCAAACTCTTATGTCTTTAAAACAGGCAATAAGTGAAAAATAATACTGGGGCAGAAAAAAAAAAAAATCATAATCCAGAAGAAACTGGAAAATAAATTGTTGTAGTGTGGATGGAGCTAACAGGAATTCCTCAGCACAGAGATGAAACTCACAATTCCTCACACTGAGCTATAGAATGGGAGCAGTAATCATTGTTTTACACAGAAAATGACTTAGAGATGAGTTCAACAGACAGGTGCTGAAAACTGGGGAAGGGCAGCAGGTTGAGCTAATGGTCTATGCTGAACCCCAGATCCGTGGGCTGATAGGTTGGTAGGTATGAAAGTGCCCCCCTCTCTGTGGGTGGCACCTGACATGCTGGACCTCTGCTAGAATGGACAGCCATGTTGGCGTCAGGCAGGTCAAGGTGGTCCCAGTAAAAATCTGCTATATGAGACTGGTCCATGATATGCCCCACTGGAACCCACTATGGTTCTTTAATACCAAACCCATCCCCCTAGTCCACCAGGTACTGGAGCTTTCTGTGACAGCATCGGGGGTCCAGGTGGGCACAGACTGATTAGGCCAATTCACCAACAACGTCCAATGGAAGAGGTTGGTTGGGGGTCATTGATAGATGCAGTCCTTGCCAATTTTTTTTCTAGTGTTTTTGCCAAGCTCTTGTGCCATTATTCCTGTTCTGTATTCCTTGTATGACATCTGCCTGCTTTCGTGACCGAGTTGTGCCTAGCCTCCTGTGACTGGGCAAATGAAGCCTCGAGGCTTTTGCCAAAGTGTTCCGGAACGTGTATCGAAGCTCCGAACCTTTTTAAACCTAGTGTGGCACCTAGTGGCCCTCAAAAAATATAGCAACCATTTATAAAATGCACAATATTGCATCCTTATTCAATTCAACATGTCACCTTTGCAATTTACAAATATTCATATTAATTTATGCACATTTATTGCCCTCATATTACATAAGGTCAGTGCATAAACAATATTATAAATTATTTGTAATGTCATGAATATTAGGTTCACTTAATAAGACTGTGTTCTATACAGTATATGGATTGTGCATGTGTGATATGAACTGAGGGATTGGGGAATGCGTTTATCTGTTTTCTAGACTTTTATTCAAGAATAAAATCTGTTCAACTGTGCCAGGTTGCAGTTGGCTCGGTCGGCTGCTTAGAGTCCCGCCAGCTACAGAGGACCTCCTTTCACATGGGACAGAGGAAGGCAGCAGGTGTGCATGTGTACTGAGCTGCCAGCATTAATAGGCTGGGAAGCAAACCTTGTGGTTCACCCATTAAATGAGTGAATCCCCTGTGCTGGGAATATGGTCTTCCTTCAAATACTTACGCTCAAATTAACTGTTATTTATGCAGAACTATACTGTGGCAGAGAGGGCAATAACAATATCCATCCATCCATTTTCTGTAACTGCTGGTCCTGTTCAGGGTCACAGGGTTCTGGAGCCTGTGAGTACAAGGCAGGGTACAACCCATCACAGGGCAGACTCACACATCAGTCACTCACACACGCACACCTACGGGCAATTTGGTAACCCCAATTAGCATGTATTAGGACTGTGGGGGGAGGGAACCCGGCAATGACACGGGGTCTGTTTTGTACCTTAATATGAAGCAGATCCGATGTTTTTAGGGCTGTACGGACACAGGAATCCAATCTTTTAAAATCAGATTTGAGTAACTTCCATATGTGGTCCTAGACTGGATGTGTATCTGAGTCATGGTCATGCAACGTGAATGATCAGATCAGAATTCATTTTGGTTCTTGCCAACATGTGCTGAGCGCTGTCGTCATCAGCCAGCACCAGCAGTGTGGCAAAATGACAATGGAGGAGAGCTACAACAGTCAGTGGAAGGATGGGGAACTTGGTGATTTACTAAGTACTTGGGGAATCAGTTCAAGTCAAACTGGAAGGAATCTACTGAAAGCGAGTAGTGCTTGAAACAGTTGCCAAAGAAATGGCAAAGCGTAGGCACAAACTAATGTGGCTACAATGCCAAAGAAAAATAAAGAATCTTAAGTCTAAGTTCGAGAAGGCGAAAGAGTTGAATCAGTGTAGCAGTCATGGTCATGGTTATGCAAAACTGAATCAGTGTGCACCTGTGTGTTGTTTTGGAGACAGAGGTGTTCACATTACAGTTAGATGCAGGTCATTTGTAATTATGAATGTGAACTGTAGAAAAGGCTGGGACTTTATGTTCGTGTTTTTCGCGCGGGAACTGACGTATTTCCTGTCTAGTCCTTTTTTTCCCTTGCCTGCCTATAGCGAGTAGTTAGCCCTCGAGTTTGGTGTGCTCCGAAATATAGTTAAATACTTACCTGTGTGTGTGCATTCAGAGTGAATTCTGTGCGATACAGCTGATTTCGGAGTTCGAGTGAATGCCGAAAAGTAAGTTTATGTTGCATTTTATGTTTATATCGTGTTCATTTAAATGCGCGTAGGAGCTGCTGTTCAGGTAGTTATAATGTCCTCTCGGATATTCATTAAATACGTTTAAATACGTAGATTACTGAGACACCTGTAACTTCTATACGATTAGAGAAGTTGTATTTATCTGGCATTTATGTTGGTTTGTATAATAAGTTAAATTAAGGTCTGCGTGCGGAAAAGAAATATGCACTGTTAATGTTATGCCGTACCTATTGTTGGCCACCGGAGAGCAAAAAGACCAAGCTATAATTGCAGTTCTCTATCTGAATGGCAGTTTACTATATGTATCTCCAGCCTGTTATTTCTGTTAACGAAAGTAGTTATGTGATGAATGAGGCTGGAAATCTTTATTTGCCTTTTATGCCAGTAATGTAGATTTGCTGTTGAGATATGAGTGGTTAAAGATGTTTGTTTGTTATTGCAGACTAATACCAATAATATTACAATGCTACTGCTGTTATTGGAGCTCTGAGCATCGTCTGGAACGCAATACAGAACTCAGTGAAAGCCTTTGTCTCCTCATCATTTCCTGCATTCTGACCGATGCACCATCTTGATTACTGCCATAAACCTAAAAGAACCAGAACACCTTAACACCTCTCCAACATTGGTCCTTCGAGCCAGATCAGGATACAAGATGGAGTCGGACGAAGAGACAGTTCCTGATGTGAGACCCAAGCGACACACACGTTGGCTAGCCCGACTGCTGGACTTTGAAGTGGACTATGTGGGCTACCACCAGAGAGACCTGATGCAGCTGGGCTCATCACCCCAGAGAGGTTACCGTTCGGTCCATGGAAAGATCCAAGCCACATGAACCCCTTCTCAACCCCCCAGACTTGTCCTGGTAGCTTCCAAGGGGATGCTGCTCACACTGAGATTCCTCAGCTATCCTCAGGATGCTACCAATGGAGAGATCCGAATAGTGATGTTGCTCCACCTGAGCATACCCCATCCTACCTGCAGAGCCCCCGCCTAGCCCCACTCTTCAATACAGAGACGAAAGCCATACAAGAAGAGAATGCTAAGCTGCTACAAACACAACAAGCCGTCCAGTCAGGCATAGTTGAGCTTAACGAGGCACGAAGCAAGATCAGAGAGCTGATTGAGGCTCACTGAGAGCAGATATCATTCAATCTAATGCCACAGGCCCGAATTACAGCACCCATAAGTCTTCACTACCTAGTACTCTGCACCCCAGAGATGCTACCTAAAGAGGGGGACATTTGGCCCTCTCCTGCACAATGGGGCATGCCTAATGAGGAGCTGCATACAGGCATGAACAATCTTAACCACCCCTACTTTATACAACCTGTCCAAGTGGTTCCGCTATGAATCGTGGTGTCAAGGCTTTGACAATCTACCCGCTGATAAAGGCATTAAAGAAAATCGGAGCACAAAAACAGATGGCCGTCAGGGGAAGCAAGCAGTCGTAGTCCTACATGGTGCTGGTGAGGTTTCACCATCCACCTCTCAGTTGAACCAGGGGAGTGCAGCGAGGAAGAAACCAAAGGGTAAAGGTGATTGTGACGTTGCCGAACTGTCCAAAGACCAACGTAGAGAGTGGATCCAAGTTAACAAGCGCTGCTGGTGCTGTGCGCGAATTCACCAAGCAGCCCAGTGTACACTAAAGAAACCCTGTAACCTCTGTCAAGGGAAACACCTCCTGGCTCTCCACGAGATCAATGTGTGAACAGAGAAAGATGCACCAATGAAGACAGAACGCTGTTTAACCAGTACTGCTTTTGACACCCTCTACCTTGACCGGTAAGCAATCGAGCAAGTAACCTGGAGCAAGCAATCGAGCCATGTTAAAGGTTGTACCGGTGCTTGTACACTACGAGGAGAAGACCCTTGACACCTTTGCGATCCTTGATAATGGGTCTGAGAGGAGTATGCTGTTAACACCAGCAGCTCAGTTCCTCGGTATAAAGGGAACCCCTGAAGTTCTCCCCCTACGCTCGGTCCATCAGGACATCCAGGTACTCCATGGCCACACTCTTTCATTTTACATATCCTCTGACCCGCCATGAGATAGAAGGTGCCTTTACAGCAGACCGCCTTAGTTTAGCTCAGTACACATATCCCATTGACAGCCTTCAGAGTAAATTCAGACACCTGCGTCGCATTCCTTTACTTGCCTCATTACTGGCTCCGACAAGCCACATCTAATAACACCTGTGGAACCTGTAAGACTTGGCCCACTTGGGAGTGCAGTAGCAGTCCACACCCAGCTGGGATGGACCCTTCAAGGCCCCATCCAGCTCATGGGGTGGCCATCGCACTCCATGGAGTGTCTGTTCACTTCTGTCCCATCACTGATGGATGAACTGTATGCATTCAACAGCTCTGGCAAGTAGACACTCTACCTCGCCAACAAGATAAAGAGGTGACTAGGTCAAAGCAGGATAGGCAGGCAGTTGCTTTAATTGAAGCCAAGACTGTCCACACTGAGGTGGATGGGATTCTCAGATATGCCACTCCACTGCTGCATCATGGAAACATGCCATTATTGCATGCACCTAAGGAGTCAGTCATGCCAATGCTGCATAGCACAGAGAGACGTCTCCTTAAGGATTTCAAAATTGAAATGCAGAAGCTCATTGAAGCAGGTGTAGTGAAGGAAGTCAGTGAGGAGAGCTCTTCTAAAGAAAGCTGGTACATCCCTCATCACCTTCTAGCCCACAATGGGAAACGTCGCCTGGTCTTCAACTTATACTTATACTTATAGAGGCACAATGTCACAGTGGGCCTCCGTTCATAGTGGGGTACCGCAGGGTTCAATTTTAGGACCACTATTGTTCC
>JAODJU010000048.1:7765433-7778673 GCA_026776725.1 Gnathonemus echidnorhynchus
TCCGTCGCGGTCCCCGCTGTCCGTCGCGGTCCCCGCTGTCCGTCGCAGTCCCTGCTGTCCCCGCTGTCCGTCGCAGTCCCTGCTGTCCCCGCTGTCCGTCGCTGTCCCCGCTGTCCTCCGCGGTCCCCGCTGTCCGCCAGTGCGCTAACCCCGGGCTCCGATGCTGTGCTGCTCGTTTGCTCGTTTTGCTCTCTGGGGCCTCCGGGTGCGAATACAGGATTCTGACCGATAGCAACTGGGGCTGGACTGCAAACTCAGAGCACCGTGGCCTGATGATTTACTGTAAGAAGTCACATTTTGCGAAGTGTAGCTTAGTTCCCGAGTGCAGGCAGTAAGCATCCAGTGACCTGACAGCGGCGTCTAATGACGCTGTAATGACACCGCTTCATTTGTGTCCCGTGCTGACTGTGGGAGCCGGAGTGTGCCACCCTCAGTCAATCCAGATCATTCCGCTGATGGGCATTCAGCTTTTCTGACCCACCACAATGGCTCTGTGATCTGCCTTTTGTGGCCTATTGGAAAGCAGTGGTTTGTTCAGTCCGCCCGCTCAATTACTAAAGCGCCGCGAGAGAAAGCCGTATTGGCGTTCCTGAGGGCTGAATCAGCCCCTTCATTAGAGGCGTTTACGAGGGACTGTCCTTTCTTCTCTAGAGCTCCCTCCAACCTTCTCCGCTCTTCTAAAGCGCATAATTCTCCTCGAGTGCCCAGAGGAGTCCAAAGGCACAGCTAGGGCTCAGACGCATGACGACTTGAGGAGATTAATTATATTTATCTTTCAAGCATGCTCAGAATGAGAGGGAATTCGATATTGGGTGCTTTTTTTTTTTGCTGTCTCGTCTTTTTCCCAGCTGAGTCTTTGATGCACTTCAGTTTTGGGCTGGACTCGTGTGTGTCCCACCGGCACCCTGGCTTTGATTTCTGCCACGGGGTTAGAGGTGATCGTCCGGAGGCCTGCATGTCAGGCACCCTAACTTCCCACACCGAGGAGAGTGCCTCTTGAAGACAGAGGGCGTTGACAGAGCCTCCGTATACACTCTGTTCTTTGAAGTGGGCTTTTTCAGGATTAACTAATTAGTGAGAATGATTCGTTTGCCAGCAAAAGGGGGTTGGAAGACGCTTGTGCAATAACGACTGATGCTTTTGTCTCTGTGTGTTTGTGTGCAAGTGGTTTGTTGTTTTTTTTTTTTCTTCTCCAAACACTGTTGGCCTAGTTAGGGCACGTTAAGATAACTCTGACTTAACTATAGCTACATGTCAGTGAGTGAGACCCGGCGAAGTGCCCTAGGGGGGCAGTGGGTATCTGGCAGCAATGTGACTTACCAGCGTCCTGCATATCTCCAGTGGCACATTAGCCCTGCATGTATCTACTTTCTTGTTTACAGCAGAAATTAAACTGTACATTCTCAGAAGGCAGCGTTCCCTCCCAGGCACTTTCCCGAATAAACGCAAATGATGTGAGACAATGTCACATGCATTTGAAATCCATCAATAAAGTAAAGGAATTCTATATGTTCAGCAAGATAAATTCATGCGTTTGATGCAGAACTTCCCCATATTATATAAATCTGTAATGTTTCAAAGTTAAATTTTGCAGCTTACTTTTATAGGTATTAAATATGACCTGCCGTTCTTTTTTGTCAGTTTTTGTAGATGACCTCACTGAGAACTGCCTGCATTTCAAGGACAGGGATTCTCTTCTGCTGTACTCTCTGCATAAAAAGGAAGTTTCCTCTCTCAGTGAGTCAGTAGTAGCCCTCACTGCAACACACTGGAAAATCAATTCTTTAATGCAGCACTTTAGGGCATGATGGCGTTTCATTGTCTCAGTGGGAGAAGTCATGTAAGCACCTCATGTCTGCATTATGGAGGCCACGTTCCCTTCATGGACGAGCAGATGGGAACGGCAGAGAGCTACCTTTCATCCCAGAGAGAGCCGGGAAATCTACATTCTGCTAAGCAAAAAGGATTTCTGTGGCTGGAACAGTACAATTCACAGTCATCCAGGAACAGGAAAACTGTATGTTGGAATATCCAGCATGAACCATTCACTGTTACTCTCCCATATGTGCACGTCCACCCCACTGTCAGTTATAGCAGCTAGTGATGCGATTATGTGTCAAATGAGGTCATCCACTGCAGTGCATCACAAGTTGCTCTTATCATCTGCCGTGATCTCAGTCCAGACGGTGACATTTCGGACCGTTTTCCCCCAGACTGGAGCACAAGGCAGCGGTAACTTAGCAGTCAGCGCAGGTGAAGCAGAGCGCCGCCCCAGTGGAGCACAGCCGCATTACCGATCCCGGGCACGTGGAGGCCCTGCGCCGCTCACGCGCGCTCACTGCATACCTGTCACTAAAGACCCAGCTGTGATCATTTATTCTGCCTGCAAACCAAAGTAAGGGTGGATGTTCCAAAAACACAGACAGCTCAATCATTGATCTCACGTAGCCCTGACGTTTTTTTATATATTTTTTTTTTTAAACCCACAAGAACATCCATGTTTATTAGCTATAAAAGCTGTCAGGGAAGACACAGAGGAACAGCTGAGCTTACTAGCTTTGAGGAAGCATAAAGCACATGGTCTCTGTGGGCCCAGACCGGGGCGCCGTGCTGCCAGTGCAGATACCAACGACTTTCAGCTGCGATCATTCTCCTCCTTTTGCAGGATTATATTTAGTATTTGGGACATAGGGATTTCAGCACATATAGGTGGAGGAGCAGCGGTATTCACTGTGACTTTCTGGTACATTCCTCCTGCCGATCCCCTCCTTGGCCAGCCACGCCATTTCCCTCTTCTGCACATAGTCCGTAAATGCATGTAGAAATTCTGAAGCCTGAAAGATATTCCACCAACCCCCCACCCCCCATCATGATGGTGAGCCCCACAGAACCCGCTGGTGCAATTAAATGCAGAACTCAGAGGAACACGGCTGGGAGGACAACTTATGACCAACAGAACTGCTAATTTACCAAGTCTGGTTCCAGAAGCGAAACTTTCGTCTGGTGTTTTTATTTTCTTATGTGTGTTTCGTCTGGTGTTTTTATTTTCTTATGTGTGTTTCGTCTGGTGTTTTTATTTTCTTATGTGTGTTTCCTCGGGGAGTGATATGAAAGATGGCACATGTGAAAAAGGACAATGTCCAGTATGGGAGGAAATCACGTTTAAAACTGTCTAAAGCTTCTGTATATAAAAATATTGGTAACACTTTGCTTAAAGCACTCTTGTAAAATACATCATAGATACCTTCATAATGCATTATACTGCATTCATACAGTATTACAAACACAGCTATAATCATTTATAAAAAGGCATAACACATTATAGCCATGTTTATAATACATTATGAATGCTCTATGAAGTTCTTGTATATAATGTACTATTCATACCTTCATAATGCAATATAAAGGTTTATACTGACCATTATAATGCATTATAAAGGTATCAAAAATGCATTATGATGACTGCTTTAAGTAAAGAGTTACCAAAATATTAATTTATAATCTATATCATATGATTATGAAAGAGGGGGGGGGGATGCTTGATATTTGATATTTTAGAAGTTGTTTCAGAATTACTATACGTTATATGGAGTCGATGTTGATTTTATTGTACCTGTAATGACACTGTAGCAAACTCCTCATCATTCTGTGGTTTCTGAGCCAAGAGATATATGCTGAGGGAACAGGAGTGTAGGGGGGCTGTATTTCACACGTTTACTTTAAGTACAAACATATCTCAGACGAACGAAAACACTTTTTAGTCAGTTACGTCACTTTTAGCCTGAGAGTACAGCAGATAAATAATGAAATGAAATTATGAAATTCCTACGAGTAGTTAGACAGAAATAGACTGAGGCCCATGGGCAAATCTGAATGAAAATCAAAACAAGCGAGTAAATAGAGAAGAATCTGCAGGCTCCATAGTAACAAAATCGTATCTTCCAACCTGCAAATATGAAACTGAGAAGCTAATACTGGATAACTGAGTACATCCTGGATGATGTAATAGACTCTCTTCACTAAGAAAGTAGCTAAACAACCATTTGCCTTTGGTGATATAAAAGTAAAGTCTTTTCAATTTAATCTCTTTATGACCCTGATCTTTCACAGGTTTTAGTCCTTCCTCATACACATACACACACGTTTGTATTCATATCTTTGTGGGGACTCTCCATTCATTTCTACAGGCAAAACCCTAATCCCAACATGACGACCTTAAACCTACCCAGCCCCAACCTTAACCATATGTAACCAAACAAAACACAAGACTTTGTGGCATTTTTAGTTATTTGATTGCAGTCACAGATATTTATAAAATTGAGTTTCCCCTTGTGGGGACTGAAAAAATGGTCCCCACAATGTCAAAATGGCAGGTTTTTATCACATTGTGGGGACATTCGGTCCCCATAATTTAATATACACATGCCCACGCACACACACTACATGTATGTATTGCAGAATACACTAAATTAATTTACATGAAACATCACGCCGTCGCTGCGCGTTTCTTCTTCACACCAGACTTCCAAACTGTGCTCACTGAGTTCCTCGCGGGGAAACACTATTGTCTCGACTCGTACGACCGCCCTCCCCAACCTCCTAAACCTTAGAAAAAAATCTATTAACAGCGAGCATGTTAATCTTGGGAAAATAAATACCCCAATTTCAGCCAAAGTGTCTTCATTTTGCTTTAAATGTGCAATATTGCGTTGCCGTGGCAACGCAGCGGCTCCTTTTGCCAGCTGTTGGGGAGTTTTTGTGTGCATTGAAGCGCCTTCCGTGCTGTGTCCCTCTTTCAGCCCCCAAAATAGAGTCTCAGCTAATCCATGAAAGTCGTCCTGCTCTTAGTCAGCCGCCAAGCCTTTTCCCACCGAATCGAGGTCTCTGAGGTCTGCACTCATCCTCACACTTCAGTGGCTCCATCTTTCCCTGCGCATGAGCTCAGCCCCCTCGCCACACCTCGTCCTGCGCCTCCCCCCACGCCCCCACAGCCTTCCTCGCTCACCCGCCCGGGCCTTCTGGCGCCGGCACCTCAGAGGAGAGACCTGAGTGGCCGACATGCCTCGGAGGCCGAGGGAGCCTCGGAGGCGACTGGGGCGAGGCAGCTGGAGACGGAGAGCAGTGTCTTCGGGCCACTAGAGACCCCGGCTGCACGCTCAGTAACGAAAGTCGGCGAGCAGCCATCCCACGCCGCAGCGTTTGCTAATCAGCGTGCCGTCTTGGCCAGACCGCGGGGCAGCCTCGCAGCACCGCAGCCTCGCAGCATCACAGCCTCGCAGTACCACAGCCTCGCGGCCTCGCAGCCTCGCAGTACCACAGCCTCGCAGTACCACAGCCTCGCGGCCTCGCAGCCTCGCAGCACCGCATCACTTCCTCCTCTTCTGCCTCAGGAAGCAGAAGGCAGCCTCTTCACACATGGCCGTCACTCTCCCCAGACAATGATATGTTCATTTGGCGGTTGGCTGAGCCGCAGAGTCGGGCACCTCCCTTGTGCCCCGCCGGAGTGACAGCTCCCCCCAGACAGACGGAAGGTCAGCGGTCGCTCGGCTCCGTCGCTTAGCAGCCCCCCCCCACTGTGGCGTTTGCCAAGGCTGATTCCCAGCACTGCAGCGTCAGACGTTTCCCCGTGTCGCTACCAAAAAAACGTAAAACACTAAGCTAAGGGGAACATCATCTCAGCAGCCGAGAACCATTGGGGAACTTCCCGAAGTTCCTTCCTACGAGGGATTTCCTGCCGCTGTCGCCTCTGGCTGGCTCTCCGGCTTTCGGCAGGGATAATGTCAAGCGCTATGACACAATGCAACGTTGTGACAATGCACTATACAAATAAAACTGAAATGAGCTGAAGGACAGATTTTTCGTTTGTAGTTTCCTTTATAGTTTGATGTTTGCAAAATGTTTTTAATTATTAATTTATATCATAAATTTTATTAAGTGACCCTTTCATATGATTTTCTATGGAGAATATTATAGGAAAGAGTATATAGACAATCTATTAATGGCAATGAATGAACTTTTTTAAGAGATAAAGTTCAGCAGGTAGTGGCAAGTAATGGAGGGACTGCAGCGAGTGTCAAGTCCAAAAAAAAAACAAACGAATTGGAAAAAAGTGGAACAGGAACCCTGTAAGAACAGAGGACATGGAGCCAAACAAGTACAAGGAGCTCAGAGCAGATGAGAGGTCCGCAGCTTAAAGGGAGGAAACACTAGTCAGTTTTTGGCCCCCTCACACCCACCTTTAGGAAACGAGAGTCCAGTCTGTCTCATTTCCAAAGAATACACCCCCCCCCCACCACCCCCCCAGTAGACTGTGATCAAAAGATGCTTTTTCTGCTTCATCTTGAGACTTGGAAATGAAAGAGTAGGAGAAAGAAAAGTGGAAGGAGTCAGAAGGGGGCATCGTGCTCCAGAAACTCGAAACCTCATGTCTCCTCTTCTCAACACCAAAAACACTTCATTTTTAAGCAGTTTGTTCACTTTAAATCATTTATATGCCAATTAAATATTCTTTTGCCAAGATTTAGGTTTTCCATGAAGTGTGCTGTGCCTAATTCTCCATTTAGATGAAGAAAATATGAGAGGAAAAAGCTTTGCATCTCTGCTGCAGATCAGACTTTCTCCAGGGGAAGATCCCCTCCAAGTAGGAAATTGAGAGAAGTGTAACTTTAGCCTCCCAGCTGCATGTCTGAAACCATAATCCCCCCCAAAGAAAAACTGGGACAAAATCTGCCACTCCCTTGCCACACTCTGTAGCTGCTGGCCTGGCAGCCGCACACGGCAACTGTACGCGGCACTTATTTCAAACATGAAAAGGATTTGTTGCCGAAACGCTGGGGAGAGGCGTCCCGGCTGCGGCGCCGGGGGCCGCTCAGGCAAGGTAAGCGAGTCGAGCGCTGAGCGTCGTGAGCTCATTGGGTCTGCTGGACCCGGCAGCCACCCGCCACTCAGGGCCCAGCTCTGCAGGGACGTACCAGGACCCAGTGGCTTTGTGAAGGACAGTTCAAGCACATTGTCAGGAGCCATACTGTCGGCTGTTTGTCTTTCAGAGTTTAACCTCACAGCCTCATATTCACTTGTAGTATAGCATAGCATAGTATAGCATAGTGTAGCATAGTATAGTATAGTATAGTATAGTGTAGTATAATTTAGTGTATGTGTGTGTGTGTGTGTGTGTATCAGATTTATATTGAATACGTTTTTTTTTTTTTGTGACGCAAATTCATGCACATGTATTTTTACTAATAGCAAATAACTGTTATGCAGACAATCCATACAAATGATCTTTAAACGGGAGGCATCTGTGAATAATTCCTATAAAAATATACATAAATATCGTTTCCGAATTTTCAAAATGGCAGTCAAGGATGACTGTTTGCACTCCATCTGAAATAGTACGGATCATCTGCAGTAAACAAGTGACTAAAGCTCAACCACAAGCAAAAATCTGAAAGGGATCATCATTACGACACATCTTGATGTTAAGCTGCCGTCATTTGATCTATGCGTCCTTGACTTTCAGGAAATACACTGAAGACTTACTGTTGGTGTGACGATGAACATTACCTGGCTCTCCACAAATATAACATTTGGAATTTTTTTAACAACAAACATGTAAAAGTAAAAACCTTTTATTTAAATATAAATTTTGAAATGGAATTAGATTAACATCTCATGAACATCATATCACAGGACATTTTGCTGCAAAACTAATTGTAGCTATTAAAGAATGATCCAGTCAAGGTAGACATCTTTTTGATTCAATGCATAACATATAACATTTTCTATAAGGTATAAATGGTTTATTATTGTACTGTTTAAATAATAAAGGAACGTGCTTCATTTCCGAGATGTGATAGCCTCATGTCTCTGATATGACATGTTGAAAGCAGATGGTTGGATTCCATTACATATTTCCGATGTTTCACACTACAGTCAGAGATAAACATCCAGTTTCGTCTCTTAATTTATCCTAGTTTACAACTTATTGCTGCCGTCGTGAAAACATTCTTTGAAAGTTTAACATGCAGAACTCTAAATGAGGGGAACATCAGCCAATTAACTAATAACTTGAAACAACTACTGAACTATTGTTGCTTTTGATGTCAAGCTAAATTTGCAGCTAAAAACAACAGATGGATGCTAAATTGAATAAACAATGATGGAAAAAACAGTTTCTCCCTTAATGTAGCTTCACGTTGGATATTAGCTGCAAAATCTGCCTCAGATACTCTAAAAGTCACTATAAAAGTTTAAACATTTTAATTGCCTAGAGTTAAGGAAGAGCATGAAATTAAAAAAACAGATTCTAACATAAAAACATAAAAGACATTGCAATGAATTATTTTTGAACAGCACAGAACAGATTTTTTAAATTATGATTTTGAAATGGTTATTTACTACATGCAAAATACATATGTGTACAGGGTGAGCTATTTCAGAAAAAAGAAAAAAACTTAATAAAGAAAAATCATACTAACTAAAAGACTTTTTTCCTTAATGTTAAGGCCCAGTGATTTTCGAAGGATGGGGGATGGGGGGGTCTTCAAAATAGTCCTGGGTGTTTATTTTTGCTCACTCTGTCTTGAATTTAGACAGAGCGATGTTTTTATTTGTTCTATTTTTGGTTGTGACAGCAAGGAACTAAAAGATAGGATTCCATCTGGGAACAGGGCAAGTGTTCTGCGTGGGTGTGACTGCATGAAATTATTTGTTAATCAGACTAATTTCACCCAGATGAAAACAGTTTTAATAGTTTGAATACTTAAAGCACAATGACCATGCGTGTTTACGCACATCTGTAATAATGTGTTTACATTTCACCCAGAAACCTGTGCTGAAATTTTCTTTTACTTATTATGCTGCATTGGCTAACAGTAATATGTATTAAACCCAATGCAAATTAGTTCTAAAGCATATCATGCTTTTCTAACATTTTTTATATTTAACCTGTGTATTCAGGAAAAGCAATTATTTATATGTCAAGTTGTTGCAAAGTAATTGTGCATTTTTAAAAGAACAAGTAAACAGATTTTTTTCGCGGTAGTTTAAAAGGACAAATATTAATACTCTTTATTGCTACCTGTCTCGTATCAGATAATACTTTAATACTTCTTGTTAATGTTGAAGCGTAGTCTACCGTCACTCTCATGAATGTGTAAGAACGCATAAGACCAGAGGTCTTTTCAGAACATGGAATAGGTCAATGAAACGTCTGTCCTCTTTCCTGAGCTGGGTCTTTATTTGTCGGAAAGGGGGTGCGTGTCTGAGTATAATTCATTAAGCTGTACCTGCAGCAGTTGGTCCTGATGTGGTAAATGTGCTTAAAAGTGATGCTGGTTTTGTTTAGTGGTTCTCAGTTTATCAGGAAAAAAAGGGCTTTTGATCGAGGTCATGTGAGGTTAACTAATGTCAGCCTGGACCAATACCTTCTGATTGTGATTTCAGCAATTTAAGACAAAAGGCTAATCAGCATTAAAATGTGAAATCAGTCGGAGGATGGAATGAAGTTGTAGAGAGCCGGTCTTTGATTTTCGCTTGGCCTGTGGCCCCGGACTCGGGCCCCTGATATTCCGCTGGGAAATAAGGTTGACCTTATGTAATCCAGTAGTGGGCTGCCCCCGGCACACAGTAGGCTCCCAATGACATCCCACTGCCAAGGCAGTGAGTCCCTGCCAGCTCCCACCTTTATTAATCGCCATGCGATGGCCTGGGCGACTCCAGCAGTGGTGTAACCTGCAGTGACCTTCAAAGGACGACCACAGCCAACCGGCTCAAAGGAACAGTCTGAGGATTCCCATGAGACCCAATCAACTTTCAGAATTTCAAAAACAAAAATATCATGATCTTTGATAAGTTCTAGGGATTTTAGCTTTTCTTTCGATGCCTGCTTTGGAGTGTACACATTATTTTCTTGATTTGTGAATTGAAATTGACAGAAATTTGTTTTGCCACCAGTTCGTGGTGATGTGGTTCGATGTGGTTCTGTATGTCTGGGAGGTAATTTCAACTCAATCTTCATTGCTGTCCACTGACTGTCTACAACCTGCAATTACATACAACTGTATTGATACAATGTTTTTTTGGCTGGTATTAAAATTTGATTTCAATAATGGAATAGTTCCTCAAGTGTGTTTTAATCTAAGATACAATTTCATGAAAGTATTCTCCCTAAAACCAGCGACCACAGGAGCAAAAATTAAGTGGTTATATTTCATAAGAATAAAAAAGAAAATCAGTAGTAAGCGGTAAAAACCATTTAGTTTCTGCTTTTCCGTAGGACATTCCCAGTACACATGATCAAACAATCCGTAAATCTACCCCACTGTAATTTATATAATACGTAATATATAATAATTCTGCCTAGAGTTTTGAATTTTTCTTGTTTGTCTTGGGGTTACTCTGCATTGATTTTAATCATTATTGACAAGCAGTTCCTTTTTTATTCTGCAGTATATCACACTAACATCGGGCATCACAGTCAGCCCAGCGCTTCAGGTCATTTATGAAACATATTTGGTCAGTATTTTCTATTCTCTGCCTGGTTTTGGTAGAAAATAAATACAACAAATTCAAATTTAAACTACATGTTCAAGTACAACCTATTCAGAACAAGGTACTTGGCACCTCCCAGTTCAGAAGACCAGCCAAAAAAGGGGCTTTTAAGTACAATAAAATAAATCACTTGACTTCTGTCAACTGCCTGGCATAGAGATACTGGCTCAGTTCCTGAAATTTTCCAGTTTTCTTTCAGGGAGCATGTACTGGCCATATAAAGGACACGTAATAAGCATTATATCAGGTAAACGTCTGTAATAGTGCAAAATATGAGGTTCTACGGGTTCTAAGCAGCATGTTGAGTACAGTTCTGTTTTGGAACATTCTTGGTACTTGACTTTTACATTTTTATCTCTTTTGTTTCTCACGTGTGTCCAGATCTGCTTGCACTTGTGCCAAAACTTTTCCTCTATTCTAGTTTAGATCCATACAATAAATCACCATCAAAATATTATTTGTCCACATATATGGTTACAGCTTATTGGCTTCATTGCTTTTTGGACCTCTGGAGTTTTGTTGAATTAAAAAAATTAAAAATCTCTCAGTCTCTATTTTTTTTTCTTTAGCTTACATTTGTGTGAAGAGATGAAGTGCTTTTCAAAAAAGGTAATTTTCTTTTACTCCAAGGTCACATCATAATTGTTTGTTGAAAGTATTTTGCTCACAGTAAAAAATAAATAAATAAAATAAAAAACATTCTGCAGACAAATTAATTTAAAATCAAACAGTGTGTTTGGTGTTAGCTAAAAAAGTCTATAATTAACGTAGCTAAGCTTAGTTTACGAACATGTTACTGACGATACATTACTACAGTATTTTTTTTTTCAAAGGTTTAAAGTCCTTCCAGGGGTTAATAATTATATGTTACCTATGAATATCAGGCCGTTAATTTCACGCGACATTACAGTCTAGCTAAAGCACAAGATGTGAAACGATTGGACATTAACTTCGGAGGAAAGGCGGCAGATCAGGGGCGGCATCCGAATGTCAGCCAGACCCTCGGCCTCACCGCGGAGCAGCAGTTTCACATCTTACCCGGCAACTCATCTGGCGTTGCACGGTAGAGAAGTCTCCCTTCTAATTAAGATATGAGACTGGCTGTACTATAATTATATTCCACTATAATTAATATATCCTCCTGCTTTTTTCTCACTTGTATTTAATTAATTCAGATCGTATACTTTCCCCCAGGGCATCATAGCAATAATGACCAGTGGAGAACGCGAACAGTGTGGCCTCTGCTGATATCCATTGTACCGGAAACTAATAAATTATGTCAATGATAGTTAAGAAAAGTTCCATTGTATATTTTAGTGGTGTCAACAGGAATGTGTTTTTTATGCCAACCAAGGACTCATTTAAGGAATGAGGGGATTTCTCGCACTGCACCGCTGCCTCATTCACGTGCTCGTGGGGGCTCGTGTCATAAAGACGTGTTATGAACCAATGTCTCAGGTTCCAGACAGTCAGAAATCCAAAAGTCATCACTGTTGATTGAGTTCCGTCTAATGTTCTGCATCGCGCAAAGAGAAGATATAATTTCAAGTTAACCCAATCAAAAACTGCAACAAAATAAATAAACAAACAAACAGACAAACAAATAAATAAATAAATACATCCCACTGAGAAATGTATTTTTGTCTTTTGTAATTTGAAAAATCGATGTTAGGGAGCTATGCCAGGTGACAGAGCGACGATTTGCTTACTGGGGAATCCTGCTCTCCTCCAGCTTGACATATTCAGTGACTGTCACCTGCCGATGCTCTGTACTCCGTGACAGGCAACTGATAAGCGCAGACACAATAAGGAGTAAGAAAGACATAAATAAAACATATTAATGCGAATATATTGTATAATAAAATGTTTTCGTTCAAGAGCGGAGAACAGCAGCATCCAACGGTAGACAGACTGTTATTCTGGTAGTTAGGTACGACATTTAGGGCCAACGTGCAAAGCAAGGCGCCATCGATCTCCCAAGCAGGGACTTCACGACTGCGATTTGTCACTAACTCTCATTCTCTGATATTCTTCGGCGAATAATTAATAATTAATAGTATTATAAATGAGCAATGTATCTTCACCCCGTTTACCTTCAATAAATCATAAATGCTTCGTTCAATGCTGATATTGTGTGCGAGACCTCGTTGTTTTCTTTGCATTAAAGGTATAAGTGAAATACTGCACTACTCTGCACACCTTATATGTATTCTAACTTTTGAGGTTGCTACACGTCGTATAAAACTAAGTATAAAATGCTGATATTTCTCGTAGGCGTCTAGCAGTCTGGAAGTCTACTGTCTTTTTTAAATATTTTTAAAAATAATTTTGCTTTACGTCCGTTTTTATAAATCGTACATAAAGAGGAGAGTCTCCAACAGTGTCAGAGTTTGCTTGTGATGTTGAAATGTGCGATACCATTATACATTTTTTTAATTCTACACAACCTGTTTTTAAATTTAAATTACTATTATCATTGATTGTGAAAATACTTTTGAAGCGGTTAGTTTATTAAAGTTCATGATAAACAACTGTAAATGTTACTAGTATTTTTCAAAGGTGGTTGCTATATGACAAACTAGTTACGGCCGAATTTATTTATTTATATTTTAAATATAAATATATATATTTTTAGTTACATTCATATATTTCATTCATACAAATATTCTACCAATACCAATTATATATA
>JAODJU010000048.1:7778773-7793259 GCA_026776725.1 Gnathonemus echidnorhynchus
TGTGTGTGTGTTTATTATTTGTAGAATTCTATTATGAATATTTTAACAGAGGACTGTCCTCAGAATAATCTGTGAGCTGGATTTCAATTAGAGCATCCATTCTGCAGGTAAATCTTGTAGGCCTAATATATTGCTACAAATGTGCAATATCTGTAAGAATATTAACTGAACTTCTAGGGTTTGAAAGCTGATATACAAAAAAGGAAAGATATCATTTTTGTAAGATCTCATAGTTAAAATGCAAATACAAGTGCTGATTGCAAATGGCATTCATAAGGCAAGTATATTCTTAATTATTTTTTCATACATTTTACAGTAAAAAGTTTTTTTAAATAATATTTTTTCTTAAAGTTCTATTTATTATTTGGAAAAAATATCGTTCAGAGTTGAAACCAAATACTAATCTGCGCATAAAACAGTTAATCTAATTAGTTTTCTAAACTGATTTGCTGAGAGTGTTTGTAAAATGAGTCTATTGTAGGATGCAGTAAGTTACAGACAATATTTCTGTCCAACAACTAATTTTAACAGCCAGTTTCTTGAAAATAAGCATTACCATCTGTTTCTTCCTCACCCGAAGCTGAGCGGCTTTTTCCGTACTGGGTGCACCTGACGCTATAGCCATTCCTCGCCCAGTGCGTTTTACCGCACAGCGACACTGCATGAGTCCCAAGCTGCAGTGAGCCTCAGTGGTCGGCTTGGAAGGCCCCCCCCACTGGGCGGCTGACCCACTCCAAGGCCCACAGGTCACACCTAAGGGCTCAACACGTGTCTGGTATTGGTCAGAGGGCCTCCGGCACCCGTGCCCCCCTCCCCCCCCCACCATGGGGCAGGCATGGTGGGGAGTGTTTGAAGCTGGGTGCAGTGAGTCCCGGTCACTGCGCCCTTAATCAGTCGCAGCGTCTGCCGCTTCCCGTCGTCAGGCCCCTCAGCGCACATCACGGGCTCCTTAATGCCTCACAGGTGATTCCCAGCGACCCCTCAGGTCATCCCCGCACACGTGCGAGTTTACACCCGGGACAAGGCAGTCGGGTCACTCACAGAAAGAGGAGAAGGACCCCAGCGGCCTGGCACTGGGGCGGCACCTTTAGGCGTCCCGGCTGCCTGTTTGCAGCTCGTACATGCGGGTGTATTTCACCACAGATGTGACTAATCAGGCATTATCATCACTCACACGTTTTTTTTTTTTTTCTCGAGCACAAAATGTGCTGTTGACTTTCGTTCAAATATGTGCAAATGGGTCCCAAGTAAAATTCTCATCTGTCAGTTATCACCTCACAATACCCTCCTTAGCCTTCGGTTTTGGCAAAACCCGGGCAAATTCTCTTGATCGATAGGAGACAGTTTGTCGCAGTTTATTCGGCTTCTTTAAATCTCCAATTCTTCCCAACTGATGAACACTTTCCCCTAATGACAGCTGACTGGAAATTGATCTTAGATAAGCGGCCACCCTTTGTCATGTTTATATGAGCAGATCATTCCCTCAAAGTGCTGTGGGGGTTTAAAAGCACAGCGGTCCGCCTTAGCATGCTAATGCCCGTGACTCATTACGTTAATGGGGACCTGGTCCCTTTCACACAGCGCCCGCCAATGCCCTTTGAGTTTGCCGGGCAACAGGGCTCTCGCTCCTTTGAAAATGCCAGTCAGCACATTGAACGTATTTGAACAGAAACCCTTTTACGGCCCCTCCTTGGGCTTTGGGTAACACCTCCGCTTTGGGTGTGCAGTACCTCTACATGTGCTCCTGCAATATAACAGCGAAAGCACGGGATCAGATCCAAATGCCAAGTACGTTTTGGGGGGGGGGGCTGGAGCGTGGCGTAAATTTTCCTGGTAGAATCCACGTCTTAGAAGCACTTTTCCCTCCTTTGAATATTAGTAGTAAAATCTGGCGTCTGCGTGCTTTGATGTCGTCAGGTGACCGTCGTTTACAGGGGGATGAGAGGGTTTCCTTCCTGAACAGCAGGCCTCCCAACTCCATCTTCTCCTTGGTCAGTCTCTGCCAATAGACAGCCTCTACACCTCCCTCAGCCAATGAAAATATTCTGAACTACGGCCCTGGAGCCCTGATAGGTCGGTTGTCTTCGCGATGATGGCTAGACGCAGATCCGAGCCCACAATGATAGGCAAGGACGCAGGATGTGAACCAAATTAAGAAGAAGGTGAAATCGGGAAAGTTATCTTTAAATTGCTGATATTAATTTTGTTGTTTTTCACAAAGAACTCTAAAACCTAACAATGATTGTGTGTCATTTTTTAGAGAAGCCCAGGACTTACTTTCACTGATGAGGAAAAATACACAACACCAGTGAACAAATAGGCTATTACAGGGGAAAATAGGCTATTATATTAAGTGAAATGCTGCCCAGTCAGTTATCTGAACCAGATAGTGTTGTGCAGAGCTGCTCTAACTTTTATAACTGATTTTAAAATCTTTTTAAATCTTTTTAAAACATTACCAGTTCCTGTTTAGTAACATAAACTATTTTACTTCAGTTTCAATTCTGCCTAATGTTATTGTAAATGAATAACTTTTTTTTATTGATCATAGCGCATGTTGGTGAAACATTCTGCTGGAAAACCAAAAAATAATAATCATGAAATAGATGTATAAAATCAACATATTCATATACGGATGGTTGGTTGTTAACTGGGATTTATAGGATGTTTTATACAAAAAGTCCCACCACTAAGCATGTGTAGGATAGTGTGTATGGCGTCCGCCAGCCTTATCCAGACCATAATAAGTGGTAAGAATATAGATGGCTGCACTTCAGATGGAATTTATCTGTGGTATTTTTCTATTAGGGCAGAATTATGCTAAGCCTCCTGAAGCCATTTTTGTTGCTATGGCAGCTCACAATTTCTGAAGCGTCGTGACCTCAAATAACTGCAGAGAAAGACCCCGTCGCCCAGGGATCCTTCAGGATTAGAAATTTAAGATTATGTTCTGCAAAACCGTAAACTATGATTAGATTCTTTTGGCCAGAATAACATGTTTATTTGATTTGCTTTTCTTGTTAATCTAACAAGCACTTGTTGCAACAACTTCAGTTCCATTATTTTCATTTTATTGTAGTTTTCTTGTTTATGTGTAAGTTTGATTACACATTTCATACATCTCTTTATACTTATTACAATTAATTTATTTTAAAGTAGGCTATTTAAAGTGTGGATTCCCTAAAACGCTAATAACTGAATGGGAAAATAGTCAATGAAATTAAGTATTTATTAGAGCTTGATTAAAGTGTTATTTACCTTTAAACCTTGTTTTAGGTTCGGCTGAGCGGCCAAGCAAGCTGATGAAGTGAGCATCAAATGAAGGTTCACACCAGTGGCAAATAAGAAAGGTGGGATTGACCGCAGTGACAAGCACGAGATACGAAGGTGCGCAAGAGTGAAAACGTGTGTTTTTAAATAATTATAGATACCAGCCTGCGATGGGTTGGCGCCCCACCCTGAGTTAATTCCTGCTTCGGCCCATAAGTTCCGGTATAGACTCCGGACCCCTGCGACCCTGCGTAGGAACAAGCGGAAACAGCAAATGAATGGCTGGATGGATGGATGGATGGATGGATGGATGGATAATGGGGATGTTGTTAGCTGCAATAGCAGCAGCAGCAATATAAAATTTATTATATAATGTGTGTGTGTGTGTGTGTGTGTGAGCGCGCGCGCGTGTTAAGATACCTGAAGTTGTTCAGTATTCGTTCATTCACACACTCCCTGGTATATTTTCTGTAGGCTAATCACTTGCTTTAATCAGGCTAAGTTAACTGACTTCGTCCCTAAGTATGTTTTATGCATTTGACCAAATTATCTAATAACACATTTCTGAAACGGTGCGCGAAATTATCAGAACGATCCTGCGCAAAGTAAATAACTTCATCAAGTTCTCTTTTTTTGCGTGTGCTCAACATTTCCCCAATTTGTCTTTTAAAAGAGGGGATGAAGATAAAGACTGCTGATGTTTATTCGGAACCACTTTCTCTTTAATTAAATTTTAAGTGACAAGCAGTCTATGGACGGTATACACAAAGGCGACAAAGAGATCAAGTGTTGAAAGCCCAAGACTGACACTTATGTGTTTGCAAAGCACAACAGGCGAGCACTTTGAAGAGGAAAGTGCTTGGGGTATCGGATTTCGCTCAGAAGCGGCGGCTGTCTGAAAGCTTAAACGTGAGACCTGTTGAATCGGCGTACTTTGAACGAGACAGCCGTGGCTCTATTCCAGAGCAACCTCTCAAACTGTTCCCAAATGAGGACCAGAAAAGGTCACACTTCCATCTTCAGAATTAATTACGCTGGATTAGGCGGACCGCTATTCCCTATTTGAGGTAGACGGCTTCGAATCTCTTTTCCGGGAACGAAAACAATTTCTAAAAAATCCGGCCTTGATATTTGTTTGGCCTAAATCACTATATATATAGGCTAAAATAATAGCAATGCGGCATTAGTAATGGCTAGTAAGTGAATAAAAGAACAGCATATATAAAGTAGGGTTAACTGGAAATAATTGTGGGAAATAATATTAAATTTATATATTTTAATGTAAAGTCACCAGTCGTGTCGCTCGTTATTAAAAGTAGGTCTCGCGGGATTCTATTAAAGTTTCATCTTACACAGTAGCCGTGTATTCCGGCCTTTTTTCATTTACTAGCTATTAGGAATTATGAATTAAGCGCAATTTCAGGTGTGGTGTCATATGTAGGCCCACTTAGCACAATGAGACGCTTACTCCCACACTTCCTGCAGGCCGTCAGTTAACAGTACATTAACAAAGAATGACAGCGAGTAGCGCTATCAGACATTAATGTCAACGGGAACAGTGAGCGACGCAAACAATAAATAGCACAAGAACCGTAGCACAAAAACAAATGGCAAATAGGAGTGGTGATGACAGTGTGCAAAGTATGTTAAGACGAGCAGTTTAACCTACAGTGCTCTTGTGTCCTATAACTAGTAGCTGTTGAGTAGACTTGCAGCTGTTTTCTGACCCTCCTGTTGATGTTGCTGTGACGTCAGCCAGAAGGGAGGAGGGAGAAAAGTAGGTGAGCGGGAGGGCTGGAGTCCGTTCTGTGGTGAACATGTTCCCAAGTGAGGACAGATGTGTCCTGGTGACGTTTATTATGACGTGTAAAGGAACAATCAGATAACAGCTGTAAAGTTTTTTACAACTTCCCTTTCGTCTTTTTTGCTGGCACTGGTGATTAAGAGATTGTAAAATCAGTTATCAAAATATGGCGTATTTATGGAAACATAATATTTCATTCCAGAAGTGCAATAATTTTAATACTCCTGTGAAAATTATTATCGAATATAAGCTAATAAAAAACCTAATACTTTAATTTGCGTGGTTAATTTCATAATACGTTTTACATTTTTAAGATGTTTTAATTTGAGACCTACTTAAGAAAACGAAAGAACAGTTTCTCGAATAACATAAATGAGAAAGTACATACTTGTGTTGTTAATCTGAATGGGTTTATTTGAAGTGGAGGTTGTATCGTTGCAACACAAGTACCCTCGCTATTGGTGTCCGAAGTTTAGTCATGAGTCGAATGTGCACTAACGACTGTGCCGTCCGTCTGAATATAACGGCCATTTCTCGAAACACCTTACGACCTTGAATTTCATTTATTTTTTAATGAACATACCTGCCGCAAAATTAGTAATTGATCCTAAAGTAGTGAAACTGAACAGCGACCATATGCGTTGAAAAGCTGTCGCCAACTCTGTTCTCCAAGGATGTTTTTTGTCATTAGTACTTTATTGTTTCTTGGAATAATAATTTTGATAGTAAATCACCTCGCTTGGAGTGTCAAACGTCGATAGTTAATGAAATATTGTTCTCAATCACGGAACACCCTCTAAAGCGCACCTCTCCTGACTTTAAGCACCAAGGACAGCTCCAGTGCTTTCCAGAAGTTTCACCTGAGATGTACAGCGACCTTAATAAATATATAACTTTATATATAAATATAAAGCTGTCCTGTGGCAGTAAATCTTAATTGGTTTACCTATTCATAATAATGGCGGTTAGTAGGCCTAATAAATCAACGATAAATATATCAGCATTTTCTGTTGGAATAAGACAGACCTTACTTCCCTATAATTTAAGTTATTTATACTTCTTTTTAATTGTCTATTATTTTCAGGGTTTTAACGATTTCCAAATGTCCATATACCTTAATCTGGAACACAATTAGCGACTGCTGACGTAGTCCCCGACAAATGAACAGAGCATTATGAGGGCTGAAATATTATCCAACTGCTCAGAATTGTATTGGAGATTTGGTTCCGTTAAACTGTTAAGACGAAATCGGAAATCGTTTATTGTATTTTGCAATTTCATTTTAAAAAACTCTATTATCTAACACATGAAAAACATCCAAAAGTATCTTCGTGCATATAATTCTTCATTTATACAGATATATAAATACAAAATAGCAGAATGCCACGTGTATTTATTCTATATTAAATATATTAATGATTGATTGTGATTTCAATTTCTTATATAATTTAATTTCTATAATAATTTCTTAATTTATTTGGAACAAAACATTTGAATAAATCATACTTTTTAAGACTTTCAAGACAGACCTATTAAGACATACGCATGGTTTGTGGTTCCGTTGACCTTGAGCAAAAAATACGTGGAAATAATTTAAAAATCAAGTTTGATTCAATCATGACGAAGGGGAATTGCGCCGTAATTATTCGAAACTACCTTTATTGAATTTATGTTTTTGACAGTGGTTTAACATTAAGTATTGTAAAATATTTAAACAATGTTTCAGAATAATAACAAGACAACGAATGGCAATAATAATGAGCACGCGGATGAATAAAACACTTCGTTTTGAGAGCTCAGTCATAAATTAAAGGCTACAGACTGTTAAATATTTTTCAAAATCTAGATATTCTAACTATGTTGCGTAGCATGATAAACAGGAAAACCGTGGTTTTATTTCTAGTTATATATTATTTTTTGTCGTTTATTTTGATAAATTCTTTAATGTGCTGAATTTAGTATTTGTAATATTAGACTTATTGTTATTTATTAGTAATGATTTAATCAAAAACTAAGTAATTGCCATCTTTTCTGTTTTATAAACAATGTTACTAAGTTTCCTGCTGGAAAAGAAATGTCAATATTCCCGCTGTTTGTCATTTAAATTATTATTGTGAATAATATAATGGCATTGTTTAATCGTTTAATTTAAAGATTCAGCAATCTACGTTGACTAGTATAGTTGACAAACGCCGGGAAGAAAGAAATAGATTCTTTCCAAAATAAAAGTCCGTTTCTTTCCCATGCTGAATAATTGAAAATAACTGCATATGATGCCCTGTACTGGTGTAGATCCAGATGTGACTAATTCCTTTATTTTGAACTACTTGCTGTATAATCTGGTGCAACGTAGAAACCGCAATGAAAGGGGTGAAACCTCCCGAAGTGACCTCTATATGTAGCCCAGAAAAGCCCATTTTCAACATGACTGTAATGCGGCAATTCTGAATTTACCTCTCGAGGAAAACACGGCCCTGTGTATTGTGTAAATTACTTGGATTAACTCCCCTTTGTTGTCGAGACATTAGACCCTCAATGTACACACTCTTCCCCCTTTACCGTCCGAAGCTAGTTTGCAAGTATCCGTTTTAATGGCCTTGTAATCTAGTCAAGAAGTTCCTTTGTATTTATCGAAGGAATTAAAACATCTAGGGCCTTAATAATTTTAACGTTAACCATGCGTAAAAATAACCAACAAACAAAAGCCATTAATTTGTTCATACATAAGCATAATAAACGCATCAATACCCTTATTGAAATTAAATGCCTTTTTGATTAATTAAAACAATTTGCGCAACGTAAAAACTGTGAGACCCAATTCATAACATCTTATTTTCTATCATCAAACCCTAAAACAACTTCCACTTTGATTACATTAAAATCACAGGTAGGAGTTTGTTTAAAGAGACAACACATTTTATTTTATTATATTTAATGCAAATCTTTTCATCATAGGCCTACTTCGAAAGTGTGTTCAATATAACAGCATAAACTGCAAAATTGGCCACTCTTTAAATTTATATTCCTACTTGACTATTAATTTTCAAAGTCAGAATCGATTTTTTTATTGAGAACCTTACAGTTATAAACTATTGATGCATTCTTTTCGACATGTCTAGTTTTTACATCCAAATGTATTTGTTTGTTTGTTGTTGTGCTCGTTGCCTATTGATATGAACCCTTTCTAGCCACACTAGGAATTAATTTTGGTTTTATAATGATTGACGTACTCAGGAAACCTTACGATACACTATTCTAAACAGAAAAATGCACTTATTCACGTATTTATCAAGCAGAAATACGCATTTGGCAAAACCAATCTGCAACATTAGTTGTCTGAGGTGACGAAAAAGAGGCATTTATGTTGTTTTGTTGTAAAATTTAACGAAAATGGTCATGCGGCCAGAACTATGAATATCAAAAGTTGCTATAGATTCGATTGACCGAATATAAATACTTTTTCCAGTTCATTTATACAAAAGCTGTCTTTACAAATGTACATGATGCAACATTTTTAAATATAAAACATTTAAATAATTTAAGACTAAATGACAACATTTAATTATAAACTAAAACTCTAATAAATATGAAGAAAATATGATGATTTTCAGTCGCTATTTTGGTCAGATTTTTGTGTAATATATCTTTCCAAAAACGGTCTCATCCTATCTGTCTGTCTATCTATCTATCTATCTATCTATCTATCTATCTGTCTGTCTGTTTGTTTTCGTGTTGTACTTCATGATACTTAACATTGGAAATATTTCAAGTATAATAAAATATAAATGCATTTCATTTCATGCATTTCACATAAATATCGTTTACGGGTTCATTAGACTATTTTAAATTATGCATGCCATATGCGAAGAGAGAAAAAAATGGTTTCAGACGATAAATTCATGCATGGTAAAATGTAATTCCTGTAACAGAGTAAAACATTTCTACTTGTCATCACTCCAATATAATGACATTATAATAAGTAACACAACTGACACGTGTGGCCACTTGTTGCGTTTACAAATAGATACTTCCACGGAGACTGATCTATTTGTTATTGTTTTGCTTTCTGTATAGTATTGTTATTTGATGTCAATATGTGTCACTGAACACATTGATGTATGGTAACATGGAAATGGTAAAACAAACCGTTTCGACGTGTAGCATCATTGCTGGTGTAACGTCGATTTGTTTAAAATGCATCGTAGATGAAAAAGGGTGTAAATGGGAAATATTTAAATTCGCTCGTCTATTTTTAATGCAGCGGGATTCCTTTTAGTTTGAATTATGGCCCATAAGTTAATTCAAAGAATCCTTTAAAAAGCAAAAAGACGTCTGCGTACGAAGAATACAACTTGAAACTGCATGCATGCTGGGTAGTGTAATTTGTCATTGATTTATAAATCCACATTAAATGAAATGGCTATACAATGTGGACATTAAATTAAATTACAATTAAATTAAATTAAAAGAAAGATAATGCTGAAATTAGATGCAGCGCTTTGGTCTGCGTTTTTAAACCGCCAGAAAACCGAAATCTATTTCCATCAATAAACTCACCAGGACGGAAAATCGACCAGGGAATTAGTCATGAATTTATTTAAGTATAATAAAAGGTGCTTTAATTACTCTAAACAAAAGCCAATAAGCAACCCCCGAACGTTTCCCAATCGCTTATACCAGGACAACGTGTGGGCATGGACTCTGTCCCAGACATCACGGGCGACTTCATGGACGGTGGGTCCATTCACCAGTGGATAATATAAACATGCAAAATCAGATAACTGCCTTCTGCAGTATTCGGAGGAAGTTCTTGCAGCCTGCGGATAAATATTCGAACGCACAACACTGGACGTGCAGATCAAAAGCACTTCAGATTTCTGCGCTTCACGCCGGAGGCCCAGGTACAACAAACGCGGCGTCTTCGAAGGACAAATGCACGAGTGATCTGTATTTTCAGTATGACCGCACCTATCCAACAAATGCCCTAAGGTGACGTCAGGGAGAATGAAAACGTCCCGTGGAGCAGAATAACTAACATAAGTATACTAGTTTTTTCCTTGTTCTACATTTATATTATGAGCATCATTAATTTTTGAATATGTATATTTTCAGATGGCACAAAAATGTAAAATAAAAGTAAGGAATGGTTCTAACCGTTTTCGTATTTGGACCAAACACACACACACACACACACACACACAACACACACACACATGACAATGGCAACACAAAAAACAAATACAGCTATAGAGAAAGTAGGATACTGGTCAATGCTAATGTTATGAAAAAATACATTTGGAATCTCCAGTTTATGTCACGCTATAATTGCTTGGTTGTCTAAATAAGGATTTTACCCAAATTTTTCCACCTGAACATTTTACTGGAGTAGTTAACTTCAGGCAAAACTTTTTACTGTTAAGCTAAGACTTTAAAAATCACTGTCCATCACTAAAATTGTATTGATAATAAGGCTTATGAAGAATTTAATGTGAGGATATGTGTAAATGGATCAAACAATACAGTACAGAAAAGACTTTCAGTTTCAGGATGCATTTCATTTATGATCGTGTAAGATTATTTTAGGAGAAATGTTCAATATTACCTGTTTATATAAATATAAATATTGTTCTAAATCTGCTGTTTAAGACACTTGAGATGCATCTTTTTAAGATGCATAAGTTCGTTTTTGGAGAAATTTGACTAGATATAAGGGGCCACATAGGAAGCAGAAAGTTTTAGTTAATATGTTCTGAAAAGCCAGGTGAGCTTCTGAATCAATGGCTGAAGAATGAATCCACCTCCATCCATTGTTAATTATTGGCAAGACACTTCATCCACCTTCAGGCGAACCTACGACTACAACTGCAAAACTGTGAGCTAATGCCTGAGTATAGTTGTAAAATACTAATATTTAGATTTATTGACTAAAGTCAAAACCATCATGTGCAAATATGTTACTCATGCAAACAAAGAAAAAGAGTAATAATAATAATAGTAATAATAACAATAATTTCCATTGGTGCGTAATGTAGGGTGTATTTTATCAGCATCTGCTTCTGCCTCTTGGATGGATGAAGTTGCCATCGACACATGTGGACCTGGGCAGTTATCAGCCAGTGTGACCGTAAAGTGCAAAGGGGATCTTCCTCTCGGATGTGTCTGCTCACATGGGCTGTCTGACTGCTTATCTATCATCCACTGCACCATCCACACATCAACGGCAGACATGGTCTCATAACCTAACGCTCGTCACTTCAATTCAAGACGTGACCGTTCTGTGGCATGATCCGGTGCTGTGAGATCCTGCTTATCACTGACTGCTAAGTAAGCTTCTGGGTAAAAGCAGCCACTAAGCAATTAAAGTTTAAGTCAAGGGAGGTGATGTTACATAAAGCAAAGTCAGCATGATATATACATGCTTTTGGCCCAGCTGTCTAAGTTTCATTCTGAAGGCATACCTGAGAGACATTTTTCCAGCCCCTAGTGTAAAACTTGTGCATATTTTGAATCTCTCCCTCTCCTTTCATCTTAAAAGGCTGGTTACAGAAACAAATTAAACAAAAATGGTTTCCTGCTGATGATCTGAGCAGAAGTTTTGCATGCTGATATCAGAGCCCGGTGGGGAGAGATTCAGGCTGCCTGCCTCAGTCCTGCAGCCCTTCCAGGAAAGTCTGACTACCCAAGATCTGGAGGAAGGGAGGCAGGGTGTAATTGTAATAATGTGTATGTGTACGTGTCAATAATGGTGACATCACTCTGCCAGCAATGGGTTTTGAACAAATGACCTTCTGATTGTCGGTGCTAACCTGCAAAATAACACAGTGCTCATTTCCCCAACTATGCCTTTATGAGTAATTAAATCCAAGCACTTGTAGTTAATGACCCAGCTGGACCCAGTTGTTATACCCTTAATGACTGGCTTATTCCATGTACCTTTAGACTAGAGTATGACAGTGTATGACACTCATACCCTTAATCAGTGTGAGAATCCATACATCTTACGGTGCTTTTCCACTGCCATCGGGAACCAAGCCGTACCCAAGCCGTACCCGAGCTGTACCCGAGCCGTACCCATGCTGTATCCAAGCTGATATGCCCATAACACAATAAGTAAGCGACTGCAGATTATCTGAAGGAATATTCTATGCATTATTCATTATCAGTAGTATCACATATCAAGATGTATCGATGCATTCCTGACAAAGCAGAACTTGAAAAGTTCCAACCCTCTACTTAAAACAGTACTAAAAAGAGCTGAATGGAATGGATTTGGAATGCAAATCTACGTGAGCAAATGCTAATTCCGCTAGCATTTGATGCAGTCATAACACAGCAATAGTGATGTAGCCAAGACCACCTAAACTGAGACCAAGTCATTACCTAGACCATAGTGTATTGAAACCGAGACAGGACCAAGACCAAAGCAGGGCTAGACCAAGTCAAGATTAGAGTCTACATAACACCACATACTATAAAAAGTAGAGTATAGGCACCATCTTGGGGCTGGGCAGTCGGGCCTAAAATTTGTGTTACAGTATAATTTGAACCATGGATGTTTTTTTCTTAAAATTTCAATATAAATGCTTCTGTACAAATGTAACATTTTTTTTCAAATTAAGACACACCTTACTGGTTGCATTTGAACTTTGAAGCAGGATATTTTACACCCAATCACAGTATAGACGCTCCTCCACTTACGAACTTTCAATTTACAAACTTTCAGACATACAAAAGAATAGGACTATAGGTCCAAATTGTGGCCATTAGGCTCCCGTTTCCTGTCCGCAACATAATTTTTTTCTGCGCACCAATTCCGCCTAGTACGACTTCTGGCCGCTACTCCCGCCGTGCAGCAGCGTAGCGTGCAAACTCCCAGCATCCTAGTTCTTTGTACTTGCGTATACCCTTAAAAGGTTGTTGAATAACGACTTACGAACATTTCAAGTTATGAACGACCATTTGGAACGTATCTCGTTCGTAAGTAGAGGAGCGTCTGTACCAGGGGCTTCAGAAGGATTTTGAATGTGGGGGGGACACACTGAGTGAGCTAATATTTTATGTTAAATGTGGGGGGGGGGGGGGTTCCAAACGAATAATTATGAAATGTGAGGGGGACACGTCCTCCTCAGATTTAATGGCAGAAACGTCCATGGTCTGTACTGTGTTAACCCTTTGAACTCTATCCATTTTTGAGTGTTTTTCTATCCCTTTGATTTCAGGCTTATTACATTGTATGTACATTAGTGTCATGTTATAAAAATTGCAGGCACTACAAACATAATATTATACATGTTGAGATTAGGGTCTATATTATGTGGGGATGCAGGGCTTTCATTGGGAACCTTTCTATGGCATAATATTGTGAAGGAATACATGGTTAGTGCCAGGCGGAAATGAACATCTTTGATTTTCCATCCATTTGGTATAACATTTTGAAGTTATCTGATAGACAACAATGCATGGTTTTCTATTTTTCTATATATTTACTTATTACTTTATAACATCTGAAAGAATTTCGTTAGAAAAGCATTGTTTAGTTTATGATCGACCGGATAAACACAGACATAACAGATGGTTTTAGAGTCTAATGCTGAATGTGTCTTTCGTTTGTTTTTCCGCCTATGTACACTAAGATTGGTGAAGTGAAATTTGAGTATGAAACTTTCAGTCGGAATTTTAGCCTCAAACAATAGACCAACACTCTAGCAGTCATTGTGTTTACATGTGGGAGGTGTTTCCTATTACATGATGGGCGCGTTACATTTCATCCGCTTTAATGGAGCTCGACATCAAACATACATACACAAACCTTTGTGAATAAATATTGCGAAAATATCAAGTAATTGTCTTCTTAATAAACAGAATGCTGCCTTTTGTTATTTCTAGTAAAACCCCTCGCCATTCTCATTGTTGCTCTGTCCCTTTATTTATTGCTTATAATAAATAAATAATATATATTTTTTTTCCTTGAAGGATATAGTCCGAATATGCGCTTTGTTTTCTGTCTAATGTGAATAATGCTGAAGTTTTAAGGATCATTAGGCATACTTTTTCGTTAAAAATATATCCCCCTGTGCACATGATTACTGTGGCATATTTTTGCGCACAAAGTTGCAACTTCGAGGACCAGATCGAGTAGGTACTCACGATTCCCAAGATATGCCAGTCAGGTCTGTGCTTAATACCTATACTAAGTTATTAATGGTAGCAAGAATCAACACTTGTTGCGTTTGTCTTATTCTAAAGCTTAACAAACCGATAAAGATTAAACCATTGTGATAAACACTGAAGCACTACAAACATAATATTATAAATGTTGAGTTTAGAGTCTCTATGCCAGTGGCCCCCAACCCCCGGGCCGCGGACCGGTACCGGGCCGTGGGTCATGTGGTACCGGTCCGCGGGCTGCACA
>JAODJU010000048.1:7809656-7825131 GCA_026776725.1 Gnathonemus echidnorhynchus
CATATACTGCATATATTCTGTATATACACACATGCTAAGATATTACAGTGCTGTCACTCATTCAATTAAACCGTTAAAGCATTCCTAGAATATAACTGGACCCTTGGCATGTGCAGAAAATGCTTCCCCCTTTCCTTTTACAGAGTGTAAAAGATTATAATTAAGATGATAATTGTGCCGCCATCGTCTCCTGTTTTGAAACGGCCGCGCCAGCTGGCAGGACGTGGAGTATAATGTCCTCTCCTAGCTCGCCGTCTGCCATGGTGACAATGGTGACCAGACACAGAGATCTGTGCAGCACTGAGGAAAGGAGCCACGTGCCAAATAACCTCCTACTTACAGACATTCACAAAAATACATCGGTCTCTACCCCAGAGGTCAGCATTTGCTCCTTTATTTTTAAACACTCTTCATTATAAAATCAGAAAGGCTTCCGATGATGGACTGGCCAAAATAATCATTTTCCTTTTTAAGTAACAGTTTATAAAATCTGTTCTCATTAAGCTCCTTCAGTTCCCACATGAAGGTCTGATGGGGTGATAAACAATATTGAAGGCGATGGAAAAGCCATACTCTGTACCGTGGATTCATCTGGGTGATTATCTGACTATTTCTCTGAGAAACAGCCAGTTCGTTAAAGTGGTTTTCAAATGATAAATTATGCCACAAGACCTAAGAGAATGTTCCTTATATTATGCACATAGTGTACTATAATCATCAGATGCCCTTTGACTGAGCCATGGGGCACTGGCTTGCATGTATATATGATGTTGATGCTGGTGTGTGTGTCCTCCAGTTCATCCATATGGGATGTGCTTGAGGAAGGTTTGGGAACCAAAGTGATGCTGTTCTAGCATACAATTTATATATGTGTGTGTGTGTGTGTGTGTGTGTGTGTGTGCGCATTGGGGGGGAGGAGCGGCACGTATATATAACATAAATAATGATAAAAGCTGTTATTTTTGGCATTATAGGGACCTTTTTTTGGTCATCACAAAGGGAATCTCAATTTTATAAAAATCTGTGACTGCAACCAATCTAAACTAAACCAGAACTAAAAATTCCGAAAGTCTTGTATCTTGTTTGGTTAGTTAAGATTAATGTTATGGCTGGGTAGGGGTTAAAGTCGTCATGTTGGGATTAGGGTTTTGCCCCCTGAAATGAATGGATGGTCCCCTCAAAGATATGAGTACAGGTCTGTGTGTGTGTGTGTGTGTGTGTGTGTGTGTGTGCCAAACTGTAATTCATATGCGGAGTTGTCATTCTACATTTCAACAAGTTCAAATGTCCTGTTAAACATTCACTAATCTAATGCTGATATTGTCCTGCTTTTCTCAATGCCATTAATGCAATTAAAGGCAGCACTGCGAGCAACTAAACGAGAACATGGGAGTTTTAAAACATGCTGATCTTTCATAGAGATTACCTTCAGAAACAAATTATAGTATCTATTATTATACATATTTGACATTCCTGTTTTCCTTAGCTTTCATTTATGATTCAGACAATTCAGGTGATAATTAAACTATATGCTAATTTGCCTGACCAAATCACTGAATCTCTGTTACAGTTCAAATAGGAAGTTAATAAATTCAGACACCATGCAAGCATCTCTCCTCCAGTGGGCCAGAAGACCTTGTATCAGTGTACTCACTACCAAGTCATCACTATCTATTTCATCACACGAAGTTAGTAAAACTCATTTAACGGCTTAATGATGAGCAAGCAATGAGGTCACGCATGGATGCTGCAGTGAGCAGACGCTGTGAGTAACCATACCATCTACAGATGAATGAGCAAGTGTGAAAGGTTTCCATTCACCTTCATATAGCTAAATCTTCCATATTGGCCATTAACTCCTATTGTGGTCCTTACCATTAGCTTGACTCTGTGCTGCGTCATCAAAGAACAATAATTTAATGTTAATGTGATGTCTTGTTATTCATCCATGAGGTCTCTTCAGTGTGCCAGAGAAAAGCAATCAATGCATTTTAGTTCAAGTACAGCAGCAGGGAAATTCTGTTTGTGTGAATGATACTATCCATGCAGTCATACCAGGAGATGTGTGATCATAGGTGGGGCTTGACCAGTTTGAGGGTAAGGAAGGGGCTGGTTTTAAAATATAGATATACATGGAGTCTCGCCTATCCGACATAAACGGGCCAGCAGAACGTCGGATAAGGGAAAATGTTGGATAATGGGAGGTGTTAAGACAAAGCCTATTAAACGTTAAACTATGTCATAAGTTTACACATTACGAACCTAATAATCATGTTTTACTACAAAACAACAGGAAAAATTAACTGAGAAAATGAACTTACAGTTACAGAATTGTCTGAAGTTAAATACTGAGTAGTGACTTGTGACAGTGAGTGAGTGAGGGTGGGGCGAATGGCAGACACACGAGTCATAGTGTTGACGGGCGTGCCACTGTACAGTCGGGGGAACTAATTAGCTGTGGTAGAGTTAGGAGCAACACTACGCTCACGCTCACAACTTGCAGCTCTCGTTGCCGATTGATGTGTTTTATTTTTTGCAGTGGGACGTCGGATAATATGGAATGTCGGATAAGCGAAGGTCGGATGAGCGAGACTCTACTATATCGAAACATATTAAAAGCCCATCCATCTATTTTCTGTAACTGCTTGTCCTATTCAGGGTCGCAGAGCTTCCCAGGGTCTAGGGCTACAAGGCAGGGAATTACCCAGGATGGGGTGTCAACCCATCGCTAGGAAATATTAAAAAGCAATGTATTTTCCACATGTGGCCCATGTTTCCAACAAAATGTTGATTGTTGTTAATGTTGGAGGAATTATAGGACAGTGAAGGGGAATCTGCAGCAAGAGCCATGAATTTGCATTTTTACAGTCGAGGATGCACTGAACTGTAGCTTGTGGGATATCATCCAATAAGAGATAACACATATTTCAGTATTGTGAATCAGAATGAAAAAGTATTGACTGTAATCAATGTAATAGTGACGAGAAAAATCATAAATCCAAATAACCAAATAAGAAAAATGTAAGGGATCCAGCAGAGAGCCCAGGGGGACCCCTAAAGATGTAAATTTTGGCCAGGGGGACCCCTAAAGATGTAAATTTTGGCCAGGGGGACCCCTAAAGATGTAAATTTCGTCACACTGACGAAAGAGACAAAACACAGGACAAAACCATGCACCAGGAACACACCACGGATTGGAAGGATGACCATTAAATATTAATGGGAACTAGGGAGCAGAAAAGAAAGAGACAGAGACGGACAGAACACACCACACCAGAGCAGGAAGACAAGCAGGGGAACAATGGAAACAGAGATGGAAACACCGGAGGGGGAAATAAGGGACAAAGGCTAGAAGAAGACCAAGGCAGGACAGGGCACTGAGGCACGATGAATGAGTACAGGGGGTATCTGGGCAGTCTGCTGGACCCTAGGGCGCTGGGCAACAACCCTGGGATGCTTTCCCTCCTGGGCTCAATCACTGGCAAGGCAGAGCCCATCCAGACCACAAGACCTAAGAGGGCCAGCAGGGCTAGAGTAGGAGGGTGCGAGAGGACTGCAAGGCAGGTGCAGGAGGGCAACAAGGAGACTGCAAGGCAGGTGCAGGAGGGTAACAAGGAGACTGCAAGGCAGGAGCAGAAGAGCAACAAGGAGACTGCAAGGCAGGAGCAGGAGGGCAACAAGGAGACTGCAAGGCAGGAGCAGGAGGGCAACAAGAAGACTGCAAGGCAAGAGCAGAAGAGCAACAAGGAGACTGCAAGGCAGGAGCAGAAGAGCAACAAGGAGACTGCAAGGCAGGAGCAGAAGAGCAACAAGGAGACTGCAAGGCAGGAGCAGGAGGGCAATGAGGGAACTGCAAGGCAGAAGCAGAAGTTCTTCCCTCTGGGTCTCGACAGGAGAGTCGCACGGGTGGGCAGCATCAGGTGGACGAAAGTCTGGAGGTCAACATGGATCGTATGCCAGCCCCTCATTTTAACCTTAGCCAGCACTGGTGGCTGCCTCGGAATGCAGGACTGAGTCAGCATAAGCCTTAAGCTGGGGTCCGTGGAGAGGGTCCAAGGGCAAGGCCGAGAGGGCCGCACTCTAAGTCCGCTGGTAGGGCGTCCTCCAGATCACTCCAATCCAGTCTGGCGGTGGCCGGGGAGTTGAATGTCGGGCTGGCGGCGGCCGAGGAGTCCGGCTGGTAATGGCTGGGGAGTCGAGCTGGCAGTGGCCGGCAGGGGATGGGGAAGCCACCAGTGGCAAGCCAGGAGGCTATGAGGAGGCTACCAGTGCAACAATACGGCAGACACTGGCAGGACATCAGGAAATGAGACTGGAGCTGACAGGATACCAGGAGGTGGGCAGAGTCAAACTGCTGAGACACTTGGAAGTGAGCACGGTGAAGGGCCCCCTTTGAGACCGAGAGCTGGGGGCTCAGGCTGAGTGGCCCTCTCTGGGCTGGGAGCCTGGAGCACGGCCCCTGGAGGCAAAGCAGCAGCAAGGATGGGCTCTGGAGGTGCTGCAGAGGCAGCTCTTCTGGGTCAGGGCTCGTGTTTTAACATGGTCTGGTGAGACGGGAGTCTTGGGCACAGTCAAATTCTTCTGCCTCTTCCTCCTTCAGCCAGAGCAGGGAGCCGTGTCAAGCTGAATCGGTTCAGGTCGCAGAGAAGATCCTAACCATCCCTTGTTGGTAATCAGGAATCAGCTTGGATGGGTGTCGTCATCAACCCAATAAGCCCAGTACGGCGTCCATATGGGCCAGGCGACCTGCATGCCATGAGACATACCGGGGACCTCATCCTTCTCCAGCTCCTCTAGGTCACTTTCACTCAGCGGGGCTATGAAAGGGTTGAGGAGACATGGCTCAGACACCAGGAGGAGGCTGGGTGCAAGGGACAGTGTGCGGGCCAAGATGCAGAGTGAAAGGGGCTCCTGGGGGTAGCTGCTAGGCAGTTTGCTGAGTCCAGTCATTCTGTCACTACTTGAGGGATGAAGGACTTGAGAGCGAGCATTGTGGCTTAACAAAAGGGGTTTATTGACATAAATGAACAAAGTCTGGAAACAAACGGGATCCAAAATGGGAGGAATTGAAACGATGAAGGACACAGGCAGACAGGAGGAGCGATATCAATGACTGGACTGAGGCTGACAAGACAAATAGGTACTTAAATGCAAAGACTATTGAGGGGTAACACATAACAGGTGTAGCTCATCAGGGCTACTTGAGGGAGGAGACAGGAAGGTCAGGTGTGCAGGACGCGACACCAGCAGCCAGAATAAAATATATTTTTTCACCTTTATTAATGCTATTGAGAAGGTCCTTTTAAATTCAGACTCACTTCTACATAAAAGACACCTGCTGCTACACTAGAGTATACTATTAATTGTATTTTTTTATTTTGAACTTTCTATTTTACATCTGTTGTCATTTCAAAATTTTAAAAAGGAAAAATATATAAGTGTGTGTGCGTGCGTATGTGTGTGTGTGTGTGTGTGTGTAGGAACACCCATCTTGAAATTGCTTGTCCTGGTCAGGGACATGGGGGGTCTGGAGCCTATCCCAGCTTGTAGTGGGAATAACGGCTCTTTGAAAAGAGCCAGATCGTGTGGCTCCATTGGTTTCCGAGAGCCGTTTGTCCTTCCTTGTTTTAGATGTGATTCAGACTTAGACATCCCACCAGAATAATTTCATTTTGCATGTGTAGACTAGGCTTAGCGGCACTGCATTACTCTACATTACTGGACTAGGCTTAGCGGCACTGCGTTACTCTACATTACTGGACTAGGCTTAGCGGCACTGCGTTACTCTACATTACTGCAAGATGTAATGTCAGTGACGCCACGTCATTGTCAGTGAACTTACTACTTTGAATTTACCCTCCGTATGAAATGTGTTACGTAAATGAAGTTGTCTTACCTTGAAGGCAATTAATGCAACACTAAATATTAGAAAAGATCAGAATCAGAAACCCTACATAACAACGTCTACCTCTTCTGACTGGCTGGTTTTTGCTATTCATGTAAGGTTAGTGGAATGGCAGTAAAATTTGGGCATAACAATAAAATGAACAGCTCTTAAGTACAACTCAGTTCCCTTCGTTTGTACTAAAGAGCCATTGAAAGGAATTGGATCATTCGCAAACGTAACATCACCACCAGGCAGCACTGAGTGCAAGGCTGGGGCACAGCCTGGATGCCAGTCTATCAAAGGGCACATATATGAATATACTAGGGTACTTTACGGATACCATTCAGCCCACTTGCATCAATCAGACTATGACAGGAAACCTACACATCACAGGCAGAACATGGGAACTTCTTACTGGCTGGAGGTGAGATTCAAAATCCAAACGCTGGACTAATGAAGAGGAATAGGCCTATAGACACTGAGCCACCATTATGCATGTCCCATTGACTGATATGCATCTCTATAAGTTTAATAGATAAAGATAACAGATAATATTACACAGTCAAGAGCCACATAAAGATGTTTAGGTCAATGATGGACTGCATATAAGATGGTATCAGAGCTGAAAATTTTGCCTAGTGACGTCATTCCCATCGTAACATCGTAGCACAGTGCACTGCACTGCCAGTTGAATAAAAGCACACTGTAATCGCCTTGACTGAACTTCAAATATCACTAATAGGAAGGCTGACATAATACACTGCAGTGATCTTGAAACAAGGAGCATTGCACACGAGTTTGGGAGCAGGATCGCGCTTTAACAAAGTATCTACAGTATTTACAAAGGGCTACTGCCATGAGCTAAGCGGTCTGTATAAAAACTTCCCTGATACCTCCAGCCACGTACACCAGGCAGTCTGCACCCCAAAACGCCAGCAACAACACCCGCTACCTGATTATATACCGCATTGCCTCTCAAATCCCCTGCTCTGAAGCAGCACCTCACTCGCAGGAAAGCTGCCATCACAGAGTGATCGAAATGCTTTCACTCACAACCTATTTAATCATCTATAACCATAAACCAGTAAAATATGGAAACAGAATTTCACTAAATTCTGCTGTTATTCTTTCTTTCGGTTAGGCCACGCTCCATATGGATCAGTGGTGGGAAGTTAAAAAATAATTATGTAAATTAAGCAAAATGAGTCTAATATTGTATATAAGACTAAAACGATTGAAAAAGATATAGCCAATAAATTACGAGATCAATGCCGTGTAGTTAAAAATAATTTTAAAAAAAACAAAAACAAAAAAAAAAACAGAGAAATCTGAACAATAGCTAAAATTGTGGACTGGTAACACAGAAGTTCAAATTTACGCAAAAACCTGCTTATACACGTTATACTACATAACTGCAAACAGTTTTGAATCTATCCCTGTTTATTTGTCGATATACTGAATATCGTCAATGATAATTTTACTGCTGTTGACACTTATCCCTTCTGTAATTGATATTAACTGTGGGTATAGTGAATATTGTAAGCAGCCTACTGTTTATGGACTTTCTTGCCCATTAAAGTTGATTTATCAACCCATCAGTTCAGTCTGGAAGTGAAACATGTTCTTAATGCCAGTAAGAACAAAGCTACGATTTTCTACTTTGAAGGTAGCCCTAAACTTTTTGCAGTGATCCCGTAATTAATACGACGTTGGTTGAGAGCCGCATTTGGAAATATGAAGTGTCATAAAGTACGTTGTTTTGGCTTAGTTTTAAATGTTGCGGTTTCTATTGTTTTTTTTTTTATTATTATTATTATTTTATTTTATTTTTTTTTGCTGTACTTCGTTTTGAAATAACTTGGACCTCAGACGCGTTATTGATTCTTTTCAACTTAGTTACAGTTACTATTTGTAATGTATGGCTTCCTTTTGTTAATGCGTTGTGATATCGGTCCTTGCATGTTGTATTAAGGAATCTTTTGTACGAAGGAACAAGTTTCAAATAGCGAGCTTTCCATAATAAATGACTATTCGGAAGTGTTACAGCCGCACAGTGACGATGAACGATGAACCAGCAGCTTCGCACGGAAAAGGAGAACAAGTTATTTATCGGTTTCTCTTCATAAATCCTGGTATGCATGGAAGATCTGGCAGGAGATTAGGTCGCTTTCCACACAACGTATATAAAATTCAGACTTCTCATCAGAAAGACGGCTGACGTATACACAAGAGTCATATTCTGTGTAGTGAAGTAGTGAAGTGAACACTTTCCGACCAGATATGTCATGGTTCATAATGTGGGAGGACAAGGCGTGAAACCAGTATCATCATCAGTTTCGGATGAAAGAAAGAAAACATACCTTATAGAAAAAGAAAGGTTCTTTCCAATTCAGTTGCGTTGTTAGGACAACGAAAACCTTTTCTGAGATGATTAGTTCCACTTCAAAAGAATTTATTTTCTCCAGAGAAATCTCCCCTTTTGTGTCCTCAAACATGGTTTTCAGCACATGAAAAGAAAAGTCGCACGTTTGCTTCGTCTGTTTATTTTTTCCTCTATTCATGGTACAATTGTACAAATAAATAAAGAACCCATCACCAAGCACTGACTGCTAACTATAAACGTGTCACGGGACACACCGATAAGGCTGGTAACAGACACCCCAGGCGCGAGTTTATGGCTCCCCTCTCCAGTCGCTTTAATGAGTAACCTGACAGCAGAACGGCTCACATTCCCACATGTTACTAATCAGAACTGCGGAATGCAGGCTTGGGCTGCTTGTACTTAGACGCTATAATCAATATGCGATATATAATGAATAAGATCATACGGGCAAAAACTGATTTAAGTCGTGTTCTTTATTAGGGCATTTTTGTAGCTTTTGAGTAAGTTTTCAAAATGAATGTTCCCCCGCTGTCCTTAACTGTTAACACTGATTTAGAACATATTGATATGGAATTTTATTTTGGGATGTGCTTTTCAAACATAATAATTTAGTTGTAATTTTTATCTCTAAGTAGGGAATATCTGTTTCAGACAGATTATATTTAATACGGCTTTTCGGTTTTTTAAATGCAAACCATAACGTCATATAATTGACAGTAACGATAATTTAAATAATCATTATGCTGCTTAATAAAAGCAAATATATATCCCCTGTCTAAAATACTTGCACGTTTTCGCAAGTAAAGAGAAGGTCATCTTCAATCAGAAAAGCATATTGTTCTTCCTAGAAACGTGGGTGGTTTTCCGCATAACAACTAGATAAAGTTTTGGCTTCACCTTGGATCAGACATATTATTCTTGAGCTCGATTCTATGTTAGAATGCAGTTGCTTGCAATTTTTTTTATCTTTCCTTCTTTCTGAAATTTTTGCAAGTCTGCGTTTAGTTTAAGACCTCTGGTGTGTTTAAGCGAATGGTGGAGCTTGATTTACTTGACTAAGTTCGATCTTATCACGGAAATGCGAATTCTTTGTTTTCCCTTTTAATAATAACTGTCACTACAAATATAGAATTTTCTTTCGAGAAAAAAAAAATTAATTTTTGCTCAAAATTATTATTATCCAATAGTCTTTCAGTTATATTTTTTTATTTACTGTTTTGGCCGTGAGATCTATTACAACATCATAGCATTAATCCTAAAACAAGCAGGTAGGCTGAATTGTACAGTAAGGAAAGTGTATCCAGTTATTTCATATGATGACTTGGCATAGTGCACAAGAAACTATTAATTTGATTTAGTTTCTTGGATAATATGGATATATAGTATTGATTTATGCTAAATAGTTTATAAAATACCACCAAAATTCAAAATCACACTGAATCAATGAAAGTATCATTTTGACAACATTTTTATTGATGAAGAAAACCAATGGTCCTCTGTATAATTATAACTTAATGTAACAGTTTGGAAAACACAGCATTTATCTATTTATGTATTCGTGCTAAAAAATGACTTTCAGTTCACATAACGCCCTGCAGCCTGCTGTGATACCCAAACACGTCAATGCAGAGCAGGACTGACGATGGGATGATCCTTCTACAGTTCAAACGGCAGAAATGTCCTCCTTTGTGCACGTGATGAAAGTAAAGAGGCAGCTGCAGGAGCACCCAGCTCATGTTAGTCGTCATGGAGATGATACTGTCATGGTTTGCTGAATCAGAACCTGGGAGCACTTGCTAACCCTAAACTACGAGTTCTGTTCCACTGCAGAGATAATTCACCAGGATAATGTCGGGCCATCTGCCCATGAGCTGAGTCTGAAGCACTGCTGGACATCCATCTAACTACTCAAGTCCCATTTTGTCTAATATTTAGTTTTGGAGGGAAATTTGATGAGTTCCAAAACCAGATCAGAAACTTGTTTCTTAGACAATATACATTTTTTCACAATTTTACAGAAAAGCACACATGTATGACATGTGTCTCACAAAAAGACAATGTGCTGTGGAACATTTAGAGGGGTTTCTCTGAAAGGCCGGGACATGCAAACTGCGGATAACATTTCTTATCGCTGCCTGAAACTTTTATTAATTAAATTAATTAAAATCCATCATCAAGTTGGGTAAGTGGAGAAGTGGGGAAATTAGTTTTTGCAAACTGATGAAATTTAGGCTTAAATTCTGTTTTGACTGTGTATGTGCCATAGAAGCCCTGACCTGTGAATCTATCCTTCGTGACTGGGCTGATGATATTTGTGCTGTGTAAGGTGAGACAGTACAGAGACATGGACGCCAGCAGTAGGGAGCCAGAACATATTCTGACAAAGCTGGTTTTTGAAAATAAACAAAACAGATCGAGCAAAAAACAAAAAATGCATATAGAAGAAGAAAACAAGCTGTATCTGTTGATGTCTGAGATTCCTGAATTCCAGGAGAAGAAAAACAGTCCAAATTGAACACACAGAAGCACCTGAAGAGCTTCCCAGCTTCCCCTCCTTGTTGGGTCTCCAGCGACAGGACCACTGTCTGTGTGATACCAGTGGTCAGCCTTCCTCCAGCTTTCTTTAGTATTATTGGCTAAAAAGACAGAAAACCATGTTATTTAGTTTCCTTCATATTCTTCAAATCACTCCAGCTTTAATTTCAGGCTTTTAATTTATGTCAGCAATGAGGCTAATATGAGAAGTGAGCAGTGTGTCTTTGGGACCGGGGCTCCTACTGACTAATCAACCTGTCCGGACCCCAACCTCTGCGACACGTTTCAATACATAACTAGAGAAAGCATAGCATGATGACTGACATACGGTGATGATGAAATGACTCTGAAAGCATAGCATGATGACTGACATACAGTGATGATGAAATGTCTCTGAAAGCATAGCATGACGACTGACATATACTGATGATGAAATGTCTCTGAAAGCATAGCATGATGACTGACACACACTGATGATGAAATGACTCTGAAGGCATAGCATGATGACTGACACACACTGATGATGAAATGACTTCCGAGAAGGTACTACTCTATGAGTTGATTTAAAGACTTGAATTTTTCATTAGCAACATACAGCCATTTAGTTTTTTGACTAGCGATTTCTATCTAAATTGCAGAAGTGGCCCATAATTCCCACTGAATTACTTGTGAGGATACAGTGTCTAATCCCCTTGTCCAAGGTATGTGTTTCATTTGAGCTTGGAAGTCAGAATTTCCGAGTTCCTAGTTGGAAATTTCAACTGGAGCGCCCCCTGAAGTTAGATGTCCTACTCGGAAAGTCAGAGGAACCTCTGCAACCCCAAGCTCAGAATTCATGATGGCTGCGCCCTTTATCAACAGAACTTAAAGCTGTAGGTATATATTGCTTATTAGCACTTATGTCTTATTCATGACTCATTAAATCAGTCCTACACACATTACAGTCCTACTGCTATCTGTGGACATGTTGCTACGGTGTTTTTATGCACAAAATACTGAATAATGTGTTATATAAAACTGATATTATAAACAATGGATAAAAATTGGCCGGCCTAGAACTGAGGCCTGTTTCAGAAAGCAGGATTTCTTACTTAGCTGGATAATTTGTGGGATTTAAGGTAGTCTGCGGTAAATGTAAGTGAACAAAGATTATGGGCCATTTAACTGGGGTACCTTAAATCTGGCAAGATATCCAGCTAAGCAGGAAATCCTACTATTTGAAACAGGGCCTTGACACTGCTAAATGGCTTTCCGACTTCTTGTACTGGAACGCGGTTAATTCCGGTGTGACGCCATTCCCAGCGCCGACTTCCGACCTCTAAGGTAAATGGAACGCAGCATAGGTTACAAATGGCAGTTTTTGCACTCGTTTAGGGTTAAAATGATGTTTTTTGTGGTTTTGTGAGCTTCATGTGAAGTGAAGAGAAGAAAGACGGTTAGTAGATCCTGCTAAAGCCAAAAGCTCGCACTTGTTTTTCGCACTAGGTCTCGGTTATTCCCTAACAATACTTATCCTGACATGTTCGGGTTATATTAGCTCCTGTCCAAGGGTGTTGAAGGATAGTGATTCAAATCTATCTTGCTTTATTAGTGGCAAAATTTATGAATTGCAGTGCTTCCAGGACTGTTGAACTTATGTTAGATAGGTGAACCGTGCCATACTTATGATACAATCATAATACTTGCTGAAGGTCTGACCAAGGAGAATTCATAAATGGGAAATTAGCAATAAATTTAGATATTTACAAAAATCTGCCAAAAATCTTAAACTAGTGTGAGTGCTAAATATATACAGTGCTATAACAAAATATAAAAATATTTACAACCAGTGAAGGATTCCGATGGGGAAAATGGCATCAGGAAACAGTTTGCCAATCCCCTTTCTGTACACACTATGGTCCAATCCCAATTTCCACACTGACGGACTCACAGATTTTGAGGTGTGTTCCTACTAAGTCCTTGAGGATTAGTGCTGTCCCACTGTAAAAACATCAAGTGAATGCGGGCTCTCTCACAGACATTTTGAACCCTTCATGCACACATTTCTGCAGACATTGCCTGAAGGAATTACCCACAGTTAGTTAGTTTAGTGCTGTAAAACGTCTTTCAATGTTGTAAATCCCTTAATGTTTTTCCTTAACTAAGGAAACCTTTTAAGGGGTTCTGTGCAACACCCTTAAATAAATCCCTTAGCTAAGGAGAAATTAAACCTTAAGTGTTATACTTAAGGGGGAAACTTAAGGTGTTTTGTGCAACCGGCCGCAGGTATTTTGTCTGTCAAAGCGTGTCAGCTTAACCATTCCAAAACCTCTTCTAAAATTTTTTGCACTCATGTATTTTTTGACCTGACCACTAGCACTAGCTTGTATGGCTAATCAATACATTATTGACTACTTTAAAAAAAGTATTGATTAAATAAGCAAGCTGTTGGTGAAATTTAATGAATACATGGAATGGCTGGGGTGCCCCTGAGGAGAGGTTTGGGAACTGAAGTGGTGTTCATCTATAGCCATCCGACTAGATATTATTAACTTTTTGGAGAACAGAAGAAACTCCTCTTAGTCTTTATTGTTATTCTTAATTTGCATATGTTGTAATATTAAATTGTGTTTTTGTTCTGAGCAAATACACACTAACCGCCCAGATAAATGGCCTTGAACATTTCCTTTCGCTGCCTAAGGCTTTTGCACAATCCTGAGCGTGCATATTGTACGTGCATTCAGCCAACATTACAAAACGCTCAGCTAAAGTCTGCTCAACTTCAATCAAACAACACGACTCACTGCTCACAGAGAAACAAAAATAAAGTGTCAAAGTGCCAAAAGCTTCTGGAAGCTGAGGCCACTTGTGAGCAGCGTGACACGCAGGGATGTGCGTATCATTTCATTTTTAAAGGAAACGTTTGCAGATACTGTGCGGTGATGCTGAGCGGCTGCTATATATTGAGAATCGGTGCCTTTTCCTTCGCTTGGTTCTCCACTGTAACTGGCAACGCTGGGACATACGGGTTGCAGCGCTAAACCTGGACAAACTGCCAAGTTGATGAGTTACTATCTGCCTGAGGTCAGGTGTGGTTCATCAGAGACCAGGTAGGATGGAAAACCTGCTGGATATCGGCCCTCCAGGATCAGGGCTGCCTACCTCTGCACTGGAGAGCTGACATACCTTATGAACCCCTATGTGGTTATAGAACCACTAGCCAGTAATTTCTCGGTTATGGACTGGTTGTCTTGTCTTCAAGTGGTGACATTTACAATTTACTGAGTAATACAGGTGTGACGTTAAAATCATTCAGTCAGATCAATCTGTTAAATGGCTCCACAAAAGAAAAAAATGTGGCATGGGCAGCATTTATGAAGGGAAAGAGGACAGCAGAAAACCATCTGGATAAAATGCAGTGTTTTAGTTTTGGAGGACTGGGAATATAGATTCTAATGCTGCACAAGTAAACAATTCGCCACAAGGACAGTTGAGTTTGACACAAGAGAACTCTTCTCTGAGGATACTGTCAAAACAAAAGCAGAACTTATTAAGATCCTTGGGCATAGAAAAAGGGGAACTGATGGAAAGAATCAATACAAACATTTAGAAGCACATGTTTCTCCTCCATGAAACACTGCCCCCAGTCTTTTTCATTCTGTTTCAATTCTAATTCACTTCATTTCTGTTAGAGATTAGCAGATGCCTTACAAGAACATTCCATCACTGCTCTGAAGAGATGACAGCACCTAATAAAACGCTGTGCAGAATTCCCTGTGTCACCACTAGGCTCTGTTCCTTCAGACGGATCGTACATCGAAACGGACAGATGCTGGGACAGGATAATCGCGCTGATTTTTAGGCGTGAAATTGAGACTGCGATTGTCTTACTGCCGTACAGCACAGTACTTTCCAGTGGCAAATATAGTACTGTTGAATCCTTTCCAAAAATACTTGTAGTACACTTCTGAAGAATTAAAAGATGTTATTTTCTTACTTTAGTTTAATAGCATACACAGACGCTCCTCTACTTACGAATGAGATATGTTCCGAACGGCTGTTCGTAACTTGAAATGTTCGTAAGTCGTTATTCAACATCATTTTAAGGGTATACGCAAGTACAAAGAACTGGGATGCTGGGAGTACACACATTACGCAGTAGCAGCCAGAAGTCATACTAGGCAGAATTGGTGCGGCGAAAAAAATTTATGTTGCGGACAGGAAACAGGAGCCCAATGAACACAATTTGGACTTACAGTCCTCTTTGTTCATATGTCTGAAAGTTCGTAAGTAGAGGAGCATCTGTAATTTGTCTGTTGATATTTGCCTGGGCTGGGGCAAATACCAACATCCAGTGTGGGCCCTTAGGCAAGACCCTTGGCGCTATTGCCTACCTCATACAATGATGAGAGCAACCAAAACATACGAGATGCCGGCTCAGACGTCGCCCGGTCAAGAGGTCTGAACCCCCTCAGCCAAATAATCAACAAGACTGGCTATGGATACCGACTAAAGAATGGAACCACAGTAAGCCATCTCCTCTACATGGATGACATAAAGCTGTATGCCAAGAGTGAGCGAGACATCGACTCACTGATCTACAGCACTGATATTGGAATGTCATTCGGACTTGAGAAGTGTGGTCGGATGGTGACAAAGAGAGGGAAGGTAGTCCACACAGAAGGGGTCTC
>JAODJU010000048.1:7832774-7857935 GCA_026776725.1 Gnathonemus echidnorhynchus
CTGTTATTATTAGTAATTAGCATCAGTATTTAAGTGTGTAGTATGTGTAGTATATAGCTGTTATTATTAGTCATTAGCATCAGTATTTTAGTGTAGTATATAGCTGTTATTATTAGTAATTAGCATCAATATTTAAGTGTGTAGTATGTGTAGTATATAGCTGTTATTATTAGTCATTAGCATCAGTATTTTAGTGTAGTATGTGTAGTATATAGCTGTTATTAGTTGCTGTCATGGATCCCAATTCCACAGAGCACAATGCACACAGAAACACAGGCTTTATGTATTTTCCAACATTTTCAGCAGTTTTCCCCTTTTAAGAAAACTGTAATCTCACCTACAGGTAAGTTCTTGAAAATGCTAGTTGCGTGGGTACAATATAAATAAATATATCTAAAATATACCTCACCTGCAGAGTAGGAGATGAATGAGTCCATCAGCAATGCAAGAGGAAGCTGCTCCTTCCATGCACATTGAGAAACTGTTCTGTGTAACGGTTCAGTTATAATACATTGTAGATTTTAATAAGGAAAACAGTAATATGTAAACCAATATACCTGCCCTCAATAAATACAGAAAGGTGACAAACCAATAACAAGACAGAAATATTATCTGACCACATTAAAATTAGATCAGTGCATGACTTTCTGTACATTCACTAGTGTACAGCATTGCGTCCCAATATTTTTCCAAGCCCCCGTCAACATTCATACAAAGCTGTAAAATGGGTGCTTTGGGTGGAGGGACAAGAGCCCCCCCACGGCCGATTAAAGGCGGAAATCGGAGATGTGCGTTAATGTCTGCTCTCCTCACAGGAATCATTAAGCAACACCTGTTTGAGGGGCGTGACCAAGGAGGACGTCCGGCAGAGAAAGGAGAGATGGTATGCAGAATTATGAAAATCATACATGGTTGTGCAGATATGAATAATGCTGATTAAGTCCTGTTTTACAGTATTCACAGGATTTCATCAAAATTAACATGAATACATCTCACTCAGGTGACTATATTTTATGATACTGTTTATACTTTTAGTTACATTATTTTGATAATTTCTTGCATAAATGATCTCTTCAGTTTAAAAGTACCCTTTTATAGTGTGGACAACCTTGCAGATAATTTAATTCATTGACTCTCTCTGCAGTGTGTAATTATTACTGTCTGAAGTAACAAAGCAAAGAAAAACACGCGCGCGCGCACACACACACAGCTGTATTCATATCTTTGTGGGGACTCTCCATTAAATACTATGGGAAAAATCCTAATCCCTGACAATCTTAACCCCTACCCAGTCCTAACCTTAACCATAAGTAGCCAAAAAATACAAGGCATTTTTTGTTTTTTGATTCACAGAATTTTATAAAACAGAGGTTGTCCTTCTGGGGACCGAAAAACATTAATTAAAAGTTAAAAGTGTCCAGACAAGGCACAGGTTTTTAACACATTGTGGGGAAATCTGGTCCTCACAATGTAACAATTACAAAACACAAAGACAAACACATGCACTCACATACATATTAAGAGTGCAGCCTCACAGGTTACAGCCCCAAAACAGATTATGCAGACGGAGGATGACGTAACACCGATTATATTACTGAGGACAGTTCAACAGGAAGCTCAGCCAATAGCTACATCCCTTTATGCTTGTAATGTCCTATTTGCCTCACTTGTAATTTGCTAATCGAATTATTTATAGTATAGTACATCAAAATTTTTGAGATTTTGAATTAGGCCTGACTAACTCACTCTTTCAGCCAGTCTTTTCCATGCAACTACATAATATTCTTTTAGTTTCCGTTTGTTTTGATCACACCAGTTCTGATCAAAGAGAATGGGCATACTTTAATGAAAAACGTAATATTAACATAGCGCAAACACATTAGTCATTTAAATTAAGTCGCCCCAGGATTAGCCTGCAATCGGTGTTGTATCTTGTTTTCACCTGCGTTTACGAAATCCTTAAAAACTGATGTCCCTATTACACGCAGACATTTAAAATCTAAAATATTGCAAATCGCCAGCAAAACCCACGAGCATCTACAACCCCCTCCCCCCCACCCGAAACACTACTGACTGTTGTTTTCGGGTTTCCCCTCAATTCGAGAATGACATTTTTATTCGTAATAACATTTCTTTTTTATTTTTCCCACGGTATTTCAAATTAGTAACTTAAGAAAACTCACAATCCTACTTCAACACCGTATATGAAAATATGTCGCAGTTCATATTTTAAGAGGCTTATTTGATCCACAGGCTAAAATTCAGAATGCATTTATTAATTCACTCATATTGTGTATGTATTAATTCCACTACTCTGCTCCTGTGCGATTTTATCAGTAAAAAAATAGAGAGAGAGAGAGAGAGAGAGAGAGATTTTCGAAACGTTGCGCTGCATTTATTGAAGCTCACATATTTTCCAATACACAACTCTGAGCATAAATTGCTATTGCTAAAACAACCGTAGGATCAATTCTTCCATCAGTCACTTAAGTCTACAAAGCGCTTAGAAAGTTACGCGCTTTCAGTTACGCGCATTCTCCCCTCATCAGCGCGCTCACGGAAAAGTAGGCGCGGCCGTGCAGACATTATAATTAATTAATCAAACAAGAAAAGGGGGTTACGCCCTCAATGATTTTAGCAACAAGCAAAACGTGGATAATGGACTAATTATTTTACATTGTGGACATAATTGAAATCCACAGAAATCTTTATATGGCGGTAGCCTACTACGCTTAGGCCTATATTTGGTCATACTCACGAACACAAAACCGAAATGTTTCAGTGAAATGCAGTGTTTGCATTTTATGCATTTATTTTTTTTTATCTTATTAGGTATAATAACACGATGTCACTTATAACTTTGGTTTCATGACCATTTTCCCCAAATAGGCACTAGCGTCGCAGGTTTAACATCAAATACCACAAAACTAGATAAAAATAGATAAAACTTCACTGTAAGTAACCCACAATAGACGATCACTTAGTATATTGGCTGTTAATATGTATGTTTGATTGTTTTGTATTGTCAATAGTTTTACTCCGCAACGGATGAACTACCACAGAGGCAAAATCGACATTTTATACAAAACAAACAGACGCACAGAGAGAGAGTGAGAGAGAGAGAGAGAGAGAGAGAGAGATGTACTCATATCTTTGTGGGAAGCGTCCATTCAAACTCAATGACAACCTTGACCCTAACCTTAACCCCTACCCAGCCCTAACCTTAACCATAAGTAACCAGGCAAAATACAAGACTTTTGGCATTTTTAGTTTCTCGATTGCAGTCACGGATTTTTATAAAATTGAGTTTCCCCTTGTGGGGATCAAAAAAGTGGTCCCCACAACATCAAAATAACTGGTTTTTATCATATTGTGGGGACATTTGGTCCCCACAATATAATGTATACATGAACTGCACACACACACGTATCTGGAGATATAACTTGTCAATCAATTTAGCCCAGAACACTGAACTTGGCGCAGTGGAAAGTCTATTGCTTGTAGCATTTCATAACTATTCGTTTTAGGATGTGTCAGGACCAGCCAAAATTTATTTATTTTAAGAAAAACATCCAGTTTTCCATCCCAGAGAAGACATATCATGATACACTATTCTGGTGAAAAGGTTTCTGATACACCATGACTGCTGCATTATCTGTTAATGAGGCCCTTCCGGAAAGGTGAGCCAATCCAGAACTGAAAGCACCACTGACTCAGGGCAAAACTTTGGTTCAGCTGATTGGTGGCTTGTGACCAAGCAGCGCAGTCCATAGAGCTGTCACTTGTGTAATGAAGATGTGGTTTTAGGGTGACATCTTGGGTGACATGAGGTCTCGTGAGAAGGTGAGTAAGATTAAGCTCTTGATGTTTTAAGGTGAATTCATTTAGTCAGTGTGGGAAGGGCATGGATACCATGGCAGATTCAGGGGGTCCAGCGCTTGACATCGGCCCATGAAGATGTAAAATCGTACATAAAATTGCATGGCTGGGGTTTGCTAACATTTTTTTTTTCAAGAAGCCCAGAATTTCTAGGTACACCACTGCAGCTGCTATAGCCGCACTGGCCTTCCACTGCAGCTGCTACAGCCGCACTGGCCTTCCACTGCATTTACTACAGCCACACTGGCCTTCCACTGCAGTTACTACAGCCGCACTGGCCTTCCACTGCAGTTACTGCAGCCGCACTGGCCTTCCACTGCAGTTACTACAGCCGCACTGGCCTTCGGTTGCTGCTGCCTGTGTGTGGCTATCCTTGCTGGCTTTGGCCACATAATCCTTCAAATCTATATTTACTTAGAAAGAGAGACGGTGCAGCATTTCTGGCAGCCTCTGGGCTTACATGCACGGAGGATATCATAGGATCAAGGGCGTAGGTTTGGTTTGAAAATTGGCAGGGACCAAATCAGCCCCGAACCCCACGCTCCCCTAAACACACACGATACGCCCACAATATTGGTAGCGACATGCCTATAGGTATACTGGCCAAACCCAAACTGTCCCCTTACGCAGTATTACGCGTGAGAATGCCTCTTACGGTCACTACTGTCATTAAATAGTTCATTGCAGCCCTTAAAATCACAATGAAAAGGCATTTCACCTAAATATACAAACAGAGAAGAATAAAAGTGTTCTAAGTTATCAATACATGAATCAAGATATCGACTGTTCTTAATATATTTTTCCTAATTAGTTTTAACCCACAAAATGTTCGGTTCTGATTTCAGTGACACTTCACTAATATTCCGAACACCCAGAACGCCTGGAATTAAATTATCACGTTTTCCTTACATGTTTATCAGTATATCAAAACGTGTAAAGACACAAAAAAATCGAATTCAAATAAATTACAATTCTTACGTTATTCTGATTACCTGGCATTATTTCTTAAACTATCCGTATTCTAATCAGCCATCGAGAAATCAAGACTTTTATTTCATTTTCCAAATGAATGACACGATTGGTGTGGTTAGCAACACGACTTAATTATATAAGTAACAAAAAATATAAAAACTTTGTCATCCCACAGATTAATGTCAATTAAGTTATCGAGCAGTAACAATAAACGTAATGGCGTATTAATATCCCAAGAGAAGGGGGTGTGTTTTTATTTAAGTTTGGCTTTCTTTGGGTTTTTATTTTTAACTTTATTTATTGCAAAATAATGGACAGTTATGCTGCATATGCTTTAATGATGTAAGATATACACATAAATTAGCTTGGAAATACTGACAAGATACACATAGACGATATTCAGCTGCAAGCACATTATATCAGTCAAATTCTATAATAATTATATGTTTTTATATGTATTTTATTAAAGGGCATTAATTATCAAGAAACTAGAATCGATGGTTATATAAATAATTTCTTCGTTTATTACAATGAACGTCATTTTACGTTAATATCAGTCTACGTCAATGCATATTATACACGATGCACTTTGGCTACATCCCGTTTAGCGCATGTATTTCCTATGTAATTACTGACGACGCGATTAAATCGTTATATCACGAGAAGATCCGTTCTAACTTTGGATCCTCCACAAGATTTCCTAAAGAGTAGGAGCCCCCACCTCCACCACCAACCCCACCCCCCCCGAGCTACGGATGGAGATCATGTAATCTACGTCACATTTCCGGTTACCAGCAGATTATTTTTTTATTCGTCCTTCAACTATGACATTTGCAACCTAAATGTATAAAGCGACAGGAACGCTTGGAGGATATCTGTAAATGTATAAAAATAGCCTAGAATAAAATAAAATGTATGTATTCATTTTCTCCGTATTTTTCTTATTTTTCTCAGTTGCTGGAGTTCTCTATTGCTCAGATTAAAAAAAAATCACTATACATTGTCAAACACCTGCGTAGAAACAAGAATATAATTATAAATATATAATTGCAAATATCCACCTTTTGGGTGAAGTTTCCATATATGTGTCCACAATCTTTATTTGAACGTCATGCTTCCAGAACCGTCAAAGACAAGGACCGCATACAAAAACACAGACCTATATAAAATGCATTTGAGCGTTACTAACCTGCGTGCGTTCTCTCGCGGATCTTTACATTTCCCGATCTTTCGATAACTTTCTCAGAACCACGGAATATTCGTCAGAAAGGTTTTTTCTCCAGTGTGAACTCTAATGAGCTTGTATTTGTTTAAAAGAGTTTCTTTTTCCCCTCTGTACCATGGTTCCCAGTAGCGGATATGCCCAGCTCGTTCGGCTCCCCCGAGGTGCTGTATCGCTACATGGCTGACAAGTTCACGCACAGTCCCAAACACTGTCGCGCATCGCCGCTTCTCTGCCCCCTTATGGCCGTCGCTCCATTCGCAGACCACCTGAGGAAGGTCACCTGGACTCCGCCGAATGTTCACAGGCTTGTGAGGAGCCACAGACCGAATCACTGTCACCCCTTGGCCGGTCAAGTCCGCCACTGTAAGAGTTTGTTTCTGGGATCATGGTAGACCGAAGATCATTTGCTTATTGAGCTCTTGGTTGCGCCGAAGAAGCAGTGGGCCTTTCGTGGTATAAGTGACAGAAATGGTCGGTTTTTTGCTTTCTCTAAGAATCAGAATATTACGGTGATTTTCTGAAGTGCCTTAGTCGCAAGTTAGTGTTAGTTAGCAATCGACGGTTGTTTCAGAAGTGATCCACAGCTGATGCCCTCGGGACTGTTTTGAAACTGATTAACCGAGTAACAAAGTTCTGAAGATGATAGAACCGAATCACAAGCATAACTAGTGAAACACGTCTCTGGATAGTCTGGTAAACTGTGCGCGGGGCCAGTTTTAAGGCACCGCCGGTGGGGTGTCCTAGCTGTGTTCGCTCCTGCCAAAGGTGGCAACATCACGCTGGGCTCGGAATTGCTTTCCCTACCTTAGACGAAAGAATAACGGTAGACACTAAGCCGCGATAAAATTGTAATGTAAGCTGTACATTTGGCTATTACCTCTTAAAATCAGTTAGTGTGGTGTTTGGATCTGTCAGTAAATCTTTATATCAACAATAGGGTGCTAGACATTAGATGGAAATGAAATTCCACACGCCATAGTCTAGCATAAGCGCAAGTTAGCGGAAGTTGGTGAAAGTGCGTCCCGTGCAGGTCACCCTGTGCCCTCCCGATATGTGGTAATAACCATAGTAAAATGCTTCGAAACAGGCCGCGCAATATAACAGCACAGTATGCGCCTCTACTTTTAAAAGAAAGTGCGTTGGGATTGGCTGGAATTAAGTTTGATTGACGCTAGGTGGGTCATACAAGCTTTCTCAGTTTGAATTCCTAGCTAAGAAATATTCCAAAGAAAATCCCTGTAAACACTTCGCGTATGCACTGTGCAGTTTAGCTAGCTCTGTATCTCATATGCACGGTATTTAAAATATCCAGGAATTTTGCAATCAAACGGGGCTTTGGCCCAAAGTGCCGAAAGCGCAGATAATACAGATCGCGGCTCCAGGACGAATAGCAATAATGGTCATTCAAAGAAATCTACCCACAATCTGTTGTAAGTCAGCACCGTAAATTCAGAATATTGCACAAGTTTTCGTTTTCGTGTTTCAGAATATTACTCAGTTTTCACTCTTGTTTCTCCAGGATCAATGACATTACATAAATAACACAGATACAAAGTAAATTTGCATTTTAATTCTTTACCAAGCCGAAGCCGGTTTAATGCAGCATAAATGAGTAAAATACAAAACACAGAAGTTACAATAATTTCATTTTAAAGTTTCAAGTTAAAATAATTTCATTCAGGAAAGCGTTTGATAAGAGTTTAAACTAATAAGAACATGTTTTCTGTAACAAGGCATTAATGAAGGCATATTACATTTTTCTTATATGTGTTTAAAATCATTTTTGGAGAACCGAACATGAACCACCAGTTATGACAAAAAGTTGCAAACAGCAGGATTCTTGTCTGAAATCTCTCTCGTTTGGCATCAGACTGAAGTACCAACCTGCATTCCGCCAAATCCGGCTTGGCACAATAATGCACGTTTAGGCTGCGTCGCAAAGAAAGAGGTTTATCATTTAAAGTTTTTATTAGTTTTGTAAATGAAATACACTAAAAACTGAATAACGTACCTTCTCAACACCCATATCAACTGAAGCTACAAAGACAGGTGATATTCAGTGACGATATGGTGAATATTAGTTAAGTACGACTTCAGCAGCTAGACGAAGAGGACACCTTTATGTCCAAAACTCATATTTTGAAGGATTTCTTAAAATCTAAACAGACGTTTGTAACTGGATATGTCTAACGACTGTACGACAATGTTACCAAATTTCTATGAAATATATTATCTTACGTTTGCACGAATAATTTCGCGATTAATGGATATGTTAGTCAAAAGAAATAGATTAATTTTCCTGTAGCGTCTGATATTATTCTTGTACTTTCCATCCTTCTTATAAACGCGTATCCTTCTCGGGTTTTTGTCTTTTATCGTCAGTATTATTATTATATTCACAAAAACAGGAAACTTGCGATTTGCGTTCTTTGCGCTGATCTGATGGTTCTAAAATAGCATACGTAACTTGAACTTTATAGTACTGAAGCTCGGAGTCGCCGCCTGTAAGGGCCTGATCCAGTTTAATATCTGAGCCGACTTCACTGAACGTGAAAAAAACATATCGTGACATCAAATTTTTATTCACTGCAATAATAATTGGTTTAAGAAAATGAACTGCTTTAAGTACTTCTGACATCTTTTTAAACAAGGCATAGATTTGTTGTAAATTATAAATGTAGTTTTGTCTACAGAATAAACACATTTAGAATTTTATTATAATGCTACTGTTTAATTTTTTGCTGTTAATTAGAATCAATAGATCTCCAATACATTTTAAAACTTGTAATTATAAGCTAGTTCATCCTAGTTCACAGGTTTTTAAGTCTGTGTGTGTGTGTGTGTGTGTGTGTGTGTGTGTGTGCGCGCTCGCGCGCGCATGTGTGTGTCTGCGCCTATGTGTGTCTGTTTTGAATTGAATTACAGCGTGAAGTGACAGAGTGTTAAAGATCTAGTTATTTAAACAACATTGAATTCAAATGGTTGTTTAAACAGTTTTATTTCCGGAATTACTAAATGATGAAAAATATGATGCAAGTGACGGCAAACGTCAGGCATAAATTAGATAAAATTAGGAGGGAATAATTTAGTAGTATGCTTTAAGGGATGGCGTGTGTAAAACTTCCTGTTGATCTGTCCAAATCAAATACGTGATTTCGTGTGTGTCTGTGTGTGTGCGCGTGCGTGTATGTAAAAAAACTGCTGTGGTTACTGGATATAAAACCATCGTTTTGAAAAGCTTGGGGCATTTCAACGTCTGCTCTACGAAGCGCTGAGACCGCTTTTTTTTTAAAAAAAAAAAAATCTACTTTTCTCGGGTACTGTACGTGCAACTTCATTAATGCCTTGGTAGAATTGGTACATATATCTGAAGCCGTGTTTAGGTTTTATTAACTCTCACGTGCACAACCTCCACACTAGCCCTCAATATGGTATGTGTACTTTAACTACCAAAGTAAAGAACTTTAGAAGATATCAGTAAAATTAATTTCCCCGATTAAAAAGGGATTCTTCTGGACCACCACCAAGTCACAGGTTGCTGATTGAGTTTATTGTCGCGCTCACACAAACAGTTTATGAGGTCGAATACACCTATAAACACTTTTAGTGAGTCTTCTGTTAGATAACAATCGGGGACACAGTAGGGCGCTTACATTTTAACATCCGTCAAAACTGCTAGATCCACATTTGAACATTATATTAAGAATCATACCTAACATTTAAAGATGTATATATGGGAGCAATGGACATAGCACTGGAAGTTAGTTACAGTTTAATAAACAAGATACCTATTGGAACGTAAGACATAATTATCCACGTCCATCTTGAAACTGCGTATTCTGGTCCGGATCATGCCGTAATTGTTATTTAAACTAAACTATTTGGAAAGTTTTTAAAACAAATTAGATTCAGGTTTCAAAATCAGTAAAAAAAAATTCATCAACAGTTAAATGTTTGAGTACTTTTCAGTTTGGCCGTTATTGGGTTAACTGCAAGAGAAATGCCTTCTCATCAGTAAACATCAGGAGCGGACCTATAGAGGCGGTCGCTTTCGGGGACTGCTACAGTGCTCCAGTACTATCAGTCGCATGCACGTGAGAAAGATTTTTTAAATAAAATTAATTTAAAATGCTGTAGTGCATGAAATCTGCATGGGAGTCCTTGAAGTGTAAATTTGAATTTAAACTAAAAATTCTCCTTCACTCTATCAGTAATCAGCAGAAATATGAAACTGCAACTTTTTATATGCAGATACAATTATTATTATTGTTGCTGTTAATACTACTACTACTAGTACTAGTACTACTACTACTACTAATAATAATAATAATAATAATAATATGTACCAGGTGTTATTTTGCTAGCAGTAAAAGGGATGGTAATCGTGTAGAAAAATAGTATTTTATAATATTTTAGTGTGAATATTTAAAACTTTGAAATTGGACCGTTAAAACACGGCCACAAAAAATGCAGACTATATTTTCTAAAACCAAAACCTATTTGTTTTTTGCATGTGAGAAGAGGCTACTACTTAAAATCGAATCATTAAATAACAAGTCATTTGAATAGGCTCCATAAGTGCATGTGGGAAACGAAGGACGATGAATGCACAAAACTGCTAACTTGCTAACATTTTAACTTTATAATTTCGTCGAAAGAAATTCAAAAATAGAACTGTGGCCTCGCGTGATCATGTGATACATACTGATAGTCCCCAATAGCATTTCCTATAAGTTATTGTTAAAGCCATTTAAGACAAACTTGAGGGTAGATCGTTAATTGTGTGGAGTCTCGGCATTGCCTGTCGTGTCCTGCATGGCGGTCTTCAGCCGGGTGCCAAACCGAGGGAAAGCGCACATGCTTCTTGCCGTCACTTCGGCTGTTCTACAAGCATTTAACATCATCCCCGTGTGGGCCTACAGGCCATTAATAGTAACCCTACCGTGCTGGGCAACTTCAACAAGCCAATAAAATTCCTGTAAGAAAAGTTAAGAAAACATAATTGCCTGTAATTTCTAGCAGTTAGAACAGGATGCAATAAAGCATGAGTATTGGGCTTTGCAGTATTATTTATAGTCAGACACGTATACACACGTATCTGTGATATGGAAGACTTTCTGAACATGCGTTATGTCTCAAACTTCGGTGATATTTCTCTTGATTTCCTTGTGCAGAAAATCATCTAAAAGTATTGCACGGCTTTAAGGAAAACACACGGGAAAGGACAGATAAATCAACCAGGAGTTTACATCACAATGCTCGTTATAATCCAACCTTAAGTGTCTAGTAAATCATATAAACAACTGAACGTGACCGGTATTTCCTCCTCTTCCGCAGTGCATGCATTTGGGAGCAATAAAGCAAACCCACCTCCAAATTGTGATCAAAGCCTTTAATGTTCTCCTGGCACGTCTCTCACTTCATACAAACATTCTTCCACTATCTCCAGTCGTGGCTATTTTGTTGTAGACCGTTTAATAATTAGGAACATCATAAATTAGACGAGTATTTTAGTAATAAACTCACCTTAATATTTTATTCACATTCTCGACGAGTGTGCCCTAGGGATGAATGCTGCGTATATGGAAGGTTGCTGCAGAATGAACGGTTGATGTGGACGAATTCTTTTCTTTTTTCACACTTCTAAAATAAAGAACTGCGACGTCTTTCTGGATTAAGCCGGCCCTAGGATCAGGAGCGGCTTGTAGTCATAAAGCGTCGCTTGTAGTATTCAGCGAGACTATGAACTTGATTGAGAATGTTTCCCGCGGCGAGTCGGCGGCAGCCCTGTGAGACTGCCTCACCAGCCCGAATTTTGAGAGACAAATCTGAGGATATAACAATTACTGCCATCTTTCTTTCTTTCCTTTCTTTCGTTACTTAGTCCCACACCCTATAGCTCTTTGGTACAAACGAACCCCCCTCCCTCAGAGCTTCAATAAAGCAAGATTTCGGAACTCTGCCAAATGTACTCATAGCCGCGTGAAATGAAATGCAAGACAAACTGATAATAATTAATGAATAATATATAGGCCCACCATTAAACATCACTACAATATCATCCTACATCTGCGACAGGATTAAACAAATTTAGATATTTTGTAAATTTGTTTAATCGCAATTAATTGCAAAAATATTCGCTTTGAAATTTCACGTTAGAAAACTCATTTCGTTTCAGAAACTTAATTTTTTTTTTTTACTTCGGTAAAGTTAAATTCGGGAAACATTCAATTACACAAGTGTTTACATAAGTTTCAAAAATTACATATACACACGTACACACGATGTTGTTTACAATCTGGCTATTTTTTTAATGCAACAGCTGCAGCGATTCTACAGGACAGAAGGTTGTAGCAACAGGAAAGTTAATACGCATACATTTTACGTATTGTACATGCATATATTTGCTCCAAGTTTTTTTTTAACGTAGTCTGCTAAATAAAATATGTTTAATCATTTTACAGGGGTACAACAGTTACCTAGTTACAAAAAAGTAAGATTTATTCATGCGAGACATTCCGCTGCCTTACCTGCAAATAATACCTCGCCTAACCAATCAAAATAAAGCTTCGAGTCGAACTGCCATTTTCAATATCAAACTGTGCCAATCAAAAAGTATCTAGCCAATTAATTTACTAAGCTTTTGTCACGTGTCAGTGAGGTAGCGGGAATCTCATTGGCTACTGTAGGACTGCCTCCAGAGTTCATTTATGTGCTGGGAGTGAGTGATTGACTTTATCAGTCCAAGGACATCATTCACTTGGAAAGGGGGGGAAGTTCGATCCTCTTTTTAAAGGATCGCATTTGCGGGAGTTTTTTTCCTCCCCTGGTTACCAAGACAAGAAGCATTTTGTTTATTATGCGACAGTTTAGTGTTATCTGCTTTTAAAATTCTACATTATTGGTCACAGGAAGTTCCTAGTTTATGAACGTGAGTTTTAAAATTTTGCATAAAAGCCGCATCTTTTGCTTTACTTTCTATTTCTTTTGCTCTGAAATGACCATGCTGCTTGACAGCGGTCCACAGTTCTCGGCGTTAGGCGTTGGAGGCTTTGGGACGCCGAGGCATCATGAGATGGGAAACAGGGATCCTGGACTGGGGCTCAATCCCTTTGGAGATTCATCACATTCTGCTGCCTTCAAGCTCAGCCCCGTAGCTCACGATATTGCCGCCAGCCAGACTTCTGCTTTCACGGCACAAGCCTCTGGTTATGCAGCAGCTCTCGGACACCACCACCACCACAGCAGCCAGGTGGGATCATATGGCACCGCAGCGTTCAATTCTACGCGGGATTTTTTATTCAGAAACCGTGCAGCAGGTATCGGAGAGTCTGCGGCGAGTAACGCGCAGCATGGGATCTTTGGTCCTTCGGCGGGGAGTCTGCACGGACCCACCGGGATCTCTGAAACGGCGGGACACCTCTTGTTTCCAGGACTCCACGAGCAAGCCACGAGTCACACTTCGCCGACGGGACACGTAGTAAACACGCAAATGCATCTTGGTTTACGCGGAGATATTTTTGGAAGACCGGATCCTTACCGACCGGTTACCAGTCCTCGTACAGACCCTTACGGTACTACCCAGTTGCACAACTACAATCACTCTATCAACGTGAACATGCCGACGCATCACGGACCTGGGGCTTTCTTTAGATATATGAGGCAGCCCATTAAACAAGAAATGTCCTGTAAGTGGATAGATGAGAACCAGATGAATCGGGCGAAAAAGACATGTGACAGGACTTTCAGCACCATGCATGAGTTAGTTACGCACGTCTCCATGGAACATGTTGGCGGCCCGGAGCAAAGTCATCATACTTGTTTCTGGGAAGACTGTCCCAGGGAAGGGAAGTCTTTTAAAGCCAAATACAAACTTGTTAATCACATACGAGTGCATACTGGTGAAAAACCATTCCCCTGTCCGTTCCCTGGGTGTGGAAAAATATTTGCCAGGTCGGAAAATTTGAAAATTCACAAAAGAACACACACAGGTAATATATTTTAATGTTTTACGTTGATTTTGTGCTCTCTTCACAAATGCGGGATGTAATATTTGGCGTAAGGAGTTTCCGTATAAAAATAGGATGTAATGTATCCGATGGAGCGTGAAGAGCCTTTTTCGTCATTAACTGGATCAAAGAAAACGTTGAATCTCGTCTACGTGTTTCTGGGGGCTTCCGCTGTTTATTTATTCTTAAAAAATTACTAGTCTTCAACATCAAGATTTAAATAGTAGAAAAGTTTATATTGAAATACTGTTGAATTATGAGTGTTATGGGACTGTAACGGTAAATGTAAAAAGGGCGCCTGCCTTTTGCTGACATTGGAAATTCGGTTGTTATTTGGGAGTTTGCGGCCGCCTCCCTGCCCATTGTGACCGGCACATCAGTATGTGTGAGCTGCTGCGCCTGGCCTAACGTGTTTATCCAAGTTGACAAACTACTTCCGCTAGTTACGGTTGTTTATTGGCTAGCAGTCTGTGTAAGGTTGTTGTTCCTAGATTATATTTGATTTTCCATTACTGCGATAGGCAACTGCTATATACGATGACTAGGTATTAAGATAAAATAAATATTATTGTAGTCTCCGAAGTGGCTGGAAAAAGATAAGCCCATGTAGACTAAAGTGTCTATATTTAAGTGAACCCACTGGTTCATTCATACCTATGAGTGCTGTGAGTATTTCTAATGCCGTGTCCCAATTGACTCTTATTCAGCCGTTTACTGGGTCGCCGAGTGTAAACTGCGGGTCAGAATGTATCGTATTTCCTTGCAGTACTGTCAGATGGTCCAAATCCTTCACCGAGTGGTGAAGTGCGAACGTGGGGTGAAAATGTTTAGTTAGGCTACCAAGTAAGTTTGTTTCACGTCAAAATGTGTGTGTTTTTCCCCTGCAGGTGAAAAGCCGTTTAAGTGCGAGTTCGAGGGTTGTGACAGACGCTTTGCAAACAGCAGCGACAGAAAAAAGCACATGCACGTGCACACTTCAGACAAGCCGTACATTTGTAAAGTCTGTGACAAGTCCTACACACATCCTAGCTCTCTCAGGAAACACATGAAGGTAATGCGTCACAAACACATTTCCACCTGGTGTTAAGAAGGCAATCATTTGCAAAGGATACTGAAGTGATTTTATTTTAGAATTGGATTTAGTGTCGCTTGGTATATATAGCGTACTAATATTTTGGAATATGCAACACCAATTTGGAACAACTATTATTATTATTATTATTATTATTATAGTAATTGTAAAAATAATCTTGCAGGTTCACGAGTCTCAAGGTTCAGAGTCCTCTCCAGCTGCGAGCTCCGGGTATGAATCGTCCACACCACCCGCTCTAGTGTCAGCAAACAGCGAAGACGCGACAAAACCGCCTTCATCAAGCATGCAAAACGCCCCAACACACAACGAGGGACTTCCGCCCAACTTTAACGAATGGTACGTTTGAAATCCAGCAGCAAAAGTGGACCAAAAGGTTAAAGAAACCCAAACCACTTGCACCCAGAGGTGTTTCAAAACGGTTAACGGAGCTACTTTACGAGGAGACGAGATGGCGTCAGATTCGCCGCGCCGTCAGCCCTCGTCCCTTCTCAGGATTAAAAAAAATGACTTTTATTCTGAGCGAGAAGTAGAATTATAAAAATACGACACTGCTTTCTAAAAATCAACCAATGGAGAAGTCCGTGTTAAGCTGAAAGATAATTTTATTTTTACTTGTATTTTTTTTCTCAAAATCGTATTTAAAATAAATAAAAAGGAATAATCCTTCACGATGGGTCATATAAGGGTGATGCTCAGGTCACCATTTAATTGATTGTTAAAACTTCACACAGTCTTAAAAAACGTGCCAAAGTCTTTGTCTTGAACTTGAACAACAATGAATATATGCTCGTGAATGTATTTTCCTTATTTTATGCGGTCTAATCTTTTGTCATTATCCGTTTTCAGGTTGAGAAATGTGGTATTCGATTATGATTGTCACCCTTGAATAAACCGTTGCCTTTTGTTAATAACAATGTAAATACATAACCATGATGCCATATTTATCCATTTGTAATTTAATTATCGGCATAAGTTCTGAAAATGATATTTATGGAAATGTTTTCTAACACTATGTACAGTTTTGAGTCGATAACATTAAAATTCTCAAATATAAAGCTCACATATTGCAATTGTATCTGTTTTTTAAATACATACTTTTGTCTCAAAACTCGGTAAAAAAAAAATACGCACGTGGATGGACGTTTGTATTATACTGTTTTATTCCCACTCACTCTGTTTAGCGTGTGAGGAAAGTTATAAAAACCTATTTTAGCCTTTCAGAAATCTGTTAATGCATTATATAGAGGCAGCGCTAACAATGTAGCATGTAACATTCAAACTTCCCGCGAGCAGTGTGTCGTGAACTTTTAATACATATTAATTTATTTTCATCGCTCTTATGTTTTCCCATGCTATTGTGAAGCCTGTCTGATGGTGTTGTGAAAATACAAAATTAAAAGTAAATTTGAAGGAAAAAAGTAAAGTAACGTTTTTGTCATGGGTTTAGGTAAAACCGCCGTTGGTTTAGGAATATTGATTAGGCTCCAAGTGCTTTCCACCATTATCTCAATGTACTTCCGTTTTCATTTTTACCATAATGTAGGCTTCTCTTCGAATACATACAGCCAGTCTTTTGTAGGCCTTCATGACTGCATAGTGACTGTATTCAAAGTGGGAAGTGGGGAAGTTGCATACAGTTGTCAGACATAAATTCAAAATGATGTTTAAAGTAACGGGACTCTCCCTGTTATTTGAGGTTACAGAAAATAACCTCTAGATCCGTTATTGTCCCAGCGTATATTGTCTTTGTAGATGTAAATATGTGTTCCAGTGATTGCATTAATGTCACAGCACAGTAACTTAAAAATAAAAGTTTGTCTGTCAGTATCCTTGTTATAATGTAGTTTTTCTGTAAAATAAAAATGACCAATTATTTGTGTAGCATCATCAATGTATTAATAAACACTGGATTGCACTATAATACATTGTCGCTCGGAAAATTACACCGAAATAAAGCCAATAAGTAGATGCCGGTAAATGTAACAAAACTCGTATTTTTATTTCGGTTTTAAAGATTTGCAAGTAGCGGACAGTGTAACCAGGATCTGTGTTCGCGTAGGTCAACACTTTCCGAAGTACTATAAAGTCGTTGACACTAAGGAAATTACCTCCGTTCAGTATGTCAGTAAACAGTCCAGGCCGAATTAAAACTCCAGATTCTTTGTTCGCCACTTCCCGCATTTTTAACCTAAACTCTTGGAATATTATTAAAAAGAAAACAATGCGGAACTTAGGAAAAACAAGGAACAACAGGCATTTAGTCAGCGCAGCTCCTTTTCAGAAATAAGATCATAAAATTAAATTCTTCCGTCATTCATTTACAAAGTGACCTTAGACTGAGAGAAGACACTGAGATTTCTAACTAAACATATATTAAAAGGTTAACAACAATGTGAAATGCACAGCGTCCCGTGAGCAACTTCGAAGCGTCAAGGCGAATTGCTATGACAACTGGACCGCTGTTTTTTTTTAATGCATATATCTGCTGAGAAGATGAGTTGCAAGTGTAGTTCTTAATTTCATAACCGCATATTGTAAGATTATAACTGAATTAATCGGTGAGAAGATTACATAAATAAATAACGTCTCATACTTATCTGTCAATGCCAGCAACACTTGCTTGTTGAGGTGGTGTACAATGCCTCGCGACTGAGGGCCTCAAAGTGTTTAATAGGTACTTAATGGTAGAAAATGTGCATCAGGAGACATAAATATGGTATTTAAGCTGGGGCATATACGCAAAAATATGTAAAAGGAGGTTAATATACAATGTTAATATCAACATTTTAAAGGTTAATATCTATAATTATGTTACAAAAGTTTTACTTACTGCTGTAATGGTATGCAATTAGTTCCTGTTGGGGAAATTTTGCAAAACAAATTATTTTTGTGAAACTATGCCATAAAACCCATACACAAAGGGTTTAGTATTTCAAAACCAGAAAGTTTTATTTTTGTCTTTGGTGTATTTAAAATACATGAAAATGAAAATGTGATTTTAAAAAACAGCCCAAACTATGCAGACAGTAATAGGTTGTAGCAAACAATGACAGAGCGATAATCACAGGGCTCCTTCCTTACAACTTCTGTGGTTGTTCGGCCCCATCCATTTTATATATGGATTATTATAAGTAACTTAACATTCTCCTACACTATTATTTAGGTTGGATAACAAAAATGTTCAGAAGATGTGTTTAAATGTGTGGACCAGTATCAAACATGTTAATTTCCAGAATTATTTGTTAAGCTGTAGCAAGTCTATAATTATAAAATACTTTATATTAAATGAAATATTATAATCTGCAGCTGCAGAAACGCAAATGCACTGGCACAAACATGCAATATAATCTGCAGCTGCAGAAACGCAAATGCACTGGCACAAACATGCAATATTATAATCTGCAGCTGCAGAAACGCAAATACACTGTCACAAACATACAATATTATAATCTGCAGCTGCAGAAACGCAAATACACTGGCACAAACATGCAATATTATAATCTGCAGCTGCAGAAACGCAAATACACTGGCACAAACATACAATATTATAATCCAGCTGTAGGTTTCTTTGCACTATAACAATGGACTACATTTCCCTTTCTGCACAGGCACATATAATCTGCCCTGACAGATCCAGTTGCTGCAGACTAAAGTTACAATATGGCGGCATCTGATGGCGTGCTCACATAATAAAGATCCCAGTGAAGTCAGCGAACCGACTCAGTGTTAGATCTGCATGTTCATCTCAACCCAGTACAACGCTGTTGCATTTCACCGGACGATCTTCAAGATAACTAAAATCATTTTGTTAGTGCCTTTACAAGGACTGCAGAATCAGTCAGTTTGTATTCTACATATGGTTATGATGAACAGTAAATGTGCTGTTTTCATTACAGAGTGCAAACTCAATTTTCAATTTGCAAGGTCTCAAAAGACTGAAAAGCTGCTCTGTCACAATGTTATAGGGGTTTTTAGTGAAGCGAGACAATGTAAATCACCCCTCTTCCACACAATCATTTTTTTTAAGCCTTGCTTACACTTTTATGGCAATGAAAAGCACAGTTGTATTCAGTATTATATCATCTTCTAAAAACCATCAGAGGCTGCTGACTAAACAGAAAGTAACTTCATGGGAAAAGATGAAACTTAGCAAGAATGGGAAGCTCATGGAGGGTAAACATTCACCTGATAATCAGATCACAGATATATTTATTTTAGGGTATTTATACAACAGTGTTTGCAGTACTAAACAACAATATCAGTTAATCAAAATATCAAGCAGGAACCATCTTAAATAGCCTATCTGGAGGAGCCAGATATTAAAGGGTCATTTTTATTTTACACAGAAATGCATACTTAACAAACAGCCCCATGCCTATTTAAATGTGGATCATGAGGCCTGCTCTCTTTCTCCAAGCCCCAGTCCACATGCAGTTGTCTAGCAGCTACAACTGACTATCCACTCCACTCCGTACACATTGACTAAGACTGTGTACCATAAAACAGTTTATAGGTGTGTAAGCGTGAAGATTCCTGCAGATCTTTGGAAAGGTGCCATCGGATTTTGCGAGAACGACATACTGTGCTGCCTTTGACCTTCTGCTCAGTCGCACACTGGGTATTTGTAAGGGGAGCTTGGAAGCGCGGCCCGAGCATATAAAATAAGCAGCATCCAAAGCGCTTCTGTCATGGAACACGCTTTACGAGATCCTGGCCCAATATATAATGTGTAATGTGAGTTCGCCTACACCTCCAGATACGAAGCGGCTGCCCAGCGCCTTTCCCGTGCGTTATTTATATTTTCCAAAATCCTCCTATCCGTCCATTCAACCATCCATCCATCCATTTCTCATGCCAGCTAGTCCTATATATGTTAAAAACGGGTGGAATATTAAATCTACCAAAACCAGCTCTGCTTAGTCCGATTTATCCGTAAGAATTGTTTATTTCATATTTATCGCACACATTACCCGAAATTATAAAGTCAATGCGACCCGATTAAACGCGTATGTTCGTGATATCACAAGTATATCGGCCTACAAGCCAGTATGTGACGTTTGTCTCAAATTATACATATAGCATCATAAAATTCTAAAAAGCGCATTTCAGGATTTTTTTCCAACGTAAAAAAATGACATGTAATCTTTACCTATCGACAATAAATTTAATATTTACCTATTAATTAAACGCAAATCGTATCGTGCTCCTGATTCACAAGAAGTAACTGAATCGTGTAACATATATAGCGTAATTATGTAATATTATGGACTGCTGTATATTATTTTAGTTTTAACCTTAATTATGTAACCGCTAAGTTTTGATAACATGTTAAGCAATAATTACCACTGAATAGTTTGAGAGGCTCTTTCACGTCACGCTGTGCAGGGAATATCAACATTTATATGTGATTATTTAATTTCCTCTTACATGACTATAACTTTTGTGATGGAATTATTATTTAATCATTATTATTTAAGTGACTGAATTGCTCAGTGTTTAGTTTAAGGTGTCTCTATAACTTAAATTAATTAGCAAATTACAACTATATAATCGTTTTCTTACTTCAGGTAACAAGTTCCTTTAAAATGAAACAAGTCCGTATTGTATTATAGCCCATAATAGTATTGCGTAAACTTTAAGCTGTTGTAGCAATGGGTATGGCCAGAATTACCAAGGCAAAGAAACTTTTTATTGAGCCAAAGAAACATTTTATTTTGCAATTAAAATGCAGGAAATTGAAACAGAAAGATTCACAACTTTGACGGTTAGTTTTTGCCTGAGGGAGTTTAAGAATTGATTGTATAATGCTGTATATTAGGTGCGACGTATACTACATCTGTCACATCATATAATATTGGGTTATTCTCAATCATTTAATCCAAACTCAATCACTATTAAAATTCATAAATTAGCTTAAATGTATTGAAATTTACGGTCCTCAAATTACGGCATAGGGCACTAGGATGTTAATTTCACCTGTAATTTACAAGTTAGGTGCTGAATATTCAATGAACCTTAAGGAGAATAATGCAGGATACGCTCCTCAGAAAGTTCCATTAGGACCTGCATCAAGGCCGCTGTGACTGAAAAAGGATCGAACAATAGCATTGTCATGTACCTTGAATCAAAGGACCTTAGACCCCAGCCATTAGGGACATTTCGTTGCATATTTCACTTGTAAGCAGCCGAATACTTTGCGATATATTTCTCTGGGTCAAATTTTCTTCGTAATGTTTTGGTTTTGTATTGGGTGACAGTTTAAATTGGTTTTCAAGTGTAAGAGTTAAAGTGCAAGATCAACGGCTCACCTCTCGCCCGAAAGATGTCCATCCCCCTCAGAACTACACAGACCTTACGAGGACGATGCACGGCGGCAGCCTGATTTACGCTGATTGATAGCAAACTATACCTAAATAATCAATATATGGATAGAGCAATGTATATCGATTGTACATTTGTCGCCATTCACAATTTCCCCACCGTTGATAGACAGAGACAGACATAGATAGATAGATAGATAGATAGATAGATAGATAGATAGATAGATAGAATTTGCTATAGGTAAAATAAATAAATAAAATATGTAGCCTACTCAACATTCGGTTTTAACAATATTGTTATACGTCCCTTTAACAGCTGTCTGACATGTACATTTAATACATGAATTCCACACATTCTTTCAGCAGGACAAGTGGTTCATAGGTTCTTATCTGTTCACGCACTCGAGGCAGTCTAACATGTTGTAAGATCATAGCATTAAGTCTGCGAGTCATGTCAAACTGCCGTTAAATGTGGTTTATGTGCTGCATCTTTCCTAGTTTAGGACACGTCATATGTCCCTCATGCCCATCTGTTGCTTATGTGCGTTTTAGTTTATTGCAACATTCTCCCAACCTTTTGTCATTACATTGTCATTAATACGAAATTAAATCTCAACTCAATATTAATGTTACTTCCTTTAACGACAGTTAATGTCGGGAAGATTTTAATGCTCAGCTACAGCTATTTTAATTCTTTATCGTAAGAAAATGCGTCAGAAAACCTTAAGGATGCATCCACAGACCTGGCAGGCGAGAGTGAGTTAATGTGTCCTTAGAGTGTAAGTTACAGCGGTAACGCCTTATTCAGCGAATCAGATGTTGTGCAATGGTAATTCAGCTCTTCACAATGTTGTCCTGTCATTTGATCGTCTTATTCAGTCCCATTGAAAGACTTATTTTAAAGCAATTGACATTTTTTGACACTTCACCGATATAGATGCACCCCTCACGACATTCACTCCTAAAGCTGTCGTTAAGGTGCCCTTATTTGGGTTAGTAAGTCTAGACTAATTGCTGACACGACCTGATGAGGTACTTCAAGCGTTGCAACCTCACTGGACGTGAAAGGCTTTGCCAGTCATCGATAACGTGCTTAAGCAAGGTCAAGACTGAAACACCGTTAAATTTGCCTCTAACTTTCACATTAGCTATCGAACATTTAATTAATTATGACTTTTCCGAAAATTAAAGACACAAGCGATACTCCCTTAAATTACTTGATCAAACGGCAGGTATCACAGAAAAGCTAAAATAATTAGATCTATCATACACCGCTTAGGGTCAGCCTCATTTATCTGTTTTAGTCCTTTTTGATTTTTATTTTGTACGCATTAAAAGCAAATTTAAACCTTATTTTACCGAGGGAAACTCCGATGATTAGATAGTTGTTTGAAAATCTTGTATCACTGAAGCTTCTGCTGGTAAGTTTGCAAATGAATAGCCATTCTGCATCTTTTGTTGTTTGGCCCTACAAATTTCCCACTGAGTGCCTAGCCTCGAGGGACAATTAAAAGTACAGATCAGTGCTTTACAAGAACCTCATCCCTTTTGATTAGGGACCAGTGAATATTCAGGACTGAAGAAAAAATTGAATGAACTAATGAATGAATGAGGGGAAATGAATATCTAAAGCTCTTTGGCAGAAATGAAGGATCTGTAAAACATTGCTTTTAGAATCCAAAGATTAGTTTAGTAATTACTGACAAGGCTATTTATCCATAAGATCTAATATAATCTTGAAAAAGCTCTTTGAACTTTTTGGCTTTATCCTGGGAATGCCTAAAATTAAGCATTAATTCTACATTAACACGTTTTTATAATATAATTTCAAAATGCATCCAAAAGAAGTTTTGTGCAGAGTATGATAGGCTGACCAATCAAAGCATTTTCACTCTTACAAACTCACAGATGCCCCAACAGCAAGAAAAGCTCATGTTTTAAAATGTTTTAATCTAGGCAAAAACGCAATGGTTCCTGTAGTGTACATTTTTACACAAGTTCAGCGCATACCCGTCAACCTAAAATAATATCTTGCGTAACTTTAGCAGTCACGCACATAACTGTTTCCAAAATGGAAGCAAACTGTAAATTGCAAAAATGTTCATTTAAACTCACCCAACAACAATAAAATCTAAGTAAATGTGGGAATTCTTCTAAATGTTTTACTGAAGCTTTCAAATCGTTGGCGTCATAAGTACACACATCACATAAAACAAAATGGATAAACATTTTTTTTTCTTGGCCGACGTACAAAGTGAAGTATTTGGCCTACAGCTAAAAAAGACAGACTTGATTAATTTGTCATCTTATGGGTCTAACCTCCACCTGTGTCTTTATTTGATGATCACTGCACTAAGTTCTTAATCTACAAGCTTCTTAAGGAGGCTGCAGATTTATCCATCTTAAATGGGCCCAGACAGGGCTTTGAGCTTTAATTGAATAATGATTGAACAACAACTTTAAATCTCTACAGAGCACCCTTCATGCGTCCAGTATATTTAGAGTGTTAATTAGACAGACCAAAGCCACAAAGGCCTTTTCCATTCAGGAAGCTGATGTTCTGAGGGCCTGCCACTGTACTGCACTGCCACTGTACTGCACCTTCTGACCATACTTTGCAGCCAGCAAGTGATTCCAGTGCACTTTCCATGGTGTTCACTCAAAAAATAAAGCTGTGTATAAACACTAACACGTTTTTGTTAAATACATTTATTTTTCTTTTGTTTGATTCATGCCTGGGTTCTAGAAAAACTTTCGGCAACTTGCTTTATCTGCAAAATGGGCGAATATTTCGCTTCCATCATTTTCACCATGAAAATATGGTTTAAGAAAATAGAACGAAGAAAATAAAAACTTTGTGGGCGTTTGGTGGTTGCATAACTGCTGTGCAACAATGTATATATTGTCTTAAGCAGAGAAGTTTCTAGCTATTGAAAAATCAGGGGATCAAGTTTTTTTTTGAAGGAAGATTGATATGGGGGCTAAAATACTCTGGGCTATAGCCACAAGTGAGCGGACCTAATGACACTCGTGGTCTTAAGCATATTTCAGTGTCGTGATGATTTTGTTTTAAAATAATAATCTATTGTGAGCCTCATAAAAACACTGTTCTGGGAAGAAGTAGGGGTACGTTTGAATAGTTCTCATTTCGGGTAAAATAGTTCAGGGCCTGCATATGTACACAAGAGCAAGTACGTTTTATGGAAATATTTTTGCAAGAAAACAGAAATGTAAACAGAACGCAGCAGATCTGCAGTCAAGGCCAACAAGATGAATGATGGAAGAGACACTGGCTTGTCACACAGTTGTGTGTTCAGTGTATGAAACTACGTGCATAATCAGAGGCTGTGGGCAATTCAGAGATGCCACATCACTCAGCCGCATGTTTAAGGTTGGAAGATGGATGGATGGATGGATAAGAAATATTGTACTCTTCCACAAGAACAGATTAAGATTAAGAATCCCAATAGCACATAAACTTCCTTTTTAGCTTTACAAATTACTTGACAGATCATTTTCAAACATTTTCTCAGGAGAAGAATGACCGAAACTCTGCTCACTCTGTAATCAGTCATCATTCTCCATCAAAACAGCCATCCAGGTTTGAGAAGTTTGAATAGTTGGTGAAAGACTGTCGTGGGGGGGGGGGGGGGGGGGGGGGGC
>JAODJU010000048.1:7893315-7907748 GCA_026776725.1 Gnathonemus echidnorhynchus
ATAATAATGTTGCATTATCGAACGTTACGTTGTGTGTCATGGATACTTTTCGCTCCAAATCTCCCAACCACTATGTCAATCTGAGACAGCAAGACCAAGACAGCGAGACCAAAACAAGACCAAGGGATCCGAGACCAAGACAAGACCAAGACCATAGACGATACTGTGACAAGACCAAGACAGCGTAAAAGTGGTCTCGAGACCAAGACCGGTCTCCAGACATCCAACTCTACTGTGACGTCAACCCTTTTGGGTATTAGAAAGGTAACGAGACCAGTGAAATAAATTAGCAAAGCAAATAAAATATCCACCCTCTGTAATCACCTGTCCTACGCAGGATCGGGGGGGTAAGACGACGCTCTGGGCGCAAGGCAGGGAACAACCCAGAACAAGGCACCAAACCCATCGCAGGGCACACTCACACACCATTCACTCACACACTCACACACCATTCAGCATTCACTCACACACCATTCAGCATTCACTCACACATGCACACCTATGGACAGTTTGGTAACTCCAATTAACCTCAACATGTTTTTGAACTGTGAAGGGAAACTGGAGGAAACCCCATGAGAACATGGGGAGAACATGGGGAGAATACGCAAACTCCACACCTGGAACCATGGTGGAGACTCGAACCCTGGTCCCAGAGGCATGAAGCAACAGAGCTAACCACTGTGCCGTCCAAATAAAATATTCAACCTTAAAAAAAACTACAGATGAGTACAGACGGCAAAACAAGGGGCAAAGCCTTTTTTTTAGTAACTCAAACTTCCCATGAAGCAACATTAACATTTTAAGGCCTGAGATTCCACAGACTGTCACTCTCACTCTAAACAATTGATGTTGCCAGTTATTAAAAAATGATTCACATGGCTTAAAATCAGATTCCTCTCTTTAATAATTCACAGCTGAATAAGAAAGTGACTTTATATGACCGGAGCGATGCAAAGGTGGGAATTTGAAAAATCAGAGGGCATCCAGCATCCAAGCTAATGTGGATGATCAGGGGCTCCAAGTCATTTTCTACGCCCTTAGCCACAGCAACGCGATGAACATTTTAAAAAACAGAGATGAAGTGATGCTTTGCAGGAGAATCTGCTCATCGATCTTCCTTTCACTTGCCACCTGACATTTTCCAGGCCCACGGAATGAACTCCCAGCATGCCCCTGGGCACTCAAACTCCGGAGAGGAGCTGTGGCGAGGGTAGGGGCCCTGCTTATGGCGCTTCAGGGAAGAACGGCGCGAGCTCAGAAGCACCATTAAGCATCGCTAGCGGGCGCAAAGACGCGCATCAGCAGTCAGAACACCAGCAACATTAAAGAAAAGCCTTTATCATATGACATTAACACATTTTATTTCCCCCCAAACACTCCTTAGTAACTGCGAATTAGCCTGGATTTAGGTGTAATTAAGGTCATCACCACAAACAGATTGTTTGAGCATGTGACCAGAGGGCAACTCTAGCAGTTTGGGGGTAGGACACACACACACACACACACAGCCATGAGAGTTTGGCCTGTTCAGATCAATAATAAGTGGACCTCCAGACCAAAAGGGGGCACTACCTGTCACTCCAAGCCCCATTCCACTCCTTCTCCCCCCAGGGGTTCCTCATGCGGATCATGTTGAGCTTCTCTGACTTGAAGAAGGCCAGCAGGCCGTGGCCCAGACGCACCTTGCGCACGTCCGTCACGGCGTAAGCGTGGCCTTTCACCAGGCCGCAGTCTAACCGCGCCTCCATGTCTTGCGCGCTGGTCGCCTAGGAAACAGAGTGCCTGCATTCCTCAGCAGCTCCATGCTCAAAACACACAGGAACGATGAAGTTTTGTGGTATGCAGACTTTTTCATTCTTTCCCTAACGCTTTGATAGAAATCTGCTGCCTGGGAGTAGACTTCTTCACGTGTGTCTAATTTCAGACAGATGTTTGCTGGAAAAGTGCTCCTCTCCTGTGGAGCCTGAAATCCCTCAGGTCACGCGGGAAAATGGAACCAGAAGCTGATTTGCCCCATGAATATCGGTCCTACTGGTTTGCCTGGCTGTTCAAATATGAGGAAAAAACCAAGACAAAGAGAGCATTGAGCTCTGAGTCTGACGGCCTTTTTCCAGGAAGACTGACGTGACGGAGAAAGATCATCTGATCATAATCTGTTTTTAAAAAGAAGCCTCATCTTTAAAGATCGGAATTATATAACAGAACAAATCCCACGTTTATCTTCTGCTTACACGCAAGTCACATTCTGCAGAGCAGGGAATGTCAAGGACAGGTAGCCAGGCAACAGGATGTGTGCCGTCGCCATAGTAACGGCCCCAGGCCTCACCCTGATGGAGCAGCTGATGAGGCCCCCGCGGTTATGAACCTTCAGGACCCTGTCGAAGAGGTGGTTCCGGGCCACTTCGTCCTGCGAGAATTTCCCCTCCAGCATGTCCATGGGCTCGCACACCCCCCCCGTGAAGTCCACTAGGGCGTCGGCTGTGTTTCCCCCATCCAATGCTTCATAGCAGCCGTTGACTCTGGGGGCGGAAGGGGGGGGGGGGGGGCAGAGGTTCAAAGGTCACCAAATGCTGGCACGTTACATTGAAATTTTACACACACATCCATTTATGACCCATAAATGTGGGGGGTTTAACCCAACAACACTGACTGACCCCCCCATACACAAACTCTACCCCCCGCCATCTGATTGGCTGTCACCGCTGTCCGCCATGCTGTGATTGGCTGTACTTGCTTGGCATAGGCCTTTTCCACTAGGGCGCTCCAGAACTCGTTGGCGTCGTTGGAGTGGCAGTACACCAGCTGGTTATTGATGGTGGGCAGCCGGTCGTCGATCACCACGTCCACCCACTCGCCAAAGTGCCAGAAGTGGAAATGGAAGATGCCAATGTAGGTCTCGGGCTTCTCAGGCACCCACTCCTGCTCCTTCCAGTTTGGGATGACCTGGTGTTAAGGGGGGAAGCTAAGACACCATACACATGATGGAACAGGAACAGTCAGCCTGGGAATACGGCGCCATCGAGATGTACTTATGAAAGGAAAATGCAATTATAAAATCAGCACTTTAACTCAAGAAAATAAGAGGGACAAAAAAAAAAATACATCAAAAAATTACAGAGAGACGCCCCCCCCCAACAATGGCTGATAAGGTCGATGGTGATGATTGAGAGCGACAGTATGACATCACAGCGGGTCCTAGACGTACACAGATGGGATGCACAGGCCCACAGAATGGGCCTCTGCGTGCAGGGGGGGGTAGGGGTCCAGGCAGCACTTAAGCATGAGTGTGTCACGGCCCCCAGGCCACATGGGACAAATTCACAAACACAGGAGCGTGCAAACTACCTGGAGTCTGTCCCAGATGCCCCAGAGAAAATCCCAGGGTTGGAGGAGTCGACGTCAGAAGCTGGCGTTGCCTAGCGAAGCAGTACACAGTACACAAGCCCCGCCCCCCAGGCCCCCCAGCCTATCTCCTTTCATTTATCTCCCGTGCCATCCTGCCTTCAGAATCAGCAGCACCATCCATAAAGGCTGCGGGCGTCCAGAAGAGGCTTGCCACATTTGGGGAACAGGCTCGCAGCCGGGGGAGCGCAGACGACGACGCAGACGCAGACATGGCCTCGCACCTGGAGCTGCGCTTCGAGGAGGACCCGCAGCTGACGGAGGTGATGCGTCTGCGGGTGCAGTCGCTGCAGCAGCGCGGGCAGAAGCGGCAGGACGGCGAGCGACTCCTGCAGCCCCAGGAATCCGTGTACCGCCTGGACTTTCCCGAGCAGAAGCTGCGCTTCGTGCGCTGGGGGGTGCGGCTGTTGGCACCGGGCCGCCTCAGTGTGACGGGCACCTCGCAGCACTGGACGCCGGACCTGACGCCCCTCATGACGCGGCAGCTGCTGGAGCCCGTCGGCCTGTTCTGGCGCAGCCCTGCCGATGCCGACGGCGGCGCGGTGAAGTGCTTTGAGGCCGACACCCAGGAGTTCGGCGAGCGGATCGCGGAGCTCGCCAAGATCCGCAGGGTCATGTTCTTCCTGTTCGCCTTCGAGGACGGCGCCGACCCCACCAACATCGACTGCTCCATAACCTTCAAAGCGCTCCAGTAGAGGACGCCGCTTCTTGCCGACCCCCGTATGAGGTCAAGCTGCCCCCCACGGCTCCCCAAAAGCCGCCTCTGCCGTCATGCTGACCATAAACACCGAATGTCGCTCTTAGTCATCGTTAGCACGCATGCTACATTCACCCGCCTTGCCACTTCCGCTCATCAGCGCCGGATTTTATAGCATCTTCTGATCCCGTCACCCAAGCCTGGATATTCATAAATACCATCCCGTTTCAGCCTGGGGGTGTCACATATACATAAACAGAACAGGGAAAAATCGACGGACGCCTCCTTCTGTTGTGCATCTGTAGGTGATGAAGTGTGTGATGTGGTAGACGCTGTTAAAGTCTGTGTTAACCGCAGCGCACGCTGAAATAAAAGGTGCTGTGTAAAGTTGTGTAATGTCCCTCGCTGTGTCGATCACGCTAAAAAGCCTTGTCACATGCTGATTACGCAAATTCTCTCTTATTGAGCCAGTTCCTCTCCACAATAGAGTCGATCTTACACTTTGAGCATGAACAAGCTCATTTCCTGTGCAAATAACATTAATAAAACCACGAGAGGCATTTTGCTTCCACCCTGACTGGTTCCCCGACATCCCAGCAGCACTGGGTCCATTAATGAAACCTCTAAATCAACGTACGACATCTACATTTCAAGATATGCTTGCAAATACACACGAGCTGGAGATTGCTGCTATCTAACCACACCAAACGGCATCACACGGGCCCTAGTCTGAGGTCATACTGACCTCAGATCAGCATCTGATACCGCAGGCCTGAGGTCCAGACGTGCCGCTTCTGCACGGCCGGTGGGAAATGAGGATACTGGACAGGACGGGCTTTCTGAGCACTGATACCACGATAAGCCGAATTAAATAACATATGTGCCATGATCCCTTACAACAAAACGCAAAACTCTACTGGGAACTACCGGGTAGCTGCAGCCAAGTTCATTATTTTTTAAAATTACGCGAGGCCCCTGCAGGCATGTGAAAGGACAGCTCAGTGGGCGCCTGTTAGATAACAGCGTGAACACAGTGGGGAAAAGGGGAAAGGATGTTCGTACCGAAACAGCGATCAGTTCCCACTAATTAGATCTCAGGGGGGTCAGGGTGTCAGCGAGAGGCACTGAGGACTGGGGCAGCGAGGGACGGCCCCTAATGAGAATGTTCCGGATCCTACGTGACACCATGTAGCTGGACGAATGGTCAACTAAGTGGTCACGCTCTAAACTTGCGAAACTCTAAACTCACCAAACCTCAAACCTTGTAAATCTGTTAGCTCAGAATGTTCTCCAAACGCTTTATGTTACGCACATCGTACAGATGTATATAAACTAATTCAGGAAGAAAACACTGGATGCCATTAAGCAGTTAAGCTGCACATGCAGTGGTCACAGGACCTCCGGTAAACGCTCTTGGTGAACCACGTGACCAGCTAACCGATCGATTCGGCGCCTGGTTAGCAAGGTTATCTCTCCGTTTGCTTACTTTGCTCCCGTTGCCATGGCAGCCAGCCATAACGGGTCGTGCGGAGACTCGCGGCCGTGGGAAGCTGCGGATGCAGCTACTTGTGGGCCGCCTCCAGAGGAAACCGGAGACTCCGCAATCCAGCCCCCCCCCCCCGCTACACCATCGCCGAGGGAGGCCCCAAACGCATGACTGCAGCCCGGAGGCTCACGACAACCAGCAAGAAAAACACTCCCTGACCGTGCTTTTCTGCGCCTCCCGCCGGAGCGAATCTCCCTCACGCTAACGAGCAGTGATGTCAGCTTTACCGCGGCGACGCTGCTCCCGTTCAGCTGCTTGTGAGCGAAGTCGACCAGACACCACAAGTGTGGTCGGACAGTCAAAGGCGAGTCGGGGTCACTTTACCTAATTAATGCTCAACCACCAGACATACCCCCAAATTAGGATGGATCACGCCTTTGAAATATTTGGACAGTTAACAGCCCCTGATCCTGAAAGTGGATGGATGAAACATCTTAGCGTTTTAAATCCTGCACCTTTCAAGACTCACCTTCTGCCAGAGAGCTTCCAAAGAGGCTAGACTGGAGCAGGCCGCCACAAACCAGCAGTTGCCCAGCTGCCCCTGGTGCAGGTCATGTGCACTGATGCCATTGACGAACAGGTGGGGGTCTGCACACAGGTCCTGGGGGGAGAGGGCAGGGGAACATGGTGACACAGAGCTAAGAGAGAACACGAGAAGAGCAGAAAGTGCATCATTAAATCCTGCTAACACCAGCGTCCACAAATGCCAGCCAAACCCTGAAACAAACGATCACAAATCCACTGAACAAGCAGACCACCAGAACCACACCCCCCCCACCCACCGCAAAGCACCAGCACTCTGCCCCACCCCCCATCTACCCCGCCCCGATCACATCACAGACGCGAGATAGAGTGTCAACACACCAGGCACGGGCCTAATTAGGAAATGTATTTGATCAGGATGTGGTGGTGGACAGGGCCAACCTGCAGGCAGTGGCTGCGGTCATGTGACCAGCCTTGCCGTCATTGGGCTATTGTTCTGTCAACAGCACCAACCTTGCACGTCGACCAAGAGCGTGAGGAGAACTTGGGAAGGACAAGCTAATTACCCTCAACCACCCGCCGTGCTTCTGTGGCGTCCCGACGTGTTTCCGGCATTTTCCCCTTTAGAAATGAGGGGTGAGGGTGCAAAAAAGATTAGGGAAGACGGGGGTTCTCACAGGGATGGGACACGCACATGCGCTAAGGCGCGACACTGCCACCAGGGCGGCGACTCCTAGCGCCTGCCGCAGCCACCCATAGTGACGCCATTATTTCACTTTAAATTCCGTCTCGTATAAACAGTGTGCTGAGCCCAGCCCTGTCGCTGTCATCGAGCCTCGCTACGACCAAGCAGCGAGAAGGCAGCTACGGAAAAGTCACCAAACGGGTCTGTGCGGCCCCGCTACTCAGCTACACCGCTTCGGGTGCCTGTGTGCGGCCCCCTGTCCCCCTCTCTGCCGCCTGACGTCACAACCCCAGCCAGACACCCCTATCTCTTCTCCATGTTCCCTGCATGTGACAGATATGGGGGGGGGGCAGGTTTCTGCTGGCAACCAACCACATCATTTATAACAGAAGTTCACAGTCGAGGCAGCAAAAAAAAAAGAGATAATGTCAGAGGGGTATGAGGGCAAAACTGTACACTTACAGTATCCAGTTACACACAGGCCACAGTCCCAATGTCTGACACCACTTGCTGCGCCCCCTAGGGGACGACAAGGGAACAGACAGTGCAGGCCTGATGGGAATCAGGTTATACATCAGGATGGTTGACCACTGGTCCCTTAGGGTTGGAGCGCCAGCCTCCGCAGCAGGTCTGAGGGGAAGCCCCCACCCTGCCCCCGCCCCCGCCCCCACCGGGGGGAACCAGCCTCTTTCGCCTCTAGAGGTCAGCGTAGTTCACTGCCTCACATTTTGGAATGAACCCAAGCCGCAGACAAATGGATTCTGGGAAATAATCTTCCACTGAGGAGTTTTGAGTGTTAGTGCAACGTTGGGGAAACATTGTTAACCGGGGTGGGGGGGGAGGGGATACATGATGCTGGCTGGGGTAACAGACCGAGATACCCCAAAGCAGTGTTTAGTAGAAATATAGAGGCTCATTTACTTTGATGGGGATTAATAATAAATTGAGACACACACTAAAAGATAACATTTGCATTATTTATACGTGTCGCCTAGGCCGGAGAGACCTGGGACCCGGCTGGGCTGGGGGGCCCAAAGCGGTGGGGGCGGCCTCCACCCATCGCGAGCGGCCACCAGTGCAGGGGCGGGACCAGCTCGCAGTGATTAAATAAATAAGTAGTCAGGCACATGGCGGGAGCCGACAGTGGCAGGGAGGCCTGCCGAGACAAAGAGGCTGCACTGGGAGGGTAAATCCGGCAGACCGACCCTCTGCACTGCCTCGTCTGATCAGCAGCAACTGCATTTGCGATTAGGCCCAGGGCTCAGCCTGCAGTTTACAGCCTATTTTCCAGGATACAGTTTGTTCTTCATTCATTCATAAGTGTGTTCATTTTGAAGGGGGTGAATGAAAATGATCTATCAGTGCTAACATTTCTTTTTCTGTAGGACTGACCTGAAATCATACAGTATAAACTGTTATTTTAACTACAGGTTAATAAGACCCAGTGCTGCCAATTCTGGAAATGATCTTACAAAGGGAAAATGTAAATGTTAGCTTAAGATTTTGGTGTTCAATACCGACATTTTTACATTTGATATTAAAAATGTTATATCCGTATTACGTATCTTAAGGTCTTTACGATATAAGAATTCTTCTGCCACATCATTTGTTTGATCGATTGCTTATCTTCTTTATTGGGATGCTACTTAAAACATTGCAACAAATATTTTCTTTATAATATCGCTTCATCCTCCAGCCCTGAGCAGGGCGATGCAGGCATCCTGGGCAGGATTTCACTCCATTGCAGGGCACAGACACAATTTAGAGACCCCTGCTAACCCCACTGCATGACCTTGGATTGTGACACGGGTAGAACATGCAAACCGTACAAACGCACAAAGAACTGAGGCTGGATCGAACTCTTAATCTGTAGGTGTGAGGCGATAGGCCGACCCACGCAGCCGCCATGTTGGCACCAGTCTGAAACATTACACATTTAATGATACATTAAGTTCATTATTATCTTACTGATATGTAATACAGTCAACGATGGACCGCATTTACGACCACGATCCCATAAGATTATAATGGAGCTGAGAAATTCCTATTACCTAGCGACAACGTGCCGTCGTAACGTCGTAGCACAACGCATTACCGACATGCTTGGTGTAAACAAACCTACTGTGCTTCTAGTCATATAAAATTATAGCACATACAGTTATGTACAGTGCATAATACTTGATAATGATAGACAACAATTTTCCTGGTTTATGTACTTACTGTACGGTACTGTACTTTTTATCGTTATGAGGCCATACCATACAGCCTAGGTCTGCAGTAGGCTGCACCACATGGGTGTGTTAAGTACACTCTATGATGTTCCTACAACAAAATCACTTAACGATGCATTTCTCAAAACAGATCCCTGTCGTTAAAATATGCATGTCAGTGTACAGTGTGATGATATTAATGAGAGCATGTAATGTACTGATGAAGGAGTATTTGCATTAAAATTACTTTCCTTTCTGTTTCATAGTTCAGTCTCATATTCCTCGTACGTTATAACTGCCTACAATCTATTGCTTTTTGCGGTCATACATTCAGATATGCTCTCATATAGAGGTCAATCAGAAATGCAAATTCAGGCTGGAACCATTTGATTTGTGTAACTGTAAAGAGAAAAATGTAGGTGCAGGACCTGAAACAATAGGATTTAGACGTCTGAATTTGTTGCATCTCATAGCTTAAACGGATGCAGCAGCTTCATATAAACATCTGTTACGTGCTGTATAATGTAGCATGTTAGCGCATTTATGGGCAGCGTGTGGCTCTGCAGGATAAGACTCGTGGCTGGAAGGTCGCTGTTTCAAATCCTGTGGCTTGCAGAGTGATGTCACTGTTGTGCCCTTGAACAAGACCCCTAACTTTGCTCTCCCCTGTATCTGTGTGTCTCATAGAGGGCAGAATTGGGATCTCTTACATTTGATAGTATTTACTGGTATAGGAAATAAATAACATTAAACGTCATTAATGCTAAATTAATGACATTAAATGTCATTAATGCAGAATATAGCATCTCGATAATTTTTTAATTATCACAATATAAGTCATTGTTTTTTATTTTGATGCTCCATTTTTGGAGAAAAATAGCAAGAAACTGAAATGTAAATTCAATAAATAAATATGACAAAAAGTCAGATTTTTGTCGTAGGGTGTGACGCTAGAAAACGCCAGAAATACGGTTTGTTGCTGTTTTTACCCTGACTGCCTCGCTGTTTGTTCAAGGGGACGGGTTTGACATTGCTGGTAGTTGTCACCCGTCCCGTAGTGAGAAAATAAAATGCTGTGCCCTATTTTGAACCAAAACAGGACGCAATCTGTGCAGTATTTCTTCAGATTTAAAATGGAAACCCTAATTGCTGGGCTTCCTGGCTGTAAGTAATCCATGCATTCCGTATGGATGCGCTTCAAGTAGTGAAAAAAGTCCACAGTAATTCCAGCAAGTTTTTCCACAGTTTACTGTACACAGCACCAGTCTGTCATGTGTCGGACTTTGAAGTTTTAACTGCAAAAGAAGCGTCACACCTGTGACATCATTACCTTCTTCATAGACAATATTTCCTTTTTTGAAAGATGTTAATATCTGCTGAGCTTTCTTCACCACCACTCGACGCTTCCTCTGAGGGAGCACTCATCTCTCCCATGATACTACCATGATATTACCATGATATTACCATGATATTACGCAGTTACTGCGTGCTCCAGTAACTCAACCAGCCTCGCTGTGCGTTCGCTGGACGTAGGTTGTCCTTTCTTAAAAGACTACCATATGATTGGTTGGAATTGCATTCATTTCTGAAATACGATAGGCTGACGTGTGTGGGCTAAGTCTCTCTGCTTGTGACCAGAAGATCGGCGGTTTGAGCCCCGTTCTTGACAGAACAGTCACAGCTCTGAAGGCCCCCAGCTCCAGGGGCGCCTCATGCTGGCTGACCTTGCACTCTGACCCCCAAGCTTTGGAGAACAAGGTGGGGGAGGCAAAGAGAAACAGTCCAATGTACATGTGTAAATGGCAAATAAAGGACTTCATGTTCCTTATAGACAGTTTCTCATTTTCTTTAATCGTTTAAATGTTATATGACAGTAAGTCGATATATCATTTATATCACCCATCCTACACGGTATATGTTAATTCTATAAGTATTGGATCAGGCTTCCCCACTCATCAGTCAATGGGTAAGAATGTGTATGTATGTCATTCAAATCACTATATTCCATTTACCCTTCATCCATCCAGGTATAACCAGGACCCGACCCTGGAAAGCAGAGTACATGAATCAGATTAACACGCCGGTCTATCACAAACCCGAACGGGGGTGTCTTTTTGACTGCACCAGCAAACTAGAGACCCCAAAGTAATGGCATGAAAATATGCAGGGAGAACGTGCCCCCCCCCAGGGCCAGAGCCGCCCAGCAGCGCTACCCGCTGAGCCCCGGTGCCACCGCAGGCCGGCCCGCCTGCTGAAAAGCGGACCTCCCAAGAAGAGCGCGGCATTGTGGGTCTGCAGCGCGCCGACGTCTCCCTTTGAACGCTCAAGGTGAGGCCTTCTCAGTCGAGGTCCCGGTCTGACCACACACTGCAAGGCCCGTAAACTTTGGAACGATGTCAAGAAAACAACACTGAGGTTTCCACAGATTTAATTTTCCACAGGTCTACAAAGAAAATCGTGCTTTCCTAAACCTTTCCTCTGTGTTTTTTTTTTTATGATGACAATATCATGTCAGCTTAATTGTATGTGTGATCAGCGTGGTTAAGTGCCTTATAAACGCTACACGCTGCCGGATAGCTGCTTTGTTCCCTTGTTTTGTCGGCTTTGTCTATCTGGAGCCTGCTAGCCCCGTCGCGCACAAGGAAACATAAATGTTTTACGGCGGAATCGTTAAAGTTTGGGGTGAAACCCGCCCCGCGTGAACATTACAGCAGATAGGGGGAACACGTGTCGCGTGGCAGTAGAGGCCGAGCGCCGCGTGGCAGCGACAGTGACAGGAAGACGTGCTCTGTGTCCTTTAAGGGAGTCATTTTCCCTCAGCCCAGTGGACAGCACGCCCTACGTGGAAGTCCCAGCTCCTCCGAAATGTTTTGAGACACACTTTTCGTCAGAGATCCAAACGGAGAGCACTGCACATCGTGCACTGCACATCGCGCACTGCACATCACGCACTGCACATCGTGCGCAACTTTCACAACCCGAAATCAGCGAGAGTCCGCGTCTGTCAGCATTACCGACGTAATTGTGTTATTCATGGGAGTCAGTAATAGGAGCAGATTTCACATACTACACGCATGTAGAGCCCGTCACGCTCAGAGGCTGCTGCGCACAGGTGTCGCAGGCTAAGTATGGGCATGGGGCAGACGCCAGGCTTGGTTTGTACATAGAGATCTTCCCCTCAGAGAGGCAACTTGAGACATGCTGATCTCATGACCAAACCTGAAGGATTTACGTCCATGAAGCTAACGGTTCATCATTCTCTGTTACTACACACACCCGACAGCCAGGGCTCCTGCTTTCCCAACAATAAACTTACACATTTACTTGATTTATATGCGCGAGCAGGGAGCTCCATGTGGAATTGCTGTATGCTGTCGACCTCTGACCAGGCCGTTTGGTTAGCTCTCATTTCCAAGTGGGACGCTAGCCATCGTTTTAAGCTTTTATTATTTAATTTTAATATACCGGGGCATGCAGCGTACCCACGTGCTCTTTGATATTGGTGTTGAGAATGAAAGGAGTTTGTTGCACTGTTCATTTGGACACATCGTAGTCAAGGGAACAAGGGAAAGCAAAGTTATTCCTCCGCATCCGCTGCTGTTTCATTTGCGGGGCAATTAAATTGTAATAATTTAACAATGTGGGAAATCCTCTGCATTTAATGAGGTTTAGCGGTATCTAGGCAAAGGGTTTAATTTGTCTCCCAGTGGCATAGTTAAACCATCTATCATCGCAATTTTTCCATTTTGTTACATTTTTATCCTTCATTTCTATCCAAATCTTCCGCCACTGGCCACTTGTGAGGATATCTTTGTAGCACCTTTTTCCTCTATATCTGCAACAATCTCATAATCGTATATTGCAGGTCTTGTCACTGCCTGGTTTTAACCCCGCAGTCATAACTCAGATCAGCCAGAGCATATTGTGATATGTTTTTTTGCACTACGAAACAGGGCCGATCATCTCAGCATCTATTAATCTTCCATCCAATCCTCTTTTCCCTGTTGCTGCATATTGTGATTTAATGGTTGAGCCCTTCAGCTGCAATAAAAAATAAAAGCCCTAACTGTTTCAAATGTGTGTGTGCCGTAATAATTCCTGCTTGGTAGTAAAATGTAATTAACATAACATATAATTCAGTAAGTACTTTACAGGGTTAGGGTTAGAACAAGGGTGGGTCCAGGATGTGTATTCAAACCCAGGCCCAGTTCTGAAAAGGTCGCTTTCATCATAAAAACATAATTAATGACCGTCCCTTAAATGTATCTGTCAGTAATTTTCTTGTCTGGGGCGATAAACGTGTAGCTGCATACTCTGATAGTAATGGCGTGTTACATGCTAACATGTTAACTGCCATGTGGCATATCGCTGGGTACAAACAGTTAGGTACCTTCCGAATGAACTTATACTGCAGCCCAGTTATGTCAGAATCAGAACCGGAACTTACTTTATTGCCAGTATGTTCAAACATTCCAGAATTGTTTGTGGTCCAGTGCCAAACATGAAGCACAGGACAGTATTACAAGACGTACAGGGGGAACAGTTCACCGAACACAAGTGTTCTGTGTTCTTTACACAGTCAAGTGTGGTGTACCTACAGTTACAGGGGGTGAAAATGAAACGTATACTTTCTAGATTAGGTTTGCGGGGGTCCATGAATATTCCATGCATTCTTTTCTGGATTCCCAGGACACAGACCCTTTGCAAAATCCCCCTGTTGCAGCTTTTTAGCAGTAAAAGTTACTGGGACGACATCCAGGGGATCGCTAGAGTATCTATTAAACAGCCTAGTCCTCTTCCTTGATACATCATCAGTTTCAGTCACATCCAGTCCGCAGGGCGGCCTGTCGCTCGAACCCCAGCCAGCAGCCGAGACTCAGCCCTTCAAGCAGTTAGCGAGTATCAGACCTTCCGAAAGGAGTTAATCCGCGGCGGAGAACGTGTCACCTGGCAGCAGAGATACATGTGGGGACGTCCACGGTGGAGGCGGAGGGATCCGCTTTAATCTGAGCGCCGAAGTCTGTCTTACACACAGCCTTTATTTCCCTAAAGTGCTCCATGAAAGACCTGGAAGAATGAGCTGATGTTAATGGCGGGGGGGGGCTCCTGAATTGCAAACCGTATCAATTATCATAGTGCTTCAGCCGCCGTTAACATGTGAAAGGCGCCGTCTGCATGCATAATGCCCCCCCTTCTTTGTGATGACCCCCTCCTCAGCCCGGCGACAAAAAGCCGCCAAGAAGCCCTTTGTCATGGACACATCCATCTGGACGGAGGCTGTTAAAGGATATTTACTCTTCCTCCGTGCCCCTTCGCTCCTTTAACGCGCTCCTGCGGCCGCCGTGTTTGCCCACGCGCGGCAGAGCGCCACTGGCGGCCCGCGGGGGCTACACTGCAGAGCGCGGCGGCT
>JAODJU010000048.1:7921189-7934750 GCA_026776725.1 Gnathonemus echidnorhynchus
TTTGAATATGGGTGTTATATTAGCATGCTTCCAATCTGAAGGTACCACACCCGCAGATAACGATTTCTGGAATATTAGAGTTAAAGGTTGGCTAATAATATCCTTCATCTCTTTTAAAACTATAGGTAAGATGCCATCAGGGCCCTGCGATTTATTTATGACTTTCTTTCACTTACCAAATGCATTTTGTACAGAAATTAATTAAATTAATTGACTAAATATATTTTTGAATCGAATTACCTTTTATTCACGAAAGCAGATATATTGAGCCTTCCATGCATGAAATGCAAGGTGCTAATATCAATTCTATGCATGAAACATTACTTTTGATTTCTATGCATGAAAGAACGTGAAGTCACTATGCTTTCGTGGAAGTCTTTATGGGGACAAAATGCAGCAAGATTTTGTCATTAAATGCTTTTTGAGGCACGGAATGTATTTTGTGCACGAAAATGAGCGTTTGACACTTGGCGACCCATATATTTCTGCAGCACACAAGGCACCAAATAAACAGGCCAGTTTTATGTCTGCGCTGTTGTATGGGGTCTGGGTGACGCCATTGTATGGAAAAAAATATTCGCTATTTTCTTATAACAATGAAAGCAGTACAAAACGGCGAAATGTAGCACTGCTAGGATTTTTTTCTACAAATTGGACAAAAATCTTCAAATACAGTATATAGAAGGGAAGTCACAAATGTAACAGCACGTGATCCACAAATGTGCAAAACACGTGTCACCAGTACAAATTGGTAAATATTTTTGTGGACATATTACATAACTCGTAAAAATACATATTTGTGGAAAGTTACTTTTTTGTGGATTATGATAAATAGACTATTTGTGGATTGTCTTTTGTGGAATACAAATAATAAAATCCAATAAAACTTCCATACAAGTGCCACATCCTATGTGGTGCCCTGTAACAAATGATGAAAAAAAATTGCAGTTACAACTGTATTTTACGACGCCTCGAAATAATTACAATAGAGCGTAATATGAAACAAGTTTTTATTTTGTCGTCCGATATATGTCGTTATATCGCAATGACGTGTGGTTTTTTTTTTTTAAATAATCTTTCTGATTATAGTCTCTATCAGAATTTGCCACACTATATTCACCAATTGCATATCCCTCATTAGGCCTATTTCAGAGAGGCTTCATCAAAAATGAATGTGTATTTATTGGTATAAGTAATGAATAGCTATTATATATGTTTGCCATTGCCCCCCTAGTAAAGACTGAGCCCCCCTATCGATTCATCTCTAACTACACCCCTGCCATCATCCACCTCCCTCATCTAGTTTGCCTTATAGCTGGGATGTCTAGTGATCAATGTATTATCTATATAAACCATAAAGTATAATGCATACACATTTAAAATATGCTATTTCAATAAGTATCTTCAGTAATCTAAATGACAGTTGAGGCTATTCAAATTACTTAAAAAATATTGAGCCACTACTTCGTATTCCCCTTTTTATACTCTTTTGCACATTTAAAGCTTTTTTGAATGCAACTAATTGGATCTAAAAGTTTACTTTAATAATCATTTTACATTAACACAGAATCATTTAGAGGGAGGGTTCAGACCAGTCAAAATCACTTAGGGACGATGTCAAAATTCGATGAGTATTGGAATCAGCAACTAATCAACTGTAGGACGCAATAGATGTAATACAAACGACATTGTTCATTTTAAGTAGGAAGCGCATGCGAAGCGGGAACTCACTTCCGGGGCACGGCGGTGTCGCGAGCCCGGACACGTGACCAGTATAAAGAAGCCCTTGGTCTTTGTGAGCTTCTCACTGTGCGCCATATTCTCCCTGAGGTGAGTGTGTGTCTTTTCTAATCGTACTAAATCCGTCTCGGATACATTTTTGGTGGGTATCATTGTTTTGCTGTTTATTTAAATTTCGCACGTTGTCGACGAAATGCTGGATGATTTAACCTGCGCCCGCGGTTTGTCTGGTTAGTTGCATTTTCGTTCGGGCGCCATTTTACTGATACTCCCGCATTATTTTCTTCTCTTATGAATCGGGCTGCAATTATGTTAGACCGCTTTATGGGTTTATGTCGATCTGATGGTCGATCTGTTGTGACATATTAAAATAAAACGCTCATCGTTTACGTGTGGCGCGGTAACCAGCACGCCGGGATCGAGCCTCCATTTTGCCCTGCATGTTAGAGGATCCCGAATTTTTCCTGATTTTCAAATAAGCCGAATGTGGCTTTTCCCCCACACTTTGGTACCCCTGATCGCTGTTGCAAACCATTTCTAGACTAGAAATGGATCCATCAGTCCTATGCTTTAGTGACGCTGTGGTATAAAGCCGCTCTATTTTATTTGCATGTATGTAGCAGCCGGTCGCTTTTGGGAGTCCATGTTGGACAGATTCCGTCGATGAAGCATGCTTTCGTTTCGGTGAAATCTGGTCAGACCCACTGTGGGATTAATTGGAAGTGACTAGAAGATATTACAAGAGTTTTATTGTAAAAAAATTATATATATGCTACCGCGTGGTGGTTCTGAATTTTTGGCAGAGCTCGAATGAATTTATTTGTAGGTCAATTTGATCGCAGTTTTCATGCGATTTGATTTATTTAATCATTTAGTTTTTTCATTCAGTTTAGTGTTAACCAGACGCAGTTATGGCCGAGGCAGACCGACCCGGAAAACTCTTTATCGGCGGGCTGAACACCGAAACCACCGAGGAGGCCCTTGAACAGTACTTCGGCAAATATGGCCGGATATCGGAAGGTATCGGCACAGATCGTGATCTCACTGAATTTGCTGCTCTGTTGTGTGTTTCACTTGTAGAATACTGGTGACTAAGATCAGGCTGTGGGGTCCTGTCTGTATAGCTACAGATTTGGCAAGATGGTGGCAAGCAGAATTGCCCGGTGTATTTAATGCAAGCCATGATGAAAGTGATAGATTTGATCGAGATGACATGAAAGTAACTTGTCTCCTCTAAGAAGTCCTGAGCTTGCTAGCTTAGATAGGAACGCTGAAGGGACTATTGGGCTGGTTTGTCTCACTCTTCTGTCCTTTTAAGTGCTTTTGATGAAAGACCGTGAGACGAATAAGTCCAGGGGCTTTGCGTTTGTGACCTTCGAGAGCCCAGCTGATGCAAAGGATGCAGCGCGGGAGATGAATGGGAAGGTGAGCTACCGGCCTGTCTGCGAGGCTGTGCACCCCGAACCAGATTTAATGATTCCTAATTGGCATGATTCTTGTCATACAGCAAGTGTCACGTTGACGTGTACAATTTTTTTTGGTATAGTCCCTTGACGGCAAGCCGATTAAAGTGGAACAAGCAACAAAGCCCCAGTTTGAGACCGGAGGCCGCCGAGGCCCCCCTACTCTGCGTGGCCGTGGCCCGCCAAGGGGGTTACGAGGAACTAGAGGACTGAGTGGAATGAGAGGCCCCCCAACAAGAGGTATATCGCCACACCCACTTGTGCGTGGCAGGCTGCGGTGCATGTGCAGGGTCTAACGCTGTCTGATTTCATGAGTACCATTCCATCACTGAGGCGTACCGAAATTAACTGCAGGTTTGGGCCCTGCTCTGTATGGGTACCCTTCAGCTGTTAGGAATTTTGTGATTGGTCAAATCCTAAATAGTCCTGGAGTCTGCCAGAATTTTTCATTATTAAAGAGTGTGTTGGTAAAATTATCTCCTGTTACACAGGAGTCTGTCTGGAGGGGTATTTCCATGAGACCTAACCATTGGTCGTGCATGAAGGGTGTTCCATGGGGAAATTCTAGGGGGACTTGATCTCCAGCTTGGCATGATAGTGGCGATGCTAATATTGGGAATTACCCTGTTTGAAAAGCTTCCGATCCTGCACTCACAGCAGCCTGCCAGGACCGATGTTGGTGACTGGTGTAGGCAATGATGAAATTATGGCGATGATCTGATTCAGCTGATTTTTGCCTTTTTTGTCCTCTAAGAAGTTCTGAGCTCAATTAAGTTTTATTTTTATGTGTGTGTGCCACATGCCCTTCTTATTAACTGATCATTATGGGTTTAGAACCCTTTTTTAAGGATATGTCATCAAGAGGCCCGCCCCCTCTGAAGAGGGGCCCACCAATCCGTGATGGCGGCCCACCCCCAAAGAGATCTGCACCATCGGGTCCAATGGGCCGACGTAAGTGTCTCAATCTTTTCTGGGGGAATGTGTTGAATTAGATGTACGGCCTAACTTGGTGGTTTGCTTGCAGCTCCGATGTCTCGAGAGCGGGATCCTTACGGCCCCCCGCCACCTCGCAGGGACGGCATGCTTTCTAGAAGGGATGATTACCCGTCTCCCCGCGACGACCATTACAGCACGAAGGACAGGTGAGATGACGCTGATTATGTCAGCCGGGTACAAATGGGCTTTTATTCCTCGTTCTGACAGTGGCCTTCTCTCTTCCAGCTACTCCAGCCGAGACTACATGAGCTCCAGGGACACCAGGGACTACGCGCCACCGCCCCGCGATTACCCATACCGCGACTACTCTAGCTCTCGTGATGATTACGGATCCTTGTCACGGGGCTACGGGTATTTAATCTTTCCATGAATTTTAACCCCGGGCAGAAACCTGACGGCTCTTTTTGGGTGTGTCTGTTGCTTGGCAGAACCAACACAATAATGCCTCCTCTTTCCACAGTGACCGTGACAGCTACGGTGGAAGCCGTGAGCCGCGAGGCTACATGGATCGCCCGAGTGCGGGTTCCTACAGAGACCCCTATGATGGTTACGGTAAGATCAAGAGTTTTGTACAGTCTAGGTCAGTGGCATCATCATAGCTAGCTTCTTTCCAGGGATTCCAGTGTCCCAAAAGGCGACATTCAAAAATCTATGGATCCACGTGAGAAAAAAAAAACGTCAATTCAACTCAATGTTTCAACTGAGCTTCAAATGTGCTCCAAGGAATAAGCAGAATGCCTCACTTTTGGAGTTTCAGGTCTTAATCACAAAACCATCAAGCAATAAGACCAAAGCTGCCAATCTACAGTTCTAACATGGAGAGCTAAAGGAAGTGGCATGGGGCCCCGAGTTCACTGTGTTCAGTTGGTCTTGGAGACGGTTTGAGCCCTCCTTTTGGAAGTTGCATCCATATTGTAATGCTGATTGGGAGAAGCGGTAGCGTTAAATGGCACGTATTGACTTAGGTTTGGGGAAAGGTTTGTGTGAAACGAGCATAAAAACAAAAACCCAGAAACATGCAGCACAATCTGTTAGTGGTGAACTTGTCAATTACCTGACCCGTTGACCCTACAGGTAACTCGCGCAGCGCCCCGCCCTCAAGGGGCCCTCCGCCATCCTACGGTGGAAGTGGCGGGAGCAGTCGCTATGACGACTATGGCAGCAGTTCCAGGGATGGTTACGGCAGTCGTGACAGTTACCCCAGCAGTCGCAGTGACCCATACTCTGCTAGCCGTGGCGAACGAATGGGCAGACAGGAGAGGGGACCTGCCCCCCCAATCGATAGAGGCTACCCTCCTCGCGACGCGTACGGAAGCTCGAGCCGGGGCGGGCTCCGTGGTGGCGGACGTGGAGGCAGCCGGGTGGATAGAGGAATCGCCCGCAGCAGATACTGAACAGACTTGCAAACAAAGGAAGTTCTCTCAAACCGGCACCCATGGGTGTTCCTAACATTCAGATGGAAGTGGAAGACCTAAGAAGCAAATTTTGAGTTCTGTGGACAAACCTTACTGCTCCCCCCTCCCCGTTCATATCCCTGAGCATCAATTTTTTTTTTGAAGAAATGGAATGTTTGTTTTGTATTTCGTTCTTGGGCCGCCTTCCCCATCTAGTCTGTAGCTATTTTAAGTGTCTTTGTACTAGTACTGTTACACACTGCAGTTCCCTGGAATAACATGCCTTCATTTACTAATAAAGTTTTTATTGAAAATGTGATCAAAGCTGGTGGATGTTCAGAGAAACCTGAAGTAATATTAATGCTGTGTTTCATTTGCCTGCATTTGCCTTTGAGATTTCTAACGTTCTAACCAGACATAAACATCGGAGCTCTATTGGACCTTTTTTAAAAATGAAATTTGTCTGCTATAGCTTCAGAGATTCAGTCAACTTGTGGTTTCACTGAAGGAAAAAGGCAAATGTCATTTTTCCCAGATTCTTTATCAGTAATCCCTCTGGTAACGGATTCCCCCCCCCAAGCCAAAGCCTAACTTTGATGGCTTGCACCGACCTAGCCAAAGAACCTGGCACCCAAAACGCAAGTGAATCTTTTCAACATTCAACAGATAAAAACAAGTTACCTGTCAACAGATGGTAAGCAAAGAGAACTTTTTTTCCTCATCTAAGGGGCTGTGAAATTCTGACGTGAGTAGCAATCACCAAAATGATGGTATAAAATGTAACTTCGATGTTCAGAATCCTCTCAACTCAAGCCTTCATGTTTAACAGATGCAGCAGGCAGTTTTCCACTACAATCGATAGCCTTAAAAGGAGCAAGGGGGGAAAACTTAACACCATAGTGATATTTTAATGTAAGTGCAACCTCTATGCAAAATCAATGGATTTAACGTTATTGTAGACCAAAGGATGCCTTGGTTTCGGCACAAGTCAAACTTAATCCAGCATGCCCAAATTCACTGAAGGAGACCCAAACTGACGTCGAAAAGCTACGATAATGGAACGCAAACTGGAGAGTAAACTGAAGCAAAAGCCAATTTGGACAGTAGTCTAAATACGTGGAAGGAGGGCAAAGGAAAGGGTGGCTCTGTTTCTTTTTAATGACTTATTCAGTCATTCATTATTCACAGTAGCGAAAATTACCGCCTGCTAATTTGTGGTTTTCTTGTTTCAGGGTAAGTTCATCTCCGACTATATAAGATGAACGACCATTTAAATGACTGGAGAAACCTCATGGTGAGGTGGCAGCTCTGGTGCTGTCTGCAAGCTAAAGGTGGGTGTGGGTTTTTTTTTAAATTCCTGTTCCTTCTACAGACTCCACTATGTGGTCTGACTTTTGTGAGTTGAGGAGTGATGTCCAGTTTTGAGGAGTCAGTGGTGTGATGCATTGCACCACATTTGCGATGTCATAGCGTTGGGAATATTTACTTTTATCAGTCTTGACTGTGTGACACCAGATAGTTTGGTATTTAATGTCTGTCTGAACATAGACGCCTTTGTCCAAAGCAACATATGAGTAAAGCAAGTGGCACATGACAAACTCACAGCTGTCACAGAGTCAACTTGGCACATGTGCTTTCATTGGGAGACCAGTCTAGCCGCACATTTGTGAATGTGAGCAGTGTTGGAGATGGCGACAAGGCGCCTATCAAAGAGTAAGAACATAATAGATCTATTCAAATCTGCATAGTATTGAGGGAACATGGAGAGGTGTTGGGCTGGTAGATGTTTTGGGAGCAGATGGGTCTTGATGCATTTCCTGAAGGTGGGTAGGCAGTCTGACCGGATGTTTTTTGTACCGTTATCCGTAAGCTGTGGTCCCCGTTTAACTTCATGGAGACGCCCACAGTCTGGGCAGCGGTGCGACTGTTTGTTAATGCATGCTAGCAATGAAATGCCTTCCTGTGTGCCAGTATTTTGATCTCTGGAGAACTAAAGAGGCTGTTTGAAGCAGAGTCTAGAGTGTTCACAACAAACATGACGAGTCTTTCAAAAGATGGCATGATCGAAGCAAGGCCGTCACTGACATGGTTGCTTTTTTTTTTTTTTTTTTGGGGGGGTGTCAAGCTGAAGATGACTGGTGCTGAGTTGGGTGGCTTTCCTACTAACAGGAAGGAGAGTTACTTAAAGTAATAAACAGTAGCCCGAGGCTATCTGTCTAGAAAGATTGCTCAAATACTGAGTGATAGATGTGAGTGGAAAACAGGATCTTATTGAGAAACTTTCAAGGCTAAGTATCCATTACTCCTGCTAATTTGTTTTCCATGTTTTATCAGATAAATGGGAGGAAATTAAGTTTTTTTCAGGACTGATATCACCCCACAGCTGTCTGATATTGCTGTGGTGTTTACCGCCTCTTCATTTCTTGCTTTTAGCTACTGCAGCAGCCGGACAAGACCTTTGTGGGGCCGACTGGTCTGAGGAACAGTCCATTCTGAAGTCCCCAGTGGAAGACGTGCAACATCTCTAATGTAATTGTGACTGCCATCTTAAACTTTGTTGTAATAAGCAAACTGACACTCAGATTTCCTGTGATGTTTTTAATGTTTGTGCCATGTACATTAAAGTGTAATCTTTTCAATAAAAGCTGTGTCAAGTGACTTGTGTGAGAAACTAGCATTAAACTAAAATGTACCCGAGATCTGAAACCCGTCTTGGAGAAACAAAAGCCGGCATACATTCCAGAGGGTAGCGGTAATGCCCTTACGTTTGCATTTTGGAAAATGAAAAACGACACCTCCAAAAAATAAATCGGAAAACCTTCACAACTTGAATTCAAGTTTGTACGCAGTCCAATGCATGAAGATCTTTGTAATTAGAGACAGGAGGGAAATGGACGTAATTACGGAAAACATTTCCTGATCGGCACCACCATTTTTTTTCCCCTGCCAGTCAGGAGAAATAGACGGACTCCGAGAAAGCTGGCGAGAGTTTAGCGTGTAAGGCTAAGGGCACAAAGGCGGATGTAAGAGCTGCGTGTCTCTCACGGATGTGGGTAACATCTCGGCGCTTTCAGCCCGCTGGTACATGCAGTGTCCGCCTTAGTCATGAACCCGGAGGAGCAAACTGTTACTTGGCTCATTTCCTTAGGAGTTCTGAACTCTCCGAAGAAGAACATCGCAGATCCGGAGGAGTTTCTTAAAACATCTCTCAAAGATGGAGTTGTGCTCTGTAAGCTCATGGACAGGCTGCTACCGGGCTCGATCCAGAAGGTAATGCTAGGATGGCGGTACGAATCGTAACATTATCCTGTAGCAATGGTGGGGAAAAAGAAAAGTGGATGATGTAGACTGTAACATGATGTTCTTTGTTCGAGCATGTGCTAGAATGTATATGGAGAACTGGAGACGAAACGATGAAATAGCGCAAACTTTGCTGAAACTCAAATTTCTCGTCTGTGGCTGCGCGTACCGAAATTCTCCAAATGCGATTCTCATTTACGTCGCGTGTGACTGTGTCTTTATATATAAACACATACACACACACACACATTTATATATATATATAAATACACACATTACACATTCACACAAGGACTATGTATACTGGTCAAAGATGTGCGTCAACTTCCTGTATACATAATAACGGTGTTCCGTATTTTAATCGTTACAATGGCTGCCGTCACTGTATATCCATTATTTGAACTCATGTAAGTGTTTAAAATTGCTAGACTTCCAGACGTTCAGTGCCGTGTTCCAGTGCCGCGTGCATTTAAGCGCACTGCCGTTCCAGTGCCGCGTGCATTTCAGCCGAGTGCCGTTTCTGGGTGCATTCCGGTCCAGTTCAGGCAAGCAGTTTGTCCATACAGGCTCAACAGCCATAAAACCGTGGAAAGGGGAGCTTTTCGTGTTTACAGAACTAGCCTGAAGCACAAAAAGATACTCAAAGTGCACGGAAGTTAGATATATACGAGTAAAAAGTGCATTTTGTCATTACTGCATGGGTTTCAACTAGTTAACCGACTTCTATCTGGTTCCGCATATGCTTCACACTCCGACAAACTGACGTGTTTATTTTTGCATTTAATATGAGTGCCGTTGAACAGCGGAATAAGATCTTTTTTATGTTTAAAAGCTGAGCTAAAGTGGTCTTGTACAGGACCGTAGTCTGTGATCCCGTCCTTTTTGTTATACTGGGTGTATGAAGTGGTAAAATGAGTCTGTGCTGAAATGATATATTTAAAGGGAAAAAAAGTTGCTTCATGAGTGCTCTGTGCCTCAGCTATTGTTTTTGACGCAGAGGAAGAAATGACAACCCATTTTAACTCGCAACAATTAAGCACTGGTGATGTGCAAAAGAAAACAAATAACAGCCTTCTTTTAAACGTAACAAAGACCTAAGAATTTGTTAAATATTGGATGATCGGGTACATATTCGTAACATTTAATAACATTTAATATTAGTTGGCAGGGTCCTGTTCGCATTACTACACCCGCGAGCGGCGATGTTTAAAATAGCGGGCATTACTAGCGCGCGCTTCGCTGCGGCTGCTGCTCCGTAAGGCGAACAGCTAGGAGGCTCCCGCCGCCTCCGTCACTTCCTTCCGCGAGCGATCGGCCTTGCGCTTTGCTACACTGCGCGTACGCGTGCGTCCGTGTCAGTGTCCCTGTTTGTGTATGTGCAGGGGGTGTTGTTTTGCTACTTTGTAAAAGTGGTCGGAAACAACGCTGCAGACCAGTTTACGTTTTCAAACGACTGCTCTGAGTACGTCCATTTAACAACTAGTATTTGCAAGAACGCGCATTCTCCAGAGTCACATGCACGGTTTTAAAAAGCTTGCAGTAATGTAACGTTGTTTTTCTCATTCTGCTGCTGGTTTTTAGTATTGCCAGGAGCCGAGAAATGAAGCGGACTGCATTGCAAATATACGCGAATTCCTGAAAGGATGCGCTTCTCTGAAGATAGAGGTGAGTGCAGGATGGTTCTCTAATCATGTTCGTACACGGCGGCTCTCATGATATTTCCTTCTTGCCATAATACACAGAATACAAGTATGGTTGTTAACCACTTTTCTCTTCGTGATATAGTCCTTTTATCGTTTCTTCGATTTACATTCTGACTGTTTTTTTTTGTAGAGAACGCGCTGCTGAAGTTTTTTATGTGCAGAGTCATATGTGCTTTTACTTCGATTGTCTACTTGCTCAAGGTTTAGTGAGGAATGACAAAGTAAAGGTCAGTGACTGCTTTGGGTTTGAGAAAAATAGTAAAAGTGTCATCAATGGTATTACTGGTATTATTATTATTATTATTATTATTATTATTATTATTATTCTATTTACTTGTTTTATTTAGTGACAATGCTCTGATGAAAAACAGCAAGGTGCCCACACAGGCAGACAGACTGTCAGTGAGCTGATGAATCTTGTTCTTGGACAGTCACTGTCAGTACTTGGCCTGCAGTGGAACTGTATACCATCTAGTGCAGTGTTTGTCAGCCCTGTCCTCGGGGACCCCCAGACAGTCCACGTTTTTTATCGGACTGTCTGGGCAGGGAGCAGTAACGTGGACCGCTGGTGGTGCCCCAGGAGAAACACTGATCAAGGGAGAACTCAGCCTAATTAAATAAGGAGTTACTTAAAATGGATTGATCTTAATGAAGGTTGCAAGATAGTTGAAACTTCTCTATTTCCTAATGAGGGAGAACTTATTTAGTTTTTAGTATTTAGTTTTAAAAGGTGTTCAGATGCTGCATCGCTGGATAAGTGATGTTGCATCGTGTAGAACTAAATTCTCCACATGGACCCAGCCTCACATGCATCTTTCAGTCAACATTTCCTGAAGAAATAGATAAATAGTTATAAAAAGCAGAGATGCTGTATTTGTGTAGCATCGTGGTTCAGTGGATAGCAATGTGACTGTGGATCCTTGGTTGTGGGTTCAAATCCCTTCTCTGTATGTGTGAATTTCACCTATTCTCTGGTTTCCACCAACAGCCTTAAAACTTGAGGGTTAGCTAAACGGTGTCTGCGTTGCCCATAGAGTGCGAGTGTGTGTACGTGCCCTGTGACGGTGTATTTTTGCCCCGTGCTCCCTGAGGTAGGCTGAAGGTTGCCCAGAGGCATTCGCCAGTCACCGTGCAGCCACGATGATGTCATGTCCAGGATCACACCATTTTAGGGGTCATAGGGGTCAGTGAGCAAACAGGCTACTCAGGGAAGCAAAATATGTGAAAGCTCTGTCTGACTTGATTTATTTTTTATTTTAATCAATTTCTATGCTGCTTCTGATAGCATGGTGAGTTTCTGTTGGTTCTTAACTATGACCGTGTCATTGCTGGCCTCTGTACTCCCTCCCTCCCTCAAAATACTGACATCTGTTGAAACAGACAAATCTTCTCATTTCCCATGTGGGATACATTTTGTTTGTCCACTGAATGCGATAATTGTTTGGCAACTGTGTTCTCTATAGTTTGGTAATGTTTTGTTTTTTAAATGCTGTTTTTATCATTGGGTAAGTGGATGGATGGATTTGACATTAGAATTTGCACCCTCTAATATCCTTCTGTGTGGTGATTAAACCTGGTTATTAACATGCTCTCCATCGAAGACTGAATTTTCCTGAAGTTTTTGACTTTTCACAAGCATTAAATGGTGGTTAACAGATCTGGCTACACACGATTTGATAAAAATTTGAGTTAAAGCCAATGTGACACATAACTGATAAGTGCACAAAATTCATAAATTGCAAGCATTCCTGAAGCTGCGTGCATGTGAGGTTCGTGCTTCAAAGCAAGCTTCTCCAGAAATTATGCTGTGTTTTGTTTTTTTCCTCCAACTTACTTATTCAACAGATTAGGTCCCCTTTGGTGATTTGTACCCTGCATGAACTGTGGCCCCATCATACAGATGGAGCCACAAGGCTTGTCGTATCAGCAGTGGGGACATGGCTTTGCTGGACCTTTTCCCGCCGTCGTACCGTTAAGCATGTCTGCTTTTCACCTTGATGGTGTGACTTTTTACTACCTTTTTACTACCTGAAAAACAAATTTGCCTCCAGTAAATGTATGGATCACAAGACTGTAGAATAAACTTCATGTGTCATTCAACCCCTGGATAAGCTTCTCAGTCAGTTATATAACAGATAGGCGCAGTTTGGTTAAATCTGCGTTCATCACTTATGAAACAGCTATCCCTAAAATGACAGTGTAGTGCCTTTGCTTGGGGTTCGGCTGAAACATTCTTCCGGTTATGGTGACAGGAAACCTTGGAAGGCAGTATAGACGAAAGCCTGAGATGTGGCTCCATCAACCTGCCCTGAAAGCTTGACGTTTTTATTAAAATCAAATTCAGGCCGCTGTTTCATTACTGGCTTGTGCGAGTAATAGCCGGCTAATGGCAAACAAGTGGTACGTTTTTACGATAGAATTGCGGTTAACCCTGCCCCCGTGCAAGAATAGAAACACACCCAGACACAGGCTTAGCTGCAGGCTCTGAGAAGCCGCTATTCTTGTGCTTCTGGGGGCAGAATCTGTATTTGAATTGTTTTGCAACTTGTGTTGTGAGTTTCATTTGAAAGAGACCCGCAAATCATGCGAGTCTGTTTGCTTGTTTTAGACGTGTAAATAGACTGCGCGTTTGATTCCTGCCGGTCGGATGGTGCCTTGCTGATCGTTTTAGTTTTCTACTGGCTTCAGAGGTTCGAGCAAAATGCAGCCGAATCACTTTCTCACTTCTCTTTTCTATCAGATGCGCCCGACTTCCTGCACACGTGCTTCCCTCTTCTCTTAGTCGTGTTAAGTTCTGCTGCCGTTGAGCCTTATCTATTGCTGCACATGTCAGTAGCTGCACAAAGTTAGTTTGGGTCGTTTTTATAGAAGAGTCTTAGTCGTACATAGCAGGGCTGTGGAGTCGGTAGATAAATGCTCCGACTCCGACTCCTCAGTTTCTAAATCTTCCGACTCCGACTCCCCG
>JAODJU010000048.1:7973864-7984936 GCA_026776725.1 Gnathonemus echidnorhynchus
CTCTCTCTCCCTCCCTCCCTGGGGTGTCCCTCCCCCCGTCGCTCTCTCTCTCTCTCTCTCTCTCTCTCTCTCTCTCTCTCTCTCCCTGGGGTGTCCCCCCCCCGTCGCTCTCTCTCTCTACCTGGGGTGGCTGAGTTGAGCATCAGTGTGAGTGCCTGTCACTGTATGTAACTCAGGAGGGAATTACATGTCAATTCCTACTCGTGCCTTAGACCTGTCAGAAACAAAGACTGGAAACCCTCCAGTTTTGTTTGACTGCAGAGCTCAGTTATGATGTAGCAAACAAGTCAAATCTGGCTCAGTAGCACTGAGAACATGTCGAACGAAGAGTTAATGTCTCTGACATCATCACCATGCTGCAGCCTGCTGATCGGGGTCGTCCCGATCTGTCCTTCAGTGAGCCTTGATCCTTCAGCAGGACTGGATCCCTTGCCTTGCTGGCTGTTTCTGCTGCTAAAACTGACAGGCAGGCAGACAGTCTGGCATATAGAGGGAGGGCTGGATTCTTACCTTTACACTCAAATGAATATTAATGATGTTATAACCATGAAATCAAAAGCCTGTTAAAAGTAACTAGTTTAAATAATAGAAATGTTTTGATGTTAGCCAGTTGTAAGCCTCTGTTACTGGTTTGCCGGTACCAGCCTCGGCAAAATAATCTGTGGGCCTTTGAGTCGGGCCCTTAACCCCCAGCTCCATGGTGCCGCTGCAGGTGGCTGCCCTTCACTGCCAAGCTCGCTCTCACCTACATGTGTGTCATGGAGGGAAAGATGGGGTCAGGGGAAACAGAAAGGGGTTTAATGAGGGAGCCATTAGCATTGTACTCTATGATGTATTGTGTTTAAGGGTAACATTGTATGACCCCTGTCCTTAGGGTTCGGCCCTCTTCAGGCCCTCAGCGGTCTAAGGCCCTCAGGTTTACTCTCAGACTCTTAATCGGTTAATTGGAGTAATTATTTCAGTAGTAAGTCCCTGGTAATCCATGAGACACCAGCTTTTATGTTAGGAATGGGAGGGGGAGCGAGAGAGGGAGAGAAAGGGAGAGAGGAACCAGTACGCATGGTCTGTGTGCCAGAGAGAGAGAGAGAGAGAGAGGCTGAGCTCCGGCGAGCGGCTTCCTCGTGTGAATCCCACATCAGACCCAGCAGTCCAGCCATCCTGCTCCATGCCTGCCGGTGTGATGGGCCCGGAACCTTCCGGACTGACTGACTGACCGACCGCTGCGGTGAGCGCATCTCCACCTGTCCGTGTGTGTGTGAGATAGACAGAGAGATCCTGTATCGTGCAGTGATATCTGTAGCTGTCGAGGCTGTGTGTGTAAATATAGCGTGTTTATATGTGCTTTAGCTGCATTGCTGCTCTCGTGGGGGGGTGCCGTCACCGCGCTCATGCATTCTGTCGCCTGTAGACGTGCTGAGCTGCTGTGTGACCCTCAGCCAGGCAACACTCGATGAATATGAACTCCTTTCTGCGTTTTTTTGACTTACTAGTTCTTCCTATGAAGTCCCCCCCCCTCTTTCCCCCTTTGGGGGGGGGGGGGTGAGCTCTGTGGGTATGGTGCAGGGCACTGCCTGTTACACTGCTGAGCCCATGTGACCTGCCGCCACAGCGACGATGAGCTGATAAGGGGCCGCTGTCAACAAATGGCATGAAATTAGACAGCAGCACGGGTTAGATCCCGGGGGGGTGAGGGGGCGTGTTTGATGTTCCAGCTTATAGGAGGTGTGACAGTGAGGATGAGAGGGTGAGTTTGGATGTTGCCGTTTCATTCATGAACGTCTCTCCGACACGGCACACCCTCCCGTTAAAGCCTCACGATGCCAGACGGGCGTCCGCTGAGGTGGGGGCCACCTCCGATTAGCGTGCGGGTTCCTGGGGTGCAGCCCAGCCCCAAGCTGTCCCTCTCCCCCAGGGTGCCATGTTAGCACCGCTACCAGTGTACCGCAGGAATCTGAATGCGCTCCCCCCTCCCCCCCCCCGCAGCAGAGACCTGACCGCATGCCCTGCGGCCGCTTACCGCTCCTTGAGGCCGGATCCTGATGCCGTACTGCGCGTCTGGGCGGCTGTTACACCGCAAATGGCAGCTTTGTTGTCTGGCCTGCGGTAGGAGCTGGCAGCGGGGGGCTGTTTACCGGGGGGGGGGGGGGGGGCTTCCAGGAAGGTGTCAGGATTTAGCCAGTTGTTTAGAAGTCGTTGGAAACCAGACAAAAGATGACAGAAGCAAGTCTGACCCTTGCTTTTGAACATTGAGGTTGTATTTATTGGATGGACCATATGTACGGTAAGTTCATTACGTTTTGGCCCAATTTGGTCTGTTCGAAGTTCTCCCCACGACTCCTGTTCCTGAATCCTTCACCACCAGCCGTCTACGGGGCTCCGTCGTCCTCCTCTATATGACCCCCCCCCCCCCGATCTGAGTCCTTCATCCCCATGGCAGAGAGCGAGAGACTCCCCTCTGTCGCCGGGAACTCGAGCAGCTCTAAGTGAGCCAAGACCAGACTGTTCCCTCAGGTCTCTGAAAGCCTCAGGAGAGGTGGCACCCGGGGGGGGGGGGGGGGGGGGTCACTGCTACTGTCTCAGGAACAGAAAAGTCTGCATGTTTATGGGGTGTTTAACGCACTTTGAATGGGAGGCATGATATCCAGTTATCCTTTTGTCACTGTCAGCCAGAGCCACTGCTGGGAAGCATAGAATCAGTCGTCTTTTACTGATTAGGGTGTCATTACCAAATTCACTTACCTCGTTAACCATTGCTTATATACGCAATGTCATCTCATAAATGGACGCGACCCCGTTAAGTGATTGGATGCTGGGAGTCAGAGGGCGTTTCTCAATACCAAGAACGCAAAGATGGCACCTGTGCTCTTGGCACGGACGGACTTGCTAACTTGCCTCCCAAAAAACGAACTTGGGGTGCAATGAATCGTGGGATTGTTCTCCGCATCCCTGGATGATGTAGCCTTGATTATTTGAGGTGGTGCAAAAACGGCACCCAGGGATTTTTTTTACCATCCTCCGTACTTCTGGTCTTCAGTAATGGAAGATGACGTTAAGGACAGTATGTGAGAGCAGAAGTAGGGTGAGATACGCATGTTGATAAGCCCGGCGCGGCACTTTCCGCAGCGTAAGCTTGTTTTGGCGGCTCCCTCATCCAGATGGGCGGAAAAGCCTCACAGTCAGCAGTTCTGAGCCGTCACTCTGCCGCCCGCCCCGTTGGCCCCATCACTAAGAGCAGTAGACGTCCATGTGGATCCTCGTGCATCGAGCTCTAATCAAACCCTGGATGCCATTTCAGCTGACGGTGGCCCTGGCTGCTTTTGGCAGTACTTCATGGCGCATTAGCGCCGTGACTCAGTTTCTCTACGATCTTCATAGGCGTGATTTCCTGCTGCCTTGTTGGGGAACCACACTATACATCCTGCACGGTAAATGTGGGTAATCGGCCTGATAATCTTGACATCATAACGGTCGATAGAGTGACGCTCGACGTGACAGCAGCCGGTTGGTAGATGGTAATGATTTGTTCTCAGAATTCTCCGTCCGGGTTTTGGATCATTTTTATCGTTCAGGAAGGAAGCGGAGGGTTGTTTGGCAGTAATGCTGGAGAACAGAGTTTGTCCCCCATCCCTGTCTGAAGGAAGGTTCTGGATGCATGGAATGTGGGCTGAATCCTAGGGGCTACTGTAGATCGCCGTATTTCAGGAGGAGCCCAGGAGCCCAGATCTGAAATGATCCGTTGTGTTTGCATATGTAACACAGCGCCCCCCCCCCCCTTTAGGGTTAGCAAACCAGAAGCCTGGTCTCTTTTTAGTCTTTATCTGAGTTTTTTTTTCTTTCCCCCCCCCCCCTCCACTGCTTCCTGGGTTTGGGCAGGTGTCCTGCTTTTCCCAGAATCTGTCAGGCAGACTCATTACATCCCATCTGTTTGTCCCATTTCGACATTCCCTCTCCCTGGGGAACGTCCCTTTATTTGTAAGCGATGGCAGTAATATACCTTTCCTTTCTCACGTGCTGCTTCATGTCAGAAACGCTCCAGTGACTCTCCGAAGGAGGCAGCTGTAAATGTCCCACACAGGCTGCGGGTTTCTTTCCCATCATGCCTTGTGCCGCCACCCAGACCCCGATTCGGTGACCACGGGGATTGTGACACTCGCAGCGATTTCCAGCCCATCGCGTGTCACTAGCATTAGAAACGATGGAACGGAAGAGCGTGTTGAAGCTGCCTCCACATTGCAGGGGTTGTGTGCCAGGCAGAGGCTATTGTGTGCTGGAGCTGAGATTAATGTCCGTTACTCATTATAACTGCGTCTGAATGTCCGGCTTGTAAGGAAATGGGCTGTCAGTCACTTTCAGCATAATAAATGCAAATAAGTCAATGTGCCCTGTGACCCGAGAAAGCGGGGAGGGGGGGAACTCTGCATGATCTGCTGTCCTTCCAGGGTCCCTGCAGTTATCTGATATTGAGCTGGGGCGGGGGGATGGGCCTGGATGTCAGCTTGATGCATGCGGAGGTCGTGGGAAGAGGTCCCAGCGGGTCAAGATGCCGCTGTGGGAAGTGAGGCGGAGCAGTCGTGCAGCGCCGCCGGCGGCCAGCCCGCAGTCCTGACGCCTGCGCTCTCCTGCCGTCCGCAGCCTCGCGAGCACAGGCGGGGGGGCTTCGGAGCCAGGCGGCTGAGCCCAGCGACAGCGGTGCCACCAGGAGCCCAGGGAGCCGGACAGGTAGGAGGACCGTGTGGTCTTACACACACCCCTGTCGCATTTATACTGCTGCAGCTGAAGCGTCGATCCGAGGTGATCGATGCAGTAATGCAGCTTCTGATCAGGCACAGCTTAGAGGAGGATGTTGTGTTCCAAAGGCTGATCCTCCAGCATCTCTCTCTCGATTTTTGTTCACTCTCGCATTCTTTTTAGATTAATTTACTTTTGCGCTCGCTCGCTCTCTATTCACTCAAGCTCTCTCTCCTCTCTCTCGCTCCCTGTTCCCTTAATTAGCCCACTGTAAATCATGACAGGTTTGATCGGCTCTTGAGTGATACGTGGGTGTGTGTGACACGCAGGTGCGTGCGCGATCATGTGTGGTGGGCTCTGTAGGGGACACACGGGTCCCCGCTACCGCCCCTCGCACATCCAGACGCACACCAGCTGCCGTCGCAGCCCTACCGTTGGGCTTTGATGACGTAATGCTAAGACTGAATATTTTTGACAATAACTGACATAATGCATGATAAGCTCCGTCTGTATAGGGGCTGGAGGGTGTGCTAACACCAGCGCCAAGTTGGGGGGGGCTCATCTCATTTTCCCTTCAAATAAAGGCCCCTTCCTTCCATCCCTGTTCCACATGATTCTGTTCACCATCCGGGCAGGTTCAGCACAAACTGTCATAGAGACAACTGGGGGTGCAGCAGTACGCTGAATTCACAGTTCGGCACAGACGTCGTTTTTTGGGTTTATGGTTTGGCACAATTTCACTAGAGCAGGGAAACAATTTGTATTGAAATTGTTTGTTTGTTTATTATTCAAACTGCAAACACAAACACAATTAGGAAGAGTTGTAAACAAAAGGCAATGCATCTGTCAACGTGCCTGAGTAACAAAAAAAATGAGATGCTTATTTGCACGTCGTAAAAATAAATATGTAAAAATATAAAGTCGCAACAAAGATGATGAATTACCGAATCGTGTATCTAGCAGAATTTCCAGGCATAAGTGCCTTAAATGCCTCTGGGAGACTGACCTGCAGAGGCTGTTTCTGCCTCGCTCAGATTGTACACGCACTCATGATCGTCTCAAATGAATTAGCATGTTGGATGTATTTCCAGCAACATGTATCCAAGTTTGCTATAATAGAGCCAACAGACAGTCTTCATTTTAAGAGCTACTCACTCTCCAGTGCTGGTGTAATTTTATTGTGAAACGAAAATGTTCCGAAACGGCCGACTGTAACTGTAACCAGCATTAGCGTAACCAACTCAAAGCCACTGTTATCATATTGTTTTTCCATATTCAACATCGTCTTGTGGATTTAGGTTCCACCCGTGTTAGTAAATGTATTCATTCTTTTCATTGTGTGTACTGAACTGAAAACGGTGTACTGAATAGGTCACAATGAATATGTGTGCCGTTATAGCCCTAGTAACGGTTAGCAAATGCTAAAGCAAGGCACTGAGGTGGGTAAACAAATCTGACCTGTGGCTGTCAATGCCAGTGAGGTTCCAGTTCCAGCTGTGGTGACCAACCCGGCAGTGTGGTCTGGATCATAGGACTCTGATAATTAGCTCTGTATGTTAAGTCTTTTGGGGGGGCTGGGGAAGTAGCAAAAAGATGGCTACCTTGCCTTGTGCCTCATTAGTGCTGACTGTTGGTGGGCTCAGTTCATGTCTAATTCCCCCCCGCCACCCCTTTAACCAGCCTCGAGAGAATCCCAGGGCACAGAGCGCAGGATCAAGATGTCACACGACGAGCGGCGATCTGCCACGGAGGGGAAGAGGACTCCACGGCCGGACGAGGTGAAGGTGGGACGGGGGCAGCGTTGCAGGTTACAGGAGGGGCTGCGGGCCTGTTGGTGCTGAGAGGCGGCAGGCCGGGGCTGCGGGCCTGTTGGTGCTGAGAGGCGGCAGGCCGGGGCTGCGCTGAAGGGAACTGCTGCTCCATGATGCAAGTAACTGAATGTCTCATGTTAAATATGGATAAAAAGTACGGATGTTAATGTAGAGCTTGAGCAGTTTACCAGCTGGCCAGCCCTGATTTTGGGCTGTGGTTTTCCCAGCAGCGTTTATATATAGGTGTGCCTTCCATAAATGCTTTAGCATTTAGCATTTATGCTTGTGGCCTGGTTTAGTGTCGCCTCGGTTTCTGTTGGACGGGACGGATATGGAGGATTGTGATGTCATGTCCCTTAGCAAACGGCAAACCAGGCCGCTTCCTCGCTGATGGCTGGTCACCCTGGGACCGCAGGCCTGCAAGAAAGGCGGGGAGGCCACGTTCCAATAGCGAGGCTTAGTCACGGGGTGTCCCAGTGAGCCCAACCCTAATGAAGCTAAAGGTTCGAGGGGCATGTCCGCTGGCAACAGCAGCTACGGTAATGGTTACCCACGGTACATACAGCTCTTTTTCTGTTTTGTGCAGCAGCACCAGGAGGTGGTGCTGAGGAGACCACTCACCCACAAGCTGGAGCATCAGAAGAGGTGGTCCTGGGGAGCGGGAGGCCCCACAGAAACTGGTAAAGGGCCCTGCGCGTCAGCAGCTTCTCATTTTACTGTAATCCCCAGACTACTGGTGCACTTCTGCCATAGACACTTTCTATAGTGCAATAACTTAAAAAGTATTTGAGGGATTTTTCTCATATTTAGCAGACGCATTTTTTGGGTGAAGATCTGGAATTTGTCAAATTTTGAGACAGATTGCACCAAGATTGAAGCAGCACTGCTTAGCCGCAACAAAGGGAAGCGTTTAACCTTGTGAACTGATAACTCAAGTATTTGATGGATCTTATTACCACTTCTTATATGGATAAAAGTCTCCATCTAGCTTCCTTCTAAGCCAAATTGTACCAGTCACCAGGTTTGCAGTTCAGGCAGAGTCTCATGTAATGGTGGCACGTGAAAAGACAGCCACAGACACAGATCTGAAGAACCTGATGACCGGGCTAGAGATTGTAAAGTTCAGATTTTGTGACGGGAGCAGGCTTCAGATTGGGGGGGAAATGCACTGGGAATACATTGTTGTCGTTCTGAGGGCATCTAGTTGGTGTGAGTCCAGTGATTCCTGCCTGCCTGATGGCTTTGTACAGCCACTCTCTTTCCTTAAAAGCCTTCAAGTGTCATGCAGGCATCTATGTGCTTTTCCCGCTTAGGCCTTAAGACTATAAATACATTACTGTTTATTTGTTGGTTTAAATATAATTTATATAGCCTGATTTGTCAAGGTACCAGCAGATATTTTTATGTTAATGATACTACAGGACTGACTACAGGTGTGGGCCGGGGGTGCTATGACGTGTGCGGGGGTGCGGCGCGGACCCGGGGTGCTATGACGTGTGGGGGGGTGCGGCGCAGGCCAGGTGTGCTATAACGCAGAGACGTGGGGGTGTAACGTGGGTCTCGAGGTGAGATTCAGAACAATGGGACACCTCAGGGTGCCAGTTATTTCACACACCCACCATGTGTGGTGCCCACACCCTCCTCTGCCATGCCCATTAAATATCCCCCCCCCCCTCGGTCACGGCTTCCCATCTGTGCCATTGTTCTACACCTGTGTTCAGGTCATTGCGGACACCCAACTTCCCTGCACTTCCTGCCAGTTTATGTGCCCTCTGGTGATGCATTGACCACCATTTTTAGCTTTAAGTTATTCATCCTCAGCCTGGTATGATGAATGAAAAATCATCAGGTCACAGGAAAGCTGTGTCTGAGTCGCTCGATGTCCCTCGACGTCCCTCGACGTCCCTCGCTCCACGCTTCCTCACCTGCTGACGCACTTAGCGTGATTAAACTGCGTTTGAGCTTCTACTCGGCACATCAGACTTATTTAAAGGGCTGAATCTCTGACTTTAATACTTTGCAGTCATGTACGTATTTAAGATGTATGTTGTTTACTGTGGTTGGAACACCCATGTGTGGTATAATGTCAGTGAGGCAAAGCCTTTCAGGCACACAAGACCATTGGAATTTCACCTTTTAGGGATTAATGGTGTTTGTCTTCTGCCCTGGTGTGATGCGTGTCCCATACATTATACAGACATTCCGGAGAAGTCTCGGCTCGTTGTGATGGACTCTCTGTCCCCCACCCCCCCCCCGTCTTTGTCCCCCCTCCAGGGGACAGGCGGACCACCTCCCATCTCAAACAGCACGCGGACTCCAGTGGAGGTAGCAAGCGACTGTCCTCGTCCTCCCTGGAGAGAGGTGGGCTATCCCCCGTCGCAACGCCCCTCGCTCTCCACTGCCTGCTTTTACAGAGGAATGGTGATATAGCGCCCCCTATCCCCTGGGAGTGCATTGGACGTGGATGACCCGGCCTTGAAGCCTGTGACGTGACCCATGACACCAAATCGCACTTCCCTGTGTGTCTCTGCCATCCCCTTTCTCTGTTCTGTTGTTTCAGTGGGGGTGTGATTTACTGGCACAATTATCACGTGAATCTTGTCATGCCATGAAATGACTGGCAGCTCCCTGGCATTACTGCATGCCCGCCTGTCCCGCAGGTGCTTCTGGGATTGGTACCTTTCCGCATGCACTGTGTTGTAGCACCGCTCTCGCATGCTGGTTAAGTCTGCAGATGAAAGGATATGAAAAATTATCATCATAGCATCGCGATGATAGTGACAAAATTATCATGGTTATCAGTATTATCGTGGTATTGTTTAAAATGTGCTGCAAAAGTTCAAAAGGTACCTATACACATTGAAATAATTTCATAGTAATAATAATTTCAAGTTTTATATTGAAAACCGCCAATAACTATGCGCATTTTGTTTGTACATTCAATATAAACACATGGCAACCATATCAATTATTCAACATTGCTTAATATTAAAAATCTCGAGTGCTGCCTTCCGCCATGACACGAAAACTAACCCATGCTACTAATTTTACAATGTAACAAACTGCTACGTATTTCAGCTTTTGTGTTGCGGTTGGCAAAACCAAGTATTAAGGATGTTCAGTTTGCCCTTAACAAAATGGCCAGGTAAAAATAGCAAAATATCTGAAGAAATAATCTGGAAGCAAAAAGAATTCACACTTTAAGTTTTAAATTCTATAAAACATGCAGTGCTGAAGACGACGGCTACTGTTCATTGCAGGCCTGCTTATCCCTTGGCTGTAATTAGGCCTGTTTTTGGGTACTACAGAAAAACCCCACACAGCAATTAAAAGGTGTATCATCCTCTTCCATTCATACCAGCTTTTTCTGAGTGTAAGTCTGTACCTCACACTATCAAATTCTACTTTGAAAGTGTAAAGACTGTAGGTCGATTGCGATCTGTAATGCCGGTTAGCAGTAAATCGTAGTTAAGGCCATGACTGCGGACCAGCTGATGGGATTGTAGGGGGCTGACATCATACAAATTGCTGTCACTTTGTTTAAAGCGCGTTCTGTATGAATGACCCAGTTATCAGTCGTCCGCCTGGCTCAGCACATCAGCACTCATTTATCAGAAGGTAGTCGGCAGAGTGACGTCACTGTTAGACCCTTGAGTAAGACCCCTAACCCCAGTCACTTCAGGACCCGGCTGGTCCTGCTCTTTGACCCTCACCTCTACGTCACACACGGGCGCAATGGAGGGCCAGTCTCCGATACGGTTTGTGGATTTTCACGCTGACGCGCCTACTAAACTTGGTCATTAGCTGGTTGAGATGTGTTTGAGCAGGGAAATCTCCAAACTGCCAGTGCTCAATTCAATTTTGTAAAAGTTACCTCTGTTTCATGCTCAATCAGCTGAATTACCGCAAACAAATTCCACTGAGGGTTCATTTTGCGAAATGTGTACATAGTGTCAGCTTTCTGTTTGTGCGTGGCTCTGCGTACCAGCCCCTGTGTAGGATATTGATTTGTACTGATAGAAAGCTGAAAAGCCTGTATTGATTTTTTAAAGGTTAATGCAGATCAGTGTGTGTGTTCATCTGTGTTGTCAATATTTGGACCAGTAAAACCAAGCTGCTTGTCAAATGTCTCCATCTGTCTTGTTCACGTGTCACTGTTCAGTGGAACTCCCGTGCTTCTGACATCACCTCGCCGTATTGAGCCTGTGCTTTCCGGTACATGCTGTCACATGAGAGTCAGACACATTCACTGGTGTCTGTATGTTCCACCCAGAAAGTAAGAAGCTCCTCCCATTCCCTGCCAGGCAGCCAATCACGGCCTGACGAGGCGTCCTGTGATTCGCTGCTGTGTGAAGGTCCCAGGCCGAGTTCCCCCCACAGTGCCCCGCCTCGTCAACCCCCCCACGCTCACCAGCTGCACAATTCAGCTTCTCTCCCCCCCCCACCCCCCCCCCCCCCCCCCCCCCCCCCCCCCCCCCCCCCCCCCCCCCCCTCCCCCCCCCCCCCCCCCCCCCCCCCTCCCCCCCCCCCCCC
>JAODJU010000049.1:0-11522 GCA_026776725.1 Gnathonemus echidnorhynchus
CCGGCCCACGTTCACGCCTTTTATAAATAAACCCGAAGCCGGCCCATGTTCACGCCTTTTATAAATAAACCTGAAGCTGGCCCACATTCACGCCCCTCATAAATAAATCCGAAGCCGGCCCACGTTCACGCCTTTTATAAATAAACCCGAAGCCGGCCCATGTTCACGCCTTTTATAAATAAACCTGAAGCCGGCCCACATTCACGCCCCTCATAAATAAACCCGAAGCCGGCCCACATTCATGCCTATTATAAATAAACCCGAAGCCGGCCCACATTCACGCCCTTCATAAATAAACACGAAACCAGCCCACGTTCACGCCCTTCATAAATAAACACGAAACCGGCCCACGTTCACGCCCCTCATAAATAAATCCGAAGCCGGCCCACATTCACGCCCGTCATAAATAAACCCGAAGCCGGCCCACATTCACGCCCGTCATAAATAAACCCGAAGACGGCCTACATTCACGGTTCAAGTCCCGGCCCAGAGTAGGCGAAGCAAGCCCAAGAAAGGGAGAGGAGGATCTCAGCCCCTTCGGTGGAAAGAGAAGAGACCAGGTATATGGTGAATTCATGAAAGACGGATAGAAAGAACAGGACTAATCAGATCAGCTCCTCCTGCTGAACACCGGAATGCCACGATCACTTAAAACGAACCACTAAGAGGAGGATAAACATGCCCAGATGGAATGGAATGGACGCGAAAGCCAGCAGACCTGGGCCGCTGCGGAAAACGGATCGGCACCTTGCAGAGAAAGAGCTTTTAACACAAATCTCGCTGCCAATCTGCCCACTCTCCCCCCACCCCCCCTCACTTCAGGATCCTTTGTAGTTCAGAAAGCCGCAGAAAGTGCCAAAAACGACAATGGTGCCGCGGTGCTGCCAAAGCCGCTTAGCGACAAGCCGAACTGCACCTAATGTGAACTCTGCATCTAATGCGAACTCTGCACCTAATGCGAACTCTGCATCTAATGCGAACTCTGCATCTAATGCGAACTCTGCACCTAATGCGAACTCTGCATCTAATGCGAACTCTGCACCTAATGCGAACTCTGCACCTAATGTGAACTCTGCACCTAATGCGAACTCTGCACCTAATGTGAACTCTGCATCTAATGCGAACTCTGCACCTAATGCGAACTCTGCACCTAATGCGAACTCTGCACCTAATGCGAACTCTGCACCTAATGCGAACTCTGCACCTAATGCGAACTCTGCATCTAATGCGAACTCTGCACCTAATGTGAACTCTGCATCTAATGCGAACTGTCGGAACTCGAATGGTTTGTGGAAGAAGACCAGGCAGGTTCTCCCACAAGCCTGGGGTGAGAATGAGACTGACAGTCCTGCATGTGCCTGGTCACTGTTCTCCTCAATGTGGAGGAGAATTAATAATAAAATGCCTTATTGGTCCCAAGGATGTTAAAATATTCTTCTACTCCCTTACAACAGGCAATCCCCATGTTTTGTTCACATCAACTTTTAAAAAGCAAAACTATACTGTTGAGTAAGTAGGGAACAGGTAGTAGTGTGGTGACCGCTGTGCAGTTCCTCCTTTGGACCACAAGGGGGTGTCATGAACTCAGATTCCCCACTGAAAGCTGTCAGTGACACTTACATGTGCAGTGCTTGACAGGTGAATGCTGACAGCGTCTCCCCACTGAGATGTCTGCCTTTCTGCAGCATTCCACCATGAGTGGAAGGGAGGGGCAGGAAGGGAGCTTGAACCATGCATGGCTGTGCAGAAAGATTTGGAAAAAGGTGTACATGCCGTGAGAAGACTAGCATATGCTGGGGACAGCAGGGCCCGTCTACGCGCTCTCTGCCAGCGCTATTCTCAGCTCGGCGCCGTTCGGAGTGCGAGTGCCCACGTTCTGGCTGAGAAACGCTGCACGAGGAAATCCAGCGGGGGCGCGAGAGGACAGAGCAGCAGGCCGCGGCCCATAGAGTCTCGTGACCAAACTGGGCGGGGCCTCAGGCGAGGCGAGAAGGGTGGAGAACAGTTGTTCCCCTTCAGGGCTCGATTATCACCCAGCACCAGCCGACCTGCAGAGCCCTTAGCAGAGGTGGGTAGTTCAGGTCCAGAGAGTACAAATCCGGACCAAGATTTTGTTTCAACCAACCAGTTGAGTATTCTGTCTGTGACTCTTTATACTCAACTGGTTGGCTGAAACAAAATCTTGGGCTGGACTTTTCTCTCTGGACTTGAATTATCCACCTCTTGTTTTTAGCGATGGTCTGACTGTGGCTTTAAGAGGAAGCTCTTCTGGGCCATATGAAGCTTCAGATGTTTGTTTCTAAGTTTTATAGCAGTGTCAGTAATTATTTACCAAATTACAGAGAGAGTGACTCCTGCAGTTTTGTGTGTATATGCATGTTGATGTGTGTGTGCGCATGGACGTTTACATTTCTCAGTCCTGTATTATCATGCTCTGCCACTAGAGGGCATGCTTACAGATTACATTGTTAAACATGAACACCCCATCTTTATTTCTCAGTATATCCGTTGTAAAGCATTATTCCGTTTGCAAAATATACCCTTTACTCTGTGACATCATAGCAGCCTCTGTAACGATTCACTGCAAACAAACCTTGTGCTAAACGTAGTCAGACGTTTTTGAATTAATTATTTATTATTACTGCATCAACTGTGTATCAGGTCCAATATGGCTATCAGCAAAGTGCTTCCCTGCCTCTGTCAAGGAATGGTACAGTCCGGCGTGTTTGGAATGTGCCACTGCCAGTTCATCCTGGACAGACAGTGTAGCGCGGGGGTGGGTGGGGAGTGTGCAGGGGTGATGCTCGGATAGAGGCCTCTGAAGCTTCTCTGTGCTTCTGAGTTGTCCACCTGGCCGTGCCGCATTGCCCCACCCTCCCTGGCCCCTACTGTGCACAGATACCCCCCCAGCACTGAGGGTGGGGCAGCAGGTGAGGATAGTCTCCCTCTCCTGGCCCTGCTTCCTGCACGTAGTCCTGCAGTTGTGTTATTTTCCCCTTTGATGTGTGACTTCGTGCCGTTAATCAATCTCCTTCAGTCCATGGGAGGCGAGTCAAGGCTGAGAACATCCACCATGTCTCAGTTTCATTTAATCATCCTCAAGCCATTTGATCTTTTTTTTTCCCTTTGCAAGCATTTTAGTTCTGCAGTAGTTTAGATATCTTGGGGTGGAGATGATCTCAGTCTGCAAACTTTTTATAAATAAATGACAGGCACGATCTCCAAGCTCAGCGTTTGGTTCATGCCTGTGGCCCTTGTCTAAATGTGTGTGTGTGTGTCTGTGAGAGTGAGAGAGAGAGAGAGACACACACACACACACACACACACACAAGGGTTTACAGTGTGGCCCCCACGCTCCAGGAGGTATTATAGCCAGCTGGCCTGCGCTGGACACCTTAACGCCCCCCCCCCCCCCCCCCACCTAGAGCATTTCCCTTAAAAAATCCCTGAGGATCCATCAGATTCTGCAATGACTGTGCAAAGTCAGTGTCACTTTACACCATGTGGATAGACGTTGACCTGAGGGTTTGACGGCTGGGGAGCTGGACTGTGGCGCTGTTCTATTTCTGCTAAGACAAACATCCCCACTACCAACATTTCGCCCTTGCTCCTTATTGCCCCCTGCTGGTCCGTGTTAGATGCTCTCCTGAATACTTCCCCTCTTTCCACACTGCCCCCCTCAGGTGATCCAGAACATCTGTAGCCAGGTCACACACCCCTTAAAACCCACACTGGCACCAAAAACACGCTCTGTATGCTGCAGTACCCAAACACTAGCAACTGGCTGCATTCAGGAGGTCACAGTGTCCTTGTCACACCCACTGGCGTCGCCCCTCCATGCCGAGAGTGAGAGAAATAAATCTGCCGGCTTCTCTCCGGTGCGACGATACTGGAGATTAGTGGCAACAGAAAATCCATTCTGTGCGGCAACGGGGGGGGGGCAGGGGGAGAGCGCCACGCTTTGCCTCCAGAGCCTGATGAAGTCATTCACCCCGACGCCTGAACAAGAGAGCAGCGGCATACAAATTAAGCCTCTTAAATTCTCTACCGTCGGCTCTCCTGCCAGACAGGTGAGCGGCGAAATTGACACTCTGCCCCATGTCCCCCCCGCCGTCCTTCGATCTCACGTTCGGAGTTTCAGATAAACTGAGAGTTGATGCTGACACTGTCATGGTGCCTAATAATGGGCCGTCTGTGGCACACGGATGTGCAGAATTTGCACAGACGTGGATGGGAAAGTCAGCCCGACCTGACTGGTGCCGGGGGCAGGCCTTCATAACAAGCCTCCATAACAGAACCCCGGTCGGTCAATTACGCGACATAGGCAGCTGCCTAGGATACCATCTTCTGAGGGGGCCAGCGCCAAACACCACCATCTGAGATGAAGTTGAATTGGATGGTAAAGTTGGCAGATGGGCATTGGCGGTAAAGCTTCCCTCAGACTCTGCATGGGCTTCGACCTACACAGAGCCCGGTTCTGATTGAAGGTTTGACGCCCAGTGTGGTCATGGCACTGCGAGGGGCATAGAGTCAAAGTGCTTGACCTTCTTGTCTTCCGCAACCCCTCCCTGTCTGGTCTGTCACCCCTCCCGCCCCCCAGGGGTCTAATTAAACACAGGTCAATTGGCTGGGGGGGTTCATACCTTCTCACAAGCTGAGCAGTAGTTGCTCTCACCAAAAGGGGTCAGAGGTCGCTGAGGCTTTTGCTCTGGCTCGGGGGGGGGATGCGTGCAGGGGGAATTCGATGGGTTTTAACAAGCCTCCTCCTGGTGTGAACAGGTGCTCTCAGCCCTGTCACACTCATTAACGTTTCTCTAGTGTCCAGACATAAAATGGTGAAGAATGAAACGTAAGACAGCCTCCTACTGGAAGTTCTGGACCATGTTAATGGATGTGTTCTGGCACCTGTGCGTCTCTCGTAAACACAAACAAGGAATCAACCACAATTGATTTACTTTCATCGTCACAGATGTTCAGCACTTGCTAAGAGTGTCGCGAAGGGGGCACTGGGGGACAGGCGTAAGCAGAGTGGGAGGAGCATGTACACGCTCCTCCGGGCCTTGGGGAGGCGCTGTTGCCTCCTGACTGTGTCCCAGGGTGCCTGCTGGCATGAGGGCAGTTAAGGTTCAAGAGGCCTTCACACTTTGTGTAATAGGTTCATTAACAAAAAAAAAATGCAATTACAGCTTTAATCAAGGCATATGGAAATGAGGAGCAGAATCACTGCTTTAATAAGCAAACTTTTGTGGCTTTTGATGTTGTCATTAAGCTTGGGAAATGGCAATCTGATAAGGAGTCGTCACCCATGCGAGCCAGCCAATGAGCCTGCGCAAAAACAATGACTCATCCAGCCTATAAAAAGATCTTGCCCCCGAAATGCTTTAAGAGGGGTGGAGTGTGGCGGGTTTGATTGGAAATTACGGAAACTTCATTTTACTCTGAGATCTTAACCTTGTTGCCATATAGGCATGGTTTCCATGGTTTCCGACATCAGGGGTCTTGCTCATAAGGCCCTGCTGAGGCCACCAACAGCTTGCTTGGGGGGGGGGGGGACATCCCATAATAAGCACAGTCGATGGCCTAAGTTTCTTCTCTACTTAAGTCTCTGCTCCCCTGTGACACAGGCTGTGACGAGGGAACAGACTGGCCCCATGTGGCATTTCTGGGTAATTTTCTCTGCCTTGTCCCTGCATTCTGGGTGCAGCACTCAGCTGTAATTGGTGGCCGTTGGGTAATGAGGCACTTTAGCAGATAGAGTGGCCGTGCTGTCACTTGATGCCGGTGGCTGTCACCATGTCAGCATGTGTCATGATGGCGAGCCTCTCCGTGCATCACTGTCAGCTGTGTACATGCCACTTTTTATATTTTCCGCAACAAAATCCCCTAGAAACACGATTTTCTGTGTTACTTAAATGCAGAATTAGCAGAATTGGTGACAGAATGTGTCAGAATGAATAGATATCGGAGCCCCTGACCCCACGTGTGGCGCCCCGTAAGGATGCGGCACCAGCTGTCGGCCCGGCTCCCCTGGTCCCACTGCAGCAGCCGAGCAGCGTCCCTGCGCACCACAGTACGGCATTTTTAATTAGATGGTTATTTTTCCCCTCCATAGCTATAACGAACGTCCCTCCACAACACTGTGTTTGCACGACAGAGCAGAAGATGTCAAGCTGAACACCTCAGTCAGTTCTCACTCCCCAATCTCTGCGTCCCTTCCCCCCCTGGTATCTCTCTGTTGCTTTTCCGGAAGGTTCCATCAGAGCTGCGAGCTCTTCTCCCCACTCCTGGCTCTGCTAATTGGCGAGGCAGAGCTGAACACCCCAGTCACAAATGGCTTGTTAGCATTACAGACATGGGGGAGGGGGGGCAGGTGCTGTTATAGAGAGAAGGGGGGTGGGCACTGAGGTGCTGAGACACATTTGACGGCCATCAGCTGCTCCATAGGGACAAACCCCTGTGTATCATCTCCCAGCTGTGATGGAGATATTCTGGTAGAACTTCTGACATATCTGTGCCATTCTCTTCTTCTCGCTAATTTCCTCCACAGTATGTTCTGCTCCCAAAAACCCCGTCTCTGCTTCTCCTCCTTGTAATTCCGCCCTTTAACTCACTGTCACCCCCTCCCGAATTCTGCAGTCTCCCCCCCCCCTTCATTTTCCCACCCCGCCCCTCACACAGGTAGGCAGGGAGAAAGACCAACCATTCAGCTCATGCAGAAACACAGAGTGAGGTGAAAATGACTATTTACTTATAGGCATGGAGATCTGCAGAACCTCAGGGTGACCCACACCAACGAACCTTGTTCCTCATCAGGTTAATAGACACACAAACAGCCTTAGACACCCTTAGCACCACAAACAGAAACAGGGAGTCAGCAGGGAGTTTTATATTTTAAATTGACATATGTAGATTCTTGTCAGTGAGGCAAATATCACTGTCAACAAGATACAAACCAATCTCATATTATAATAACAATTTACAATAATGTTACTTAGCTAGCTAACTAGCTATCAACGTTGAGTTGTTATAATAAGACAACATACGCAATTATCACCGGACAGTGCTGATCTGTTGAATGAAGACAGAAAATTATGGAAACTTTGAGTATGGACCATACCAATACTGGCCGATGGTCTTATTGGTCATTGGTCCATTTTTCACATGTGACTGTTAAATATGCTACTGTGATTGGAGAAATTCACAGCGGAAGGGATTAACTTACAATGCCGTCCAATGATTGGTTACTGTACAAGTTGAAGGTTCATTCATTCATTTACTCATCACACATCAAAGCCCATCTTCTACTCTTTCAGGAGCATGACGGGAGTTTGGTTTAGGGAAGAGCTTGCTGTTACAGAAGCCAGCCAGTAGAGGGCTCCATTTCTCCCAGGTACACCTGCTACACCTGTTTCGATTTTCGTAATCAGAAGGTAAAAAGGGCAGGAAAACCCTGCACTGAACTACAAACAGCCAGTACAAACATCTAGGCCTAAAATAAATGCCATGAGCTTTAATTCTGCCTCACAGAAAAATCACCATCACCATCATATGGAGTCAGACTACCTACTGTAAATATCTTTGGAGTATCTGGTAAACATAATTATTATAATCATAAAATAAGAGGGAATTAAAAACAGGTAGAAGAAGCCAGAGGCTGGGGAACAGAGGGCACTGGAATGATGAATTTGGGTTTGTGTTGTTCCTTGGCACGATGCATGTAAGGTGGTTTTAGCCATCAGCAGAAAGGATTGACCATCATCATCAACACGGACTATTTCCCAAATCCCTTAGCCAATGGCTCTTCGCTACAGGGACACAGGGTATCCCAGTACAGACACGTACCTCACTCATTTTAGTTACGACTCACCCTTACACTTTGTGCAAGCTGACATAACGCGGTATAATTAGGATAAAAAGATCATTTAACAACATCCTCGTCTGTTCCCCATTTTTTTCTGTAGACTGTAGTTTACGGTCCTCCATAACCGTAAAACCAACCTGGTACTCCCCCCGTTCGCTTACCGCAGGAGACCATGCCAGTTTACGTGGTTTGTCTTTGTCTGATGTGAGTAATCGAGCCCATTCATCGTCATGCCGTCGTTATTCGCGACACAAAACATTTGGCACGTTCAGTTTGGAGATCCAAAGTTTTCAAAAATTAGCATCCAACTGCGTATCACCTTTTCACAGTAATATCAGAATAAAGCAACAACAAAAAAATAGAATTAAAAAAAGGACAGAAGCACCTACCAGAGGCCAGCTGCATCCAGCCGCAGATTTTGTAGACGGTGGCCGTGCTACAGAAGAAGAAAAGGGCAAAGCAGACGATGCAGGTGATGACCAGCACCATGGACATCCCGATGAAGAAGGACGCCGCCTTGAAGGCGCCCGACGGGATGGAGCTGAACTCGGTGAAACTTCCCTGGCATGTGAGCTCCTGGGACAGCCCGCTGCCTACACAGTAATGGAAGAGGCCGAAGTAGCCGGCTTGGGGGGTGTCCACACCATCCCCGATCCAGTAGGGTTGAATGAAGCACACCACGTTGACGATCGCAAACAGTATGGTGAAGATGGCCCACAGGACTCCGATGGCTCTGGAGTTGCGGATGTAATTGGTCTGGTATATCTTAGCAGCTTCCGAGGCTGGGAGCATCGCCGAGGCAGTTCCCGGTATCATGACTGGTGCAGGGCCTGATCGCACACTTTTTTCCAAGATTTAAGTGGTTAAATGTGCCTGCTTGTTGACAGCTCCCTGAGCAAAGCAAGCGCTACGCTCCTCCGTCTGCAGAGACACATGATGCCAGGCCGGGCCGCCGTTTGTCTCTGATCGCACGTTTTCGCCAATCTAGTACCTATCAAATCAATAATAAAAAAAGACTTCAGGGCCACATCCTCCAGTGGAGCGCCGTGCCCTGCGTGGCATCGCAGCTACAGCGTCCCGCTGCTCCTGTACTTTCTGCGTTTGCGGTTAACATGCACAGGTACACGCGAATAACGGGGGACGAATGAATGACTGATTCACCCGCAAAATCAGTCCTGCAGTTTTTAAAATTACGAAACAGTCGAACAATCCATTTAAACGCGAATTGTTGTAACTGCAGATAAATCATTTAGCCTAAATAACACCGGAAATCCAATATAAATTAAATTTCACGCAACTGCCCAAGACCGACGTATTTTTTTCGTATGAGATTCCGTTTTATGAGGAAGATGGAGTGTTTCTTTTCGGAACGATCTTCATCTGGTTCTTTAAATTATGATGCCGATAAGGGGGCGGGGGGCAAACAGCCTGTGTATTTATTCCCCGTACGGATCGTATCCTCTCTGTCTACCGCGCATGTCATCCGCTGCCTGTTTGCATCTCATTCTTTAGAGAAACTTACTCAAATCCATGGTGTGTAATTAGTGCGCTTGATGGAAAACCGTCTCTGGCTGGTATCTTACCTCGCCTCTGCCTTCATTATATTGCACCCGCCCTAATCCCCGTCTAATGTGAAGTGTATCGGTGTAGACCCTCGCTGCCGAAGCCGGGGTTTATTAACGAAGCGCGGTCCTCGCCTGTTTTCCGCCTCCCGAATCGTCACCCTCCGTCCAAAGGGATCCCACCGCCTGGCCGCGCTGTCCGGGGTCGGCGTCCGGCGTCCGGCGCACCGGGGACGGCTAGCTATTCCAAACCCAGCGGGCACGGGGGCCAACTGTCGCTCCGAGCGTGAAACGCGCCCCGATTCCCCCAGCAAGCCAGTCTAGACTAACCAGGGACGGGTAGGTCTGAACCATATGGGTGTGCGTGCCTCTCTCACAGACAGCACACATCACCGCCACTGACGTCAGGGGGTGTTTAAAAAGCAGTTTCTGCGACAGGTGGCTTAACAGGGGTCTGCGGCGGCACCCAGACCGTCCCTGTTAGCGCGAATCAATGACAAATCTGACAATTAAATAACATTAGAGCAATAACTGACTTTTAACTACAGCGTGAATAATTCATAATTTCTTTCACTGAAAATAAGCCAATATATTTTATGGGAATCTAATTCCACAAGTCGGGCTAATAATTCACTGGCTTAAGACTTGAAATGCTACTGGACTTGACCCTTGTAGCGACATGAACGCGCACTAGGCGTGTGCTGGGTAGGGGCGGGGCTGAGTGCCCCCCAAGGTCGGTTTCGGTACGCAGCTGATGCGCGCACTGTATCTCTGCAATATGCAATGGTTTCTTTAAAATAAGTTACGTATACATTACTTATCACACAACACTCTAAAATGTTTTCCAAAATTATATAATAATATTCTCTTGCGTGACGTTGACGTGACGTTGTGCAGCATGTAGGCATCGACCTAGTTCACCTCTGCGGGTACAGGCCTGCGCGATGTATAACTGAGTTGTGAAATTTTTATTACCATTGCTTTGGAAATTTTGCATTTCTTAAGTTTAGAAAATGTTCGCTCGATTTTTTTAAAATTGGAATAAGCATTAGTTTTATTTTAAGCCGGTTTCGGAAAGTTTGTTGAGGAGCCGCCTGCTTCAGCACCACGGACAGCGGACACCTGAGGTAAATTTAACTGGTATCGCTCAACAAAAAAGTTCGACTTCAAAAAGACACGTTTAAGTTTATTTCTGAAACACAAGAAGGAACAATTCTTCACTGAACGCAGTTTTTTCCAAGCGCCTCCTGCTAGGATTTGCTGGCAGGGTAGCCAGTAGCCTACGGAGCACGGCCAGGGTGCCCCCCCGCCACCCATCGGCAGAATTTACCGAGGGAATTTATACAATACCGAACTTCATCCATCTTCTGTATCAAATTTATCTGCTTTAACATTGCGTAGGGTCACAATGATAAGGGACAGGCTAATTCTCAACATGCAGTTCCCAAAATTGGCCACCAGATGTCAGCTCATGTCTGTTAAAACTAATAATAGCGTCTGTTTTTTCAGTAGGATGGCAAAAAGTATAAGGACTTTGAAAAGTCCCTACAATTAACCATCTGAAGCATTTAATCCAAGCTTTCCACAGCCAATATGAATTAAATGCCCACAATTACTTAAACTCAGAGATACTAATTCTGCCAAAACCTTTACAAATAACATTGTGTTATTAAATTCCACACTGCAAATTCCTTTGCAACTTGTAACAAAAAAACGAACAAGGCATCAAAAGCCTCTTATCTATTAAGGACCACTGCAGTAAATCCGACTCTCATAAAATTTGGCCTCAAACACATTAATGGGTGGCAGGATTCTGATAAAATGGCTCAAAGAGGCTTTCAAAAAAAACGAGGAATTAAACAACGCCAGCTGTCTTTGTCTCCCATGGAAAACATCGGACTTGGTGGCCGTGAGGACGCTTTGGCTGCAGAAGAGAGAGCAGAAAACCTTCCAACGAGGCTGTAATCTGTGCAAAAACCCGTTAACTGGTGGGGCAGATAGAGAGATGAACAGAAAGTCATTCTGAAAATAAGCCCTTTCATTGCTGCCACTGTTGGGGCTTTTGCAAGCTCTGGGGGGGTCAGATGGGTCTTGGGGGG
>JAODJU010000049.1:40685-56876 GCA_026776725.1 Gnathonemus echidnorhynchus
CCACCCCTGTCCCACCCCCCAAGCTTCTGTCACAATTCAGACGGTGTGAAGGTTCTCCAGGGTGGAGAGAGAGAGAGATAGTGTGAGAGAGAAAGAGAGGCTAGAAGATGGCGATGAGGCAACCACAGAACATCAGGTCATCTGGAGTGCAGGATTTGTTCTGTGTGGTTGTGTGTGTGTGTGTGCTTGTACCTGAATGTGTGTCTGCATGTTAGTGCACATGCTTGCTAATTTCCATCTCAGTGTTACTGAAACAGGGCCACACTGAAGTTTAAACAGCAGCAGCTGTTGCTTCCCTCGCAGACGCATGTACACACTACATACCTTCTTATTTACAAGAAATAAGAATTAGAGTCGCAGGCCTGCTTGCGACAGTGAGAATGAGCATGTACTGATGTAAGGGTCAGGGAAGGGTTCCGGCTGGGTGTGTGCACAGACGGCAGGAAGCAGCACTGGCAGGAAACTCAACTCTGTTTTACATTATAAGGGCTAATAAGGTGCACGTGATGCGAACGAGTGCTGGTCACCTGACTTCACTCACTCCTTCACTCCTCTTCTCTGGGACCACTACGCCCCCCCACCCCGTCCCCACACCGCTGTTCGTCGGTCTTTCTCCCGTACCAGCAGTAACTGGGTCGAGTCACCCGTTTGAGTCGTACTGTGTGTTCTGATTCTGATTCTGATTTGTGTGGTTCTTGTTTTTTTATACTTTGTTTGAGCGCTGCAGGCTTTCAAGGCAGCAAGGACACGTTTTCATACTGCGGTAGGAGGGAGGGGTGCTGAATTATTGAGGCTGTAATGTTGTTGGAGATGCAGAGAGACCGGGGGCCGGCCATCCACTCGGGCTGTGGTATTCTTGCTCTGGGGCCACGTACCCAACAAACAGAACCCAAAGTCAAAAGGCACCCCCTGCAGGTTAGACGTGTAAATACACTGGCCATAGCCCTTCCCCAGGTTCTGATGCACCCAGACCAACTGGGGGCCAGACACGTACTCAGTTTTTATTTTACCCCGCCCCCCCCCCCAGGGCTGCCTTGGGGGTGACCCTCAGCTGCACAGGCTCTGCAGCCTCCGTGGTTCTCCTACCCGCTCAGCAGGCCGTGTTCCAGTTAATCTCCGGGCCTTTCCCAGAGAGGAAAATACAATGTTCCCCTCGGGATGAGGGTCCAGGCAGTGCACTCCTGTTCCCCTGTACACTCTGGAATGTCTGTCCTCTTTCCATATTATTCATAGGACTGAATGGGATTCGGCGGCGGTGGGATAATGATCCGTATTGTGTTTCACCGTCATTCCTGGGCTCTTGGTCTCGCCGTAGTGGAACTTGGCTATATTTCCTCATCGTCTCAGTTCCCTCTTGGAAGTGCGAGCGGACCGTCTGGGGCAACGTTTAAGCAGCGTGGAGAGTAAGGTGTTTTCCCACAATCCTCAGTGGTGGAACATCCCAGGCCCAGGATCTCTGAGAGCAGCCAGGGCACATGTTTGTCGACAGAGATGAAGTACCTCAGTGTCACACTGCTCATATGTCACTCTCATATTCTATTAATCTGTCCATCTACTGGCTGTTTATTGAGTAGAAGGTTGGGGGTTGGGGGGGTAACCTGGGGCACAATACCTTGGACAGGATGCCAGGGCATCGCAGGGCACACACAGGCACGCGTTCACACACTCAGTGGCAGAGGTGGGTAGTCCTGGTCCAGAGAGTAAAAGTCCAGACCAAGATTTTGTTTCAACCAACTAGCTGAGTATAAAGAATCACAGTCAGAGAGTGACTCAACTGATTGGTTGAAACAAAATCTTGGTCTGGACTTTTACTCTCTGGTCCTGTATTCCAGTTAGCCTAACTGAGTGTCTTTGGACAGTGGGAGGAATTGGAGTGTCACTTCAGGAGAATGTGTCAACTCCACACAGAAAGGAGCCAGGATTCGAGCCTTTACCCTTGGACACTATCCACTCATCCACCTCCACCATATTGTGCTAATCCTCTAATATGGGGGAAGGCAGCCCTGATCCTGCAGTGCTGGTATCCAGCAGGTTTTCTATCCAACCTGATGAGTAACTGTCTGCCTGATTTCAGGTGTGGTTCATCAGAGAGCAGGTAGGTAGGAAAACCTGCTGGATGCCAGCACTTCAGGATCAGGGCTGCCTACCCCTGCATGAAGGAAATAACTTCTGATTGTATTTTTGAGTGCAGATAAGCACTAAGTATCCATTAGAACAGTATAAACATTGTTTTTGTAAAATAGAAACATGTCGGAGATCCTTAACATGATCAGTCTTCTTTTGTTTGACATTGTTCCAGTTTTCAAATTTGACATTGTTTTCTTATTGCTTAATAATTTTATTCTTTTTCCCCAGTGACTATCTCCACCAACACTGCCTTCGATGGCTTTCTGGTCACCGGACTCTACACCTCCACCACTGTCCAATCAGCACCCATTCCGGCTGCGGGCACCTTCGGATTCGGTGAGTCCATCACGACATCATAACGAATTACCCAATAGGCACACTGAATGTTATCAAACGATCACGTATATTTCACCAGTTGTACAAAACTAGTTCACTTACTTGTTATGCTAAGCCCACGGGCTAAACTGAATCTGCCCCCATCTGTGTAGCTTGTTGTCATGTTTACAACTCTTGTGGGTAGAGCAGCAAGTAGAGTCCGTCTTTTCTTCTATCTGCTGACAGGCAGCACATTTCTATGATCTTTGAGGGATGCAGAGGTTCTGGGTGTGTGTGTGCGTGGGTGGTTGGCCCTCTGTGTTGTTTAATGGGACTCACAGGGTATAAGACGTAAACTTAAGCCTTTGTGCAGCCCTCCCCAAACACCACTTCACAGACGACCCCTTTATGCTTCTACGAGCGAGTCCTCCGCAGTCTGACAGGCCCTGATTGATGACCGGCAGATATGCAAAGCTTCGCCTTCTGTACTTTTTGGCTGCGTGACACAAGTCCCCGAGGACGTGTCACCGGCGAAGCATGTCCGCATCGGGGCGTGACGGAAAGCAGCAGAACTTAAGGCGTAAGCCGATCGGTGCAGGGCTCGAAAGCGGGCTTGACGCAACGTCATTGGCCAGAATGGCCGTTGTAAGCGGCTGGCACCCCCCACAGGCTGCCAACAGCGAATCGTATCGATCCACAGGAAAGCAATGATTGGTAAATGCTTAAGCCATAATTAAATTCAATTCACTTCACAGAGATGAATATTTCACTGAAGCAGTACCAGTAAAGGACTGATCACTGATACTAGCCATCCCACCAATTTATACCAGTAACATTGCTGATTGGCACATCTTTAAACACCCAATCAGGGGGCAGCATGCAAATGGCAGTGGCTGTGTCACTAGCAGACATAGGTGGCAATGACTTCCTGTTGCTCACTTATTGGCTACCACAGAGTAACAGGTACACGCCCCTTTTTAATGTGACACACCAAAAAAATCAAATAAAATAAAAACAGGCTGCCCTACAGTTTCACTTCAGAGGAGGTACAGTCACCAGCAAGCATTTTCTGGCATGCGGTTACCTGGAAGGACTGGTTAATTAGGGATAAACTGGCTGGTTTTATTAGGCAGAAGCCGCTAATTTGATGGTCCCCTCTGGTCCACATGGTAGCGCGTTTTCTCCGTTTGCTGTGTCACTTCCCAGCCTGCATGAGGGGAACGGGGGCCCGGACTGTTCCTCTTCATGCTGGTTTCATTACGAAGTGGACTGGGGCCATCAGGACCCAGGCTCTCTGCTGGGAAGGTCTGAAGCATTTAGCAGAGCCTGAAAGCTTGGCTGGGCCCTCGTTCTGACTTGGACGCCTGAAACAGAAAGCAGCGATGCATTGATGAAGAAATCTGGTGACTTAATGAGGTTTCCTATGGGGTGTGGGGGCTTCCTTCTGGTTTACTGTGTGTGGAGATAAGGAATGCCTATTCCTATGGGCCCCCACAAGTCTGGGTGTCACGTCCCCCATCTGGAGTTCCACATGTGACAGAGTGGGAAACATGTGGCGTCCAGATGTCCGGAGGTGGCGGCAGGAATGTCGGGAATCTCTCTCCTTCTCCCATTGGTCCGGCAGCAGAAGGACGTCTACGTCACGCTTTCACATGGTGGGGTGAATCTGGTGCCTCATTTGGACTTTGGGGATTCTGTTTTTGTAGGGCACCAGTTTTCCAGTGAGCTGATGACCTTTAGTGTGCAAATGTTTGACTGTGTGTGTCTGTGTTTGTGCGTGAACCCTGTAAAGGACTGGGTGCAGTGATGGATATTACAGTGATTGATATGTACACTAGGGCAGTGTTTCTCAACCCAGTCCTCGGGGAACCCCGGACAGTCCACGTTTTTGCTTCCTCTCAGCTCCCAGCACACCTGTACCAGGTATTCGGTGATTGGCTGGGAGCTGGGAAGGAGCAAAAAAATGGACTGTCCGGGGTTCCCCGAGAGCTGGGTTGGGAAACACCGCACTAGGGGTTACACAGACAAGTCAGCTAGTTGACAAGTTGACTTTACTGCTCTGCTAGTCACTGATCATGTGACCATGACACAAACAACAGGCCTCATGGAATTCCAGCTACGGAGAAGTGCGGGGAAAACAGATAGAAGTAGTGGAGCAAAAATCGGCCAGATGGAATTGTTTTTCTACTTTAATTACATTTAATGCATGGATGAACACCTTTTTGCTTGCATTTCTATAATTCTGTCTTGGAAAATTTGATCGATAACTGGTCGTGATTATGGAAGGCCGTTGGGACAGAAAAAAACAGAAAATACGACCCAACATGGCATTTTCTCCCCTCTATACATGGTATCCTCCCCTCTATACGTCGAGACATGGCACTTTCCTATGGAACATTCGCATTAAAAGACGCATTTAAAAACCGGTGGTGACATGCATTTTTATACTGCGTCAACATGGTACAAATGTAAGCAGTGATTTTCAATTTGAGACAAGTCTGCACATGCATATACATGCATTTACAGTACATGTATGTAACAGTAATATTACCTTGTAAATAGCCTATATGGTTTGCAAACTGCCAAACCACTTTGATGTATGTAATCTTAGGCTTATAATGTAATAATATAAATTTGCTGTAAGATTTCTTGCGAGAGCGTGAGAGTCAGAAAGCGTGAGCGTCACGCCAGATGCGTGAAAGCTGGCAGCCCTGGTACGTGTTTAAGAAGGTCTTTCCGCACTAAGGCAGGCTAATACTTTTCCATTGAAGGGCAAAGGGTTCACTCTGTAATGCATTATTATTCGTTGCTGTATCTTGTCTCTTGTGTTATATTTTTACTATCATATGATATTTCAGCTTTTAATCATAACCACTGATACTCAAAATTTGTAAAGATTTCATTGAAGAGGTTCATTGTTTTGTCTGATATGCTAATATGCAAAGTAAAAGGTAACAATCTGTGTACATTTATCGTTGAGTTGTAAAAATTTGTGCTAAAACAAAAATTATTTATGCATGCCACTGTAATTACCCTGATGTGATATATGTACTATATTATAAATGTGTCACAAAAGAATGAAATAAAATATTAAAGTGTTACCCAGCATGTTATAGAATGTTTAAAGTTGAAATATTAGATGCTATGAACAAAAAAGATGTGTGTCAGTGTCATACATTTAGTTCGGTCTTGTGGACAAGGCTAAAAGAAATATTTTATATACAGGGTGTCCATGAAGCCTCTTCACAATTTCAAAAATGTATTACAAAGGCAATTGATGAGATATCTTCATCAGATTTGTTCTATGTACTCCGTGGTTATCAAAGTTTTTAATCACATGGTAAACAAAGGTGCGGGACATGACTAATCTAAAGCAGAGGATCACTGATGCCATTGTGTGTGAGAGAGTGAGAGAGAGAATTATCTTATTATAATAACTCTGTGTGGTATTATCTTATAATTTCACACAGGACCAACCTTCCTGCATGTTTACATGCAAAGCGCTCTGTGATGTTATTTGTTTATGGTATTGTTATTATGTCTGATATTTCAACATTACACATTCTGTAACATGTTGGGCATACTTCAAGTTCAGGTATTATTTTTTACATGGGTGTCTAGTGTATCGTGTTTATGTTACATTAGGGTAAAACAATAAGGGGTTTATTAAGGCAGCTGAACAGGGCGAACCCAGTAACATCAGTCGACTTTAAAAAATCTTTAAGTCATGAAACTACTTATATATACAAACAAGCAGAATTTCAGCAGACTGATTAGAGAGAGACTGAATCATGGATCAGGCCTTTGGGGGCTGTATGTATTTCAACCTGAGGGGGTGGGACAGTGTAAGTCCATTCTGTGGGGAGGTGGTCTACCACAGGAAGATGTTAGATTAAGTGGGGAGAACCACAAAAAGCGGAGACACATGCAGCGGAAAAAAACAGAAGCGCGATAATTGGTGGTGGATTCGCCAAAGTAGGTGAAGATGTGTGAGGAGTTCCATGGCCTTTAAGTGGTAGGAGCCTGGGGAGATGTTCCACAACATAGATAAATGTCAAAGATCGATAGCCAGAGGAAGCGTGCAGGATCTCAGCAGGGACATGTGCCGGGCAGACGAGCTGTGCGTATGTTTCAGCCTGTACGAGGTCACCGCTGCATGTGTGGGGGAGGGTCGGGCTCCACCCACCCAGAAACCAGCCCCAGTCCTGACTGACTCAACTGCTGGGGAATTTCAATGACTTTCATATATTTTTAAAAGCCTTTATGCCATTAAAGCCCCTTTGTTTTCCTTCCAGGGCTCCGCTATTTAAAAGGGACCACATGCCGCGTCTAACGAGCGCCTTTCCACTGGCCCCGCCTCTCTTTAGCGTCTTCTGCATCTCGCCGTCGCTGCCTAGTGAAAATGCCGCCTCTCGTCCCGCTTGTCGAGTCGGGGCGGCAGGAGACAGGCACGTTAGGGTACGCTGGGCGTGTCTCCGACGAGGAGAGTTAATGGAAAGATGGCTTGTCCGTGCGGGCGACGCCCCGACACGGTGATGTCAGGAAGCACTGCAGGCCGTTCTTACTTATTAGCATCGGGGATTTCAGAACCCAGGCTCCATAAACAGGACAGCCGTCCTCACCCTTCAGATAAGTACATAAGTAATACAACAGCAATAATAATGATAATATGGAGAAAACGAAGAAAAAGGTCAAAAACAATAACAAAAAGAAGCATTAACAATTTAAATGATTTTGAAAGTAACAAAGAAACAACTGACGCTTTATTTTTATTGCAGTTAATTATTGCCAGAAGGTTTCTTCTGAGCTTAGGGTTTAATTAGAAAGCATGATCTTCATTATCCTTTTATTTCCGACACACTGGCGTTCACTTACCCTGACAGACGTCCGGTGAGCCGCTCACATATACAGCGATGATAGCATGATGGTTTTCAGCATGTGAGTAAGTACCAGTGCTCCAAGGGGGGGGGGGGACGACAGTGCTCACATGCTGCTCCCCGTCACGCCTATGAACAAGGGACCGTCCAGAAACACGCATGCTGGGCATGGCCGGCCTGCCGCTTGCCGTTACCGTGGCAACATGATGTGTTGACAATGTGGCCCGCTGTGGCTGGAGAAGAGGAAGGAGAGAGTGGTGGAGAAAGAGAGGAAAAGCATGGGTGGGGTTGTCTGTCACTCAGAGACATCAAACGCAAAGCGGCTTTGTGATCAGAGCGGCCCTGCACCCTGCGCTGACAGCTACACACACACACACACACACACACACACACACACGTTTACATTCATACTCTTGTCCATTCATTTCTATGGGCAAAACCCTAATCCCAGCTATGACAACCTGAACCCCTACACAGCCCTAACCTTAACCATAAACAACCAAACAAAATACAAGACTTCAGGCATTTTTAGGTTTTCAATTGCAGTCACAGATTTTTATAACATTGAGGTTATCCTTGTGGGGACAGAAAAAAGTTACAGGTTTTTATCACATCGTTGGGAAATCTGGTCCCCACAATGAAATAATTGTAAAAAAACAGAAAAACTAACAAATTCCTGCATGAGCTTCACATTACTACACTCAATGTACATATGCACATATATTCAGTCCTGCGTGAGTTATTCGACTAAAGAAAATAATAACTAAAATATGTTTACGTTGGTGTAGTTATGAGTCTATGTCTGTCAAAGTGTGCTAGCTTTGCCATTTCTAAAGCTCACCCCGGATCACCCCCGCATTTGCAGCAACCATGCAGTACACCCCACGCATTTGGAGCAACCATGCAGCACACCCCCGCATTTGCAACAACCATGCAGTACACCCCCGCATTTGCAGCAACCATGCAGTACACCCCCGCATTTGCAGCAACCATCCAGTACACCCCCGCATTTGCTGAACTTGACCACATCTTGTTTGGATAATTCATACCTCATGAACAGAAGTGTCACGAGTTGGGGGCTTTTGGGGATGAGGCCCAGGATGAATCAGAACGAGCTCCAAATGGTTTGTTTAGCTCAGATGTTTTGACAACCGTGCTCTCAGTTTGAGGGCCAGGACTAGGCCCCGGATGTCTTAAGGTCCTCGCAAGAGTCCTCATTAATTAATTAAGTGAGGAGAGGTTTGGGAACTGAAGCGGTGTTCATCTAGCCATCCAGCAAGATATCACAAGATACGTAAGAAATTCTCTTTTAAAAGAAGAACTTTTTATTGTGTTATTGCACTCTTGTATATATTGTCATTTTACTGTTTTCTTTTTCTGAGCAGATATACACTTTGCAGCCAGATGAATAGCCTCGAACATAATTCTCTGTGGTGGCCATTGACTTTTGTACAGTACTGTACATAAACACACGCTCACACTTGTATACACACTCATATATACAGACACACTCACACATGCTGGCACACAAACATTCACAAACCTTCACACACACACATAGTCGGGGGGGGGGGAGATGGTCAGACAACTGATCTACCAGCCCTGGTGTGGCCAGCAATTACAACCCCCCCAATTCCCCTGTGCCATCATTGTATCCCTGCCTTCCTCCGTATATGTGACCTTTGACCCAGATTGCATCCTGGGGCAGTTTTTCCAGGGCTGAGTGCCATGTAAGTGTGACGAGCGTGTAAATGTGACCTTACAGCCTGTACCAGCCGCACGCTGACCTCTGATTCAGTGTCGCATCTGCAGTTGGGCACCCATGCAGGCATGACATCATAACGAAAGGGCCGGGGCTCCTCCGTGGGCTGCAATGGACCCCGAATCAGGGGCCTGAGCAGAGGCAGCAGGTCAAAATGTGTTCAGCTGTGTGTGGCCTGAGAAGAGTGAGAGTGTGTGTGTGTGTGTGAGCGGCAGAGGCGGGGTGACGTCTCGTCACCATCACGGCTCTCTTCAGGATGCCTGATGGGCTGGCCGGCCTACGGGGTCGCATTCCTCCCCAAAAGCTCAGCGGAGGCCCCAGAGACTCCCTGTTTAAAATCATCTGCCCCCCCCCCCGCCATGCTGGATTGTCCCTCATGCCGAAGCATCCTGAAGGCTGTGAACACATTTGGTCTCTCTGTGTTCAAAGGGAATCCGCTTTGGCTGGATTCGATGGGCGTCATGGAGACGGTCAAAAAAACTGCCCCTCGTGAATCTCTATCGACGTACAGAAAAATCAAGGCTGACCAGGCCTCCTCCTTCATGGTACAACAGCTGGTCCCTGGTGAGCTGCAGGCGTGACACTTTCCTGTGCTTTATCATGTCCCCCACCCTGACGTGACATGTTGCCTGCCCCTGTCTGCCATCCTGGTTGCTGCCGTCTTTATTCCAGAACTTTCTGGTGAGGTGCTGTCAGCCTAGGCCTTGGCAGACGTCCCCCCCCAGATGATGAGATTCCCCCAGTCGTGCCCCTTGTTGACACCAGCACCCCTGGGGGAAGCTGCCTCCTCTGGTTTCGGGTGGGGGGTGTTGGGTAGTGCTTCCTGAATTCAAGGCACAAGTCATATCAGATTAATAAACCAAGGAATCTGACTATTAGCTGGGAGTCATGTCAGATTAAAAATCAAATTATCCCCATGCCCCCCTGTGGTCACCCTGTGCACAACAATGACATGGGTGGGTGGACGGTGGGGGGGTCGCTGAGCAAGATAAGCTCCTCCGGGAGGTTGCAGCCAGCCCCCACCCCCCAGATCACCCATGGCAGGTCGACCATCAGTAAGTGCAATTCAGCAAGTCAGTCTGAGGTGGGCAGGAGTGTGTGTGGGGGGGTGACAGCAGGAAGGGATCCAACCTCTGCCCCCCCCATTTTAAAAGCTCCCAGTTGCACGCCAGAGCGACCTGGCAAGCGCTGTACTCAGATTTGGATCCGCACAAGCAGCTGGGAGATTTACTTCCTGAAGCTTCCGTTACAGGATTACAGGGACACCGCTGCGGAGAATTTGAGCTCGCTGATATGCAGAGGCATCGTCAGCAAACACTTACAGCACTGTGTTCTTTTAAAGTGCTCAATTCACCACGCAAAGTGGCTTTCTTAGAGCTCGCGGCCTGAGGAATTCGGTGTCACAAAGGAATATGCTTCCCCGAACGCTCCCTGAAGAAGACATGACCGAAGACTGTCACAGCTGGAGTCCCTGTCACAGCAGGAGTCTCAGTCTTCCTGGAAGGTTCCTGAACAGGGACTGCTGTACATTGGCATGTTCACCTTAGCAAGGAGGAGCCCAGAACCCAAAGGGTCGCTGCAGAATATGCAAGATCAGTCTGAAGAAAGCAAACCCTCACTGCCCCCCTTCAAGCAGTGATGCGAGGAGAGTTCCCCGTCACTGGGGCACTGTATGTGACAGTGCGGTCCTCTCCCCCAGCTCCGTCAGCGCTGTCACTGCATTTCCTTTTATTACAGTTTATGGATGATGGATGGCCAGTTGTTGCCATGGAGTTTGGAGTGATTGTTCTGGTGGTAAACGTGGATGCCGGGTTCTGCTGGCCCCTCACATGTCAACACCCCCCCCCCCCCACTGGCCACACCCCCAGGTGCCTATAGGGCCAATGGGACGACCCTCCATTCATGTGACAAATGCCTCGGTCCGGTTCCCACAACGTTTCCCGCCCCCCTACCCAGGCTCGCCGCTGGCAGCGGTCTCTGCGGCCTTTGGTGCACAGCTTCCCCTTGGCACTGCCTGACGGACCCCCTGCATCGCCATGGCGATGTCTCTCAGTTGCCATGGCAGTTTGATTGGCAGAAACTGTGATGGCTCCCAGTGTCGGTGCCAGGACAGAGCGGGGCTGTTATGGGCTGAGAACATGCTGCCCCTCCAGCTTCTTTAGGAGCAGCCTGGAGCTCCGCTGGGGAGCCCACGAGAGGGGTGTGTGTGTGTGGGGGGGGGTTATGTATGTTTTACATTATGGGGTCCAAATATCCCAGTCTGTGATTTAAAAACCTGTTATTTTGATGCTGTGGGGACCATGTGTGTGTGCGTGTATGTGTGTGTCTCTGTGTTTGTGTGTGCGTGTGCGTGTATGTGTGTGCCTCTGTGTGTGCGTGTGCGTGCATTTGTGTTTTTCCAAGATTCAGCAGCGTCATCAGCACTTCTGATGCATTTCTGAGATGTTTCATCATACAAAGACTGTTGCCGCTGGTAATGGTTTGTAGGCTGTTCCCAGACTTGCTTCTCTGGATTGTGTCTGTGTCACACGTGTCTTGCTAGTGCTGCAAGTAGTGAAGGCACCTATGATTGTGAGAGCCTCCCTTGTCACTCATCGATTCAAAACACATCATTGGTCGGCTGCACTGTATGAATTTTGGCTTCTTATGCAGAAGTCCTAGAATTGCAAAAGTCCAAAAAGTTAGGAAGTTTGTGAAACTGCCAGCATATTGTCACCAGGTCCTGCGGCTTGTTAAATACCCAAAAGCTCTTCCTCTCCACCGGACAACTTGCCAGTCTGTTGGAAGACGACACGTTTGTGCCCAGAGTATCCAACCAAACACCAACCCCCCTATAAAGTTTATAGCCCTGACCGTCTTCAGGAATCGGTCAGAAAGAGTGACATCAGTGTAGATAGTACCTGCGTCACCTGGACAAACCCTTGGAATCAAACACCCCCTGGATCCAACCCCCCTCCCCCAAAACTTTTATTAAAAGGGGTTAATTAGAGCAGCACAGGTATAGACTGGGCCCCACACTCTATCAACGCATCTCTCACTGAAAAGACATGCTTTAAATGACTCTGATGTTGTTTACGTGGGCAATGTGATGGGGAAATATGAGCTGGGCAGCTTGAAGCAGAGATGGGGGGAGGGGGTTAACCATGTGACCGGGCCAGCCTATACAGGCCCCCCGGGGCACATGGTCAGGGTGGTTCGCTCTCACAGATTTTCAGATTGGCGCCATGTCCCATGTTAAATTAAGAACAACACTCCATCTGTGGACATTAATATTCATTTCTGCAGGGAGCTCCCTGCTGACGGAATGAAATAACCCTTCCAAACATCAGTTTACAGCCCCCACTGCGCATTAAACAACCCCCACCCCCCCACCCATGGTCTGCCCGGGCCCGTGGTTTCTTTTCACAATGCCTGGTACAGCAGTAGAAGCTGGGCGAGTCACCTGGCCAGAGCCAATCAGAGCCATTCGATGGAGCAATCGATCAGGTGTCCGTCATCAGCCCTGCTGCTGTGAGCGTTAGGGGGGGTCTATAGCAGCGGTAGAGGATGTACTCAAACAATTCGCTTAAGTAAAAGTAGAAATAAACAGGCAAAAATGTACTCTAGTAAAAGTTAACATATCTCATTGGTCTTTCTGCTGAAGTAAAAGTAAGTAAATACAGTGTAAATACAGATATGCATACGAACTCAGGAACACAGCTTTCGCGTGTCGGACTCATTTGAGAAGTACTGCGACACTGAGAGCGATTCATAGACATCAGCATCCCAGTAGGTCCGTTTGCCTTCATTTCAGTCCATCAGAGATGCGTCTGTCAGGGTCAGCACAAGATTGTCCCGGTCTTTCATGTCCTCCCCCTGTTTGACCAGCAGGTGTCGCTGGCCATCCTGTCCTCCTAGTTGTCAGCCTTTGTGTTTTCCACTGTTCCCTGTTGGCCGCATGGCTACCTGTTAACCCCTCTAGTGTATGTTCGAGTCCTGCTTCCTCTGTTTTTGTATTTTGTTCCCTAGAGTTTCATTGGTATCCATTTTTCTAGTTCCTGTCATTTTGTGGTTTGTTTTCTGTTTTGGTTCCTTGCTTTGTGCCTTGGTTGTGTTTTAGTTTCCCTGTGATCTCCCAGTTTCCTTGAGTTAATAATTAGTTTCACCTGTTGTCTGTTTTCTTGCGTCAGTCCTTGTGTGTTCTCCCTGATTGGTTAATTGTTTCATGTTTCACTCCTGCTGTGTCGTTACCTGGTTTAGTTTCTGTATTTAAGTCCCTGCCTTAGTTCAGGTCCCCAGTGGTTTATTGTAAGAATGTCAATGATGTTGAATGTTGTGTTATTTGTATTCCACCTACCTGCCCGCCCTTTGTTGCCCTGACCCATTAGTAATTAGTCTTTGTTTATCCCCTTTTACTTTTGACTCCTCGTGGTCTGATTTTCTTTTGTAATGTTTTTCTGCATTTTCAGTTCTGATAATAAACCCCTGTTGTGTCCTCTGAGCTGCCAGTGGGTCGTCCCCCTTCGAGTTGAATGCACCTCGAACCACACATGTTTTAGGAAGAATGGTCGAGTTCCAAGATTTAGATCAAGGTACAAGTCGAAAAAAATTCAACAGACTCGTTCGATATCCGATCCGGCGTTCGAATTCTAAGGTTGTTCTGTGTACTTAAAGTATTAAAGTAAAAGTACTTGAACTTGTAGTTCCAGATGCCGCTGTATAAAAAGTTGAATGATTAACATTCATTAATGTGTTATAAATGAGTTCAGTTGTCTAATAATCTCATCATAATTTCTTATGATTGTGTCCTAATTACGATGTGCAGTCTTAACTGCCATTAACATGTTTAATTAAATGCAGTAATTATCCAGATTGGTCAGTATAGAAAAGAAGCAAACCTGAAGATAATATTTTAACGTAAAGCATAGTTTTTGTAAAAGGTTGGGTTCTAAACCTGATCAATGACTCCCATTGATCCCCGGAAGGTCTTCGATTGGCTGCCGTCTGCATTCAGGAGCTCTTCAGGTCCAATCCCACTCCAGATGTACCAATTGCCTTGTCTTTGGATTTTACTTGGACTGAACACACTTCCATTCATAAAAATACTGTGAGAGATGAGTGGGCAGGCCTTAGAGACCTAGAGCTAGCCGGGGGTGTCATCATCCTAAATGTACCTATATATCTTTACATATGACAGCATCACATGTAGCAGGTAGAGCTATTGCCTCACACCTCGCAGGTTGGGCTTTCGTGTCTTGGCCCTGCTGTGTGTGTGGTTTGCATGTTTTCCTTGTGTTTAGTGGGTTTCCTTCCCCAGTCCAAAGACATGCAATTAGGCTAATTGGTGTCACTAAATTGCCTATAGAGTGTATGTGTGTTTGTGCCCCGTTATGGGCTGATATCCGATCCAGGGTGTCCCCTGCCCTGTGACGGACTGACATCCCATCCAGGGTGTCCCCTGCCTTCTTCCCTATGCTGCCAAGGGTGCAGGACCCCCCCACACACATCCGTATATTGTATATGTGGTTGCATGGATATATTTGAATGGTATTCCGAATGTTTTATGTTTTATATTTCTTTTCTGTTATATTTTATGTACACTTTCACATTTTTTATCTTTACACAAAATGATACAAATTGTATTTTTGTAGCTGCTTAAGTTTCTCTAAATGACCTGCAGTGTTGTTTGGTTAATTGATCATTGATTGATTGATTAATTGATTAATTGTTTGACTGATTGCTTGATTTGCCTGTTGCGGTCCCACCTCCTGTCTCAGCCCCAGGGGTGCTGCCAGAGGGCCAGTTCGGTTCCCAGTTCGGCTCCCAGTTCGTGTGCAGTGTGCTGGCCTCTCACGTTGGTCACCAACCTTCTACCAGCCTCAGCTTTGTGTGGATCGCCCCCCCACCCGGCACCGGCTGCATCAACTTCCTGTGAGTCCCCCCCCGCGCCCCGCCGGCCCGGCTGCATGTCTGTGTGCCTTTTATGAATGCGGCTGCATGTCTGTGTGCCTTTTATAAATGCGACTGCATGTCTGTGTGCCTTTTATGAATGCGGCTGCATGTCTGTCTGTCTTTTATGAATGCGGCTGCATGTCTGTGTGCCTTTTATAAATGCGACTGCATGCCTGTGTGCCTTTTATGAATGCGGCTGCATATCTGTCTGTCTTTTATGAATGCGGCTGCATGTCTGTGTGTCTTTTAAGAATGCGGCTGCATGTCTGTGTGCCTTTTTGAACGCGGCTGCATGTCTGTGTGTCTTTTATGAATGTGGCTGCATGTCTGTGTGTCTTTTATGAATGTGGCTGCATGTCTGTGTGTCTTTTATGAATGGCTTGCTGAAAGGTGCTGGAGGAAACAGACTGGGGAGCCTCCATGAAAGGGGTTGGTATTTCACGTCTGTTTTTCCTCGATAATGTTTTTGGACTTCCTTGTTGTCCCAGTGGGACGTCCTGCAGGACACACAACCTTAGTCCCTTCCCTTGCTGGGGACAGGAAGGATACTGAGACTGGGTGGGAGGGTGTCCTGTATCCTGCTCCTTTCCCTGGAAGGCAATCTCAGTGAAGAAGGTGCTGGGAAGGCAAAGTACTATATGGTTGCATGTCCCCAGAGTTACTGCCCCCTAGTGGACAGGGAGGGGAGGTGCGCTGCACCAGATGCCTGTTTCTCTAAAAATCAGCCTCATTAAATGAGATGAGGAATGTGCTGCAGCTGTGCCGTGAGGGGGTAGGATGAGGGGGCTCTGCCTTCTGGACCGGTACTGAGGGCTACAGCGCAAACCCAGTGAAGGTCAGAGTGCTCTAATGGATCTGCCTAGGTTTCAGCGACACCTCTGCACTGTCTCTGCCCCCCACACCTCAGTGACCCCGCCCCTCACGCTTCAGTGACCCCGCCCCTGTTCCTCACCATCTCCAGTGTCTTGGCCCCCACGCCTCAGAGTCCTGATCCCCACACCCATGTCTCCACCCTCATATAACTGTTTCTCAGCTCCTGTGTCCCAGGATCTCCGCCCCCACACCATAGTGTCTCCATCCTTGTGCTCCAGTGCCTCTGCCCTCCACGCCCCAGTGCCTCCATCCCCATCACTGTCTCTCCACCCCTGCGCTCCAGTGCCTCCATCCCCATCACTGTCT
>JAODJU010000049.1:75942-89133 GCA_026776725.1 Gnathonemus echidnorhynchus
CTCGCCCCCCCGCCCCCCCAATGCTGAAGCCACTAAGCTGGTTCCCCTCTTGCCAAGATGGGGGCAAACACAGTCCACCTGTTCCTGGGGGGCAGAGATTTAACTCCCGGCAGATGGGGTGCCTCGGGAAATAAGTGTGACTCATCGCTGGCCAAACGGAGAGCAGATCTGTGGGAAAGCGTGCGTTACGTTTGCCTGTCAACTGCTGCAACGCTGGTGTGCCTCTGCTGGTCAGGGCGGGAAGTGCATCTGCGCTCACTCTCCTCTGCATCCCTTCCCCCCTGTCTGTGCGTCCGTCAGGCTCCGGGCTGTGCCGGTTCAGTTACTCGGACCCTGACATCGTCATCTCCTTCAGCCTGAACAGCTCAGATGACTGGATCACCTTGGAGAGGATCCGGTCGGTCTATTTTCCCCCCTCGGCTCGAATCTCATGATCTCCTCCTCCTGTTGATTCTCTCTTCTCTTCTGCACATCGAGTTCCATCCCCTGGTCCCTCCATCTGTCACTGACACGTTTTATGTATGAATCACACCCCCACCCCTGATTCATCGAGCCCTGTCACACATCTTTCTGTCCTTCTCCCTTTTTCCCTCCATCGCTTTTTATTACTCATTCTGTCCCTCATTCCCTTTGTTTCTCTTACATTCCCTATTCCCTTTGTTCTAATGATCTATATAATCTCTTTGTTTTTCTGTTTCTCATGTTCCTTTTTTTCTTATGCACTGCAGGGCTCTGTAAGGCTCTGTAGAACTCCATAGAACTCTGCTCTGTATAGCTCTGTTTTGGGTTTGTACTTCTCTGGAGAACTTTGTAATGCTCTGTACTGCTTTGGAGAGCTCAATTGATCTGTAGAGCATGATACTGATCTGCATTGCTCTGAGATGGCATGTAGAGTTCTGTAGAGCTCAGTGCTGATCTGTACTAATATATAGAGTGGTACGCTCATCTTTAGAGCTCAGTGCTTATGTGTAGACTTCTGTAGAGCTCAGTGCTGATCTGTAGAGCTCTGTAGGGCTCAGTGCTTATCTGTAGAGCTCTGTAGGGCTCAGTGCTGATCTGTAGAGCTCAATGCTGATCTGATAAGGTCTGTACTGCTCTATAGAGCTCTGTACTGATATGTAGAGCTCTACTGATCTGTAAAGCTCTGTACTGAAATGTAAAGCTCTGTACTGCTCTGTATGGCTCTGTACTGACCTGTAAAGCACTATACTGCTATGTAGAGCTCTGTGCTCATCTGTAGAGCTCTATACTGATCTGTAGCGCTTTCTTAGGCATTCTTAAGTAATGAGCTGGCTAAGGCTGTGTGACCAAAAAGCTTAAATCTTGAATCCCAAGAGGGGACCTGATCTTGCAAAGTCATGCAAGGGAACTAACTTAAATCTGTGAACGTCCAGTTGAAAAGTGGGGAAATTTTAAGCTGTGTGGGTAAGCTGCTTTTGAAGAGGAGATGTTTCATCAGCAGAAAATGAACATGATGGAGTGGTGTTGAAATGCCTTAATGGGCTAGTATTCCACACCCAGAGCTTGATGCAACCCCCTTTCTCCTCCACTGCCCCACAGGGCCCCCTCCAACAGCAGCACCGTGGTGCATCTTCTCCCCCTGCCTGCACAGTCCCGCAGAGAGGGGGTGCGTCTCCGCTGGGCCCAGGAGCCTGCGATCAGGTCAGGCACCTACGAGTCCTGCTGGGGGCTGGACAATGTGCTCCTAGTCAATGTGGCTCACCGCCCCCCCCTTCTGGAGGACAACCTGGACCCCCCTGACACCTCCAACTGGCTCTTCTTCCCAGGGGCCACCATTAAGGTCTGTGGATCTGCTCTGGGCCTGGTCCCATTCTTCATGATGTTATGTCCAGGACGAGTGGGGCGTCTCCTCTCGTCGTAAAAAAAACACACTATAAAATTCAGGCTTAATTAATAGCTTTGGTGCTGATTGCTTAATTGTAGTCAGACATTTCTATCAATTAGCATCGTTCTCAGTCTTCCTGCTGTCCTTTTCTCAGCACGCCTGTCAGTCTGAGGGCAGCACTTTGTATTTCCATGGCGGTGAGGGGGCGGGGCATAGCTTTGCCTCTTCCCGAGATGTGGACCTGCACCGCGAGGAGGGTCGCACCTACTGGGAGGAGGAGTTCGAGAGTCCACCAGCCGGGTGGGTATCAGCCACGGCAGCCATGTCTCACTCTCAGATATTCCTCAGGTCGAAGGAAGGTGGTGTCCCCCCCCCCTCTGTCTCGAGCAGTGTTTCCCAGTCCGGTCCTCGGGGACTGCAGACTGGGACCTGGGAGGGAGCAAAATGTGGACGGGCTGTGGGTCACCAAGCCCAGGTTGGGGAACAGTGGTGTAGAGTCATGTTCAGATCTCATGGGTCGTGGGCAGGGGATCCTTCCAGAAGCCGATTGCCGGGCAGTGCTAGTAATTAGACAAGAAGCATCAACAGAAGCATCAACAGAAGCCTGGCCTTAGTCTGGCGATACAGTCGACGTGGTGTTACACACTGGCATGTATTTATAGAAGAACAGATAGTCATTAATGGCCTTACAATATAAGTGTTAAAGGACTTAAAGAGACACACAGGAAAGTTCAACTCATTGGGCTTCCATTCGTAGTCATGAAATCTGTCCTAATGGCCTCCAACCTGCTTTGAGTGTCATGGTATTAAACGGGGACAAGGCCACTGTCCGTGGTGCTGAAAACCATTGGCGGTTCAGTTCTGGGTCCGCAGTGTAACTGACGCTTTCCAGCCGGTCGTGGTCACAGTCAGGCAGGTTGTTCAGGATCATCACTGACTTACGCTCCATGGCTGTGAAAGCAAAGTTTTGGTCCCACTGTGATTTTTTTTCTGTTTTGCAAGAGAGGAGCAGTGACAGTGCCCTCTGCCCCCCCCCAAAAAAAAAACCTATTGCATATGTTACAGTGACAGCCTGAGGGTCTCTCAGGATAGTATTGGGGAGGGTTGTCTTCATATGACTGGGGGGGTCTGCTCCTGCCTGATGTGAATGACAGGGTATGCCCGCTCTCCCCAGGTGGGAAATAGAGGGGGCTGTGTTTGGGATGCAGTGCGGCGAGGTGGAGTCGGGCATGTCCCTGGTCTTCCTGGGGGAGGGCCGGAGGAGAGCCTGCACCCCCTACCTAGACGCGACCTCCTACGGGAACCTGCGGTTCCATTTCACCATGGGTAAGTGGCTTCCGGCCTCCGGGCCTGCAGCGATCCCAGCGTCCCTCTGCTCCTCACCGGATTCGCCTCCTCCACGTGTCATGATGCAGGCGGGGGCCAGTGCGACCCTGGGGAGTCCCATGACCATGACGTCATCCTTTTCGGCCAGCTGGAGGGGGAGAGAGAGCCCGTTGAGCTGGACACCTTGCCGTACTCGTCCTACAGGGTAGGCTGCACGTTCCTTGCAGAATTTCCCACTGAACTTCCAGCTTTTCCGGCTGTTTCCATCCCCCATCCTTGTCCCCCCCCCAGGTTCCCTCACTGGTATCAGTGGCCCTGCCCACTGAGCTCCAGGTCCCGACCACACGGTTCTGCCTAGAGCAGCAGGAACATGGCGGGCCCCGGCGCCACGTCTGGGCTGTGGACTTCCTGCAGCTACTGCCAGTGCTGCCCGGTGCTCGGACCCATGTGGCTCAGTTCTCCATCAACCTGGGCTGCGGCTCCTACCAGCCGGCAAACAGGTCCAGGCCCGTCTCCCACAGTCCAGACTCCCTGTTCCTCTCCTTTATGAAATTCCCATTTGGAAATAAAACTTTTCCTGAGTCGCACTGCGCTGTTATTGCGATGCTCGCTGCAGTTTTTTGCTCGTTGTGTGAAAGTCGCCCTTTGCCCTGCGTGTGGCAGTGTCAGCCTGGAGTTCTCCACCAATCACGGCCGCTCCTGGTCCCTGCTGCACACCGAGTGCCTCCCTGAGCTCTGTGTGGGCCCCCACCTGCCCCACAGCACGATCTACTCCTCTGAAAACTACAGCGGGTCAGTGAACACACCTGGTGTGTCTGTCTGTCTTAACTGTATGAATTATGAACACCAGCTGCATATAAGAGGCACGAGGGCAGCGCAGGCCGGGACTGGGTTGTGTTTTTGCATCACTATGGTAATTCATCATGAGACCAGTGTCCACAGGTAACCCAATTAAATAAACCAGCCGACTCTGATTGGATTACATTTTTATAAACTTCTCTGACACTTTTATTCAAAGTAACTTACAATAGAGGGAAGAGTTACATGTTTGTGTGCTTCTTGGGACTGGAACCCACAACCTTCACATTGTTAGTATAAGGCTCTGCTTATTGAGAGTTAGGGTTTGCTGGGTAGACTCAGGGGTCATGCTGGAGGTGAGGGGCATTTTGTATGGTGGGGCCTTGGGGTTTGTAACATATTGGGGTCGTGTGCCATTTGTGACTGACCCTATTGCCCAGTTCTCATGTGCCTGGCCTCGAGCTCCAGCTTGGCCCAAGGAATATATCACCGTAATCTGAAGTTTTCAATGTGGGTGTAATATTGGCTGTTTGTGTGTCGGTGTCGCCCCCTACAGGTGGACCCGGATATCCATCCCCCTGCCCAATGCTGCCCTCACTGACAGTACCCGCTTCCGCTGGAAGCAGACCGGTCCAGGGAATGGGAATATGTGGGCCATAGACAACGGTGTGAATCTCGCCTCATTCTCAGAGTGACATTCACCAGAGTGTCACTGTTGGCTAGCAGAAATGGGAGAATGGCCCTTTAAGAACCATGGTGGGCGGGCTCATGCTCTGTCAATCACTGCCTGCCTTAAACTCATCAATGACAAAACTTTATTAGAAATGGGGTGTAAGAGGGGCCATATTCCTTACTGAGGGGTCAGCCTCATCATTAGCCAATGACATTTTGAATCAGTGAGTGACAGGGGAGCAGAGCCATCAGCTCCCCGCTGGGACTCGATTACACACCCTGCGGTGACACGCTGACCTGCAGCGGGTTTCAGACTCAGGCTTGACTGTCCGTCTTTATCTCAGTCGCTTGTATCCGTCCCCCTGGGCTGCTGACGCTGGTGTCCCCCCTCTCCGTCCATCTCTCCTGCAGTCTACATCGGGCCGTCCTGCCTCCGCTTCTGCTCTGGAAGGGGACATTGCTCCCGCACAGGCTGCAGGTAGAGGCTCCGCCCCCGTGCCTTTGCATCCGCTCCGACTCGGCCGCGGCTTTTCGCTTTACGCCCCCCCCCCCTCCCTCCCCCTCCCCAGGTGTGACCCCGGCTTCAGCGGTCCCGCCTGTGAGCTGGCCTCCCAGAGCTTCCCGGCCTTCCTGTCTGAGGGCTTCTCCAGCACCCGGCTCTCCTCCTACCACACCTTCTCCTCGCTCCGCGGCGCCGAGGTCAGCTTCGGCTGTGGCGTGCTGGCAGCCGGCAAGGCGCTGGTCTTCAACCGGGACAGCCGGCGGCACCTGGTCACCTCGCCGCTGGACAGCACCCAGGCCCGGTAGGGGGGCGGGGCCTTGGTGGGCGGGGCTTGAGGGGCGTGGTCTCCGCCAGCGAAAAACCCTGAGACACACAGAGGTCTCAGCATTCGACTTCGTTAGATACCCTCCCTTTGGAAAGAATCAGATACATTATGCATGACATGTACAATGCATTTGAGGAAATTTGAAGACATATGGATTATGGATTCCTAAGATTAGAAAAGATTAGAATACAGCACCCTGGCGCCTTCATTTTTGCTAGTTTGGTTCTGTGTATGTCTGTTTTTTTTCTCCATTATATTACATGTATGATTCAGGTCACCTGTTTGTTCAGGATGTCATTGCTCTGTCTTTAATCTCGTTACAGAAGCTCTTATATTGCTTGACAATAAAAAATATTTGAAACAGATTCAGTGAAACACACTGACGCTCAAGGCTTGGGAAGATAGGCAAGGCAAGTTTATCTAAATAGCACATTTTCAATCACAGCGGTCACTCAAAGCACTTTACATAAAATAAAAGCAAGGGACAAGCATAATTTAGTGGAAGATAAAAAACTATAAGTAAAAGAATAATAAAAGAAAGTATCGACATTGGCTAGCAGTGCTAAGTAATTATGAGCGTTAAAAGGCGCTGTGGAATGGAAATGTTATGAGGCTGGATTTAAAGGTGCCAGCATGGGGCGTTTCTGTCCTCCCCAGGGAGTCGGTGCCCGTTAGGGGCAGAGCAGCTGAATACCTTTAGGCTTTGCTTATCTTTCACTCTTGCCGGCATTAGCTGATCAGCTCCGACTGATCCTAGCGGCCTGTTAGGTTCATGTTCATTCAGAAGGTCTGTGGTGTGAATGGGCTGAGACCGGGGACCCGGGAGTGATGTGTATGGAGTGAAGGACTGGACTGATGTGTGAAGTGATGTGTAAACAAAGAGCAGCACCATGAAGTGGATTCTAAAGGTGACTGGAAGCCAGTGTATGGGGTGAAGGACTGGAATGATGTGTGGAGTGATGTGTAAACAAAGAGCAGCACCATGAAGTGGATTCTAAAGGTGACTGGAAGCCAGTGTATGGAGTGAAGGACTGGAATGATGTGTGGAGTGATGTGTAAACAAAGAGCAGCACCTTGAAGTGGATTCTAAAGGCGACTGGAAGCCAGTGTATGGAGTGAAGGACTGGACTGATGTGTGGAGTGATGTGTTTGTTCTTCTTCTTCCTAGTTTACATTCTAGCGACAGCATTTTGGACGAGATGGAGCTGTCTCATGGAAGAGGGTACAGGAAAGCATGACAATGACGAAGTGATAGTGAAATGTAAAAGCACTGAGTGTAAGACTGAGACCTGAAAGCTCTGTTGGATTGTCCCTGTTGATCCTCAGACAGAAGTGGCCCCTGCTTCTGCATATCAGTGGATCCACTATCCATCGCCATGGCCTGTGATAGACGCCAGTGGTGATCTAGTCAGCCAGACTACTGCTCTCCGATTTTGTCATCCACTCCCTACTTTCATTCCTTCCTGCGGGGAGAGATGGATGGAGGCCAAAGCGGGGTGCTGAGGAGGAGAGATTAATTTTAGGTGGGGGGGGGGCGGAGGGAAGTGGCAAAACACTGAGAGGAAGAGCATCTGGGTTAGATTGATGATGCCTGGTGCGGTGCTCGGCACGCCGCCTGATGAGCATGCTTAGCGCCTGCTCCCCTTGTAATTGAATTAGCATTTGCTGGAGGAAACAAACAGGGCTGGCGGTTAGGAGCGGGGGGTGTGTCTTCACTCCGGGAGGGGGCTGATCCTCTCATCCGTCACCTGGCTGTCTCACGGATATGCTGTGTTAGGTTAGCACGCCTCCCGGAGGCCAGCGGCTGTGAAGCCTGTCATCCCTCTATCCCCCCTAAATCTTCAGGTACCTGCAGTTCACGCTGAGGCTGGGCAGCCGCAGCGCCCTGAGCTCCTGCCCTGCCCCCGATCAGCCAGGAGAGGGCGTCCTGCTCCACTACTCTTCAGACAACGGCATCACCTGGGTTCTGCTGGAGCACTATGCCTACCAAGGCTTCCACGAGCCCAGGTGCGGCACGGCGCCCCCTCCTGTCTAACTTGGCACACTGCACTCGCTGACTATCGTGTGCCGCCTCGGGCAGATCTCTGGCTCCTCCCCCACACTTATACCTGCCCCCTCCCCCCCATCTCCGCCCCTTCAGGATCATCTCCGTGGAGCTGCCCGTGGGTGCCCGCCGCTTCGGGGTACAGTTCCGCTGGTGGCAGCCATATCACTCAGGCCGCGGGCAGGACGTGTGGGCGCTGGATGAGATCTCCATGACGTCTGTCCTCTTCAACACCATCAGCCTGGACTTCAGCAACGTGCTGGACGTCACCCAGAGCCTGGGATTCTACCTGGGCCATGTGCAGCCTTACTGTGGCCACGACTGGACACTTAGGTACCGGGAGCCCCTGCTGACATCCTGCCAAGCAGGGGAATAAAAAAGGGGCGGGGCCACAGGGGCACAGACCCCAGCTAAAAGATGATTGGCTCCCAAAGTGCCCCCTTCACTGTCATTCACTGATTCATAAAATAATGGCAAGGCATGGTAATCAGAATGGGTCCTACTGGGCCTCCAGGGAGACTAGCTCCTACACACAGTCTGGTCTTAGGGGACCCACAGCTGGGAGGGAGCAAAAATGTCTGACAGGGAGCTGAAGGGAGCAAAAATGGGGACTGTCTGGCAGGGAGCTGAAGGGAGCAAAAATGGGGACTGTCTGGCAGGGAGCTGAAGGGAGCAAAAATGGGGACTGTCTGGCAGGGAGCTGAAGGGAGCAAAAATGTGAACTGTCTGGCAGGGAGCTGAAGGGAACAAAAATGGGGACTGTCTGGCAGGGAGCTGAAGGGAGCAAAAATGGGGACCTTCTGTGCATCCCCAAGGACCGGGTCGGGAAACATTGTTGTGGAGGATACATTTTAATGAATACATGACTGACAGCTAAAATCCCTTCACAGATGACTTTCTGTCCAAATAATTACTGATATCAAGTAACTAAGAGTTGAGTTTGACTTAAAAACGTGGAATCCCTGTCCTTGGACCGGGAATAGATTTGGGAGGAGAGGGGCTTTGAAGGCTGTATTGGGTTGGATTAGTATGTGCAGGAATCAGTATAATAGCCGAGAAAGTGGGTTAAACGGGCCAGTGACTGACAGCACACGGTAATCCCCCCCCCCTGCTAGCTTCACAGGCGACCCTGGTCCCGGCTCCAGCCTCCGCTACGTGGAGACCCAGTCCATGCAGATCGGCGCCTCCTACAGTCTGCAGTTCTCCCTGGCGATGGGCTGCGGCGCCGAGTCGTCCCCACACATGGACACGAGGGTACACCTGGAGTACTCTAGCAACCACGGGCTCACCTGGCACCTGGTGAAGGAGGTGGGCCGACTCCTCTGTGAGCGTGTGAACACAGCAGGAACGACATTCAGCAGCCGACGGCCGTTAATCTTACGGAGTAGAGCTTAGAAATGAGTATTAAATGAACACTTAGACATAGCAGCACACACACATTCATCATTTTAAATATTATGTGTCTTAGGCCAACTTATTATGATTATAACATTGATGAATCATATGTGTTTGAGTTTGGCTGTGCTGTGCTGACGCAAGCTAAGCTGACTTGTGCTGTACTGACCTGTGCTGTACTGATCTGTGCTGTGCTGACCTGTGCTGTACTGACCTGTGCTGAGCTGCCCTGAGCTGTGCTGACCTGTGCTGTGTTGACCTGAGTTGTGCTGAACTGAGCTGTGCTGACCTGTGCTGTTCCACACAGGCCTGCCTGCCAGGAATGCCCAGCTGCCTGGAGTTCACTGCTGCCAGCATCTACCATCCATCTGAGTTCCCCAGCTGGAGGAGAGTCAGCCTACCTCTGCCACAGAAGACCTGGTGAGGAACTGACACAGACACACATACAGACAGACAAACAAACAGACAGACAGACACACACACACACACACACACACACACACACATACACACAGGTGCAAGGCAGCTGTGGCAAACAGAGCTGTGAAGTTTACAGAAGAGACGCTATTCCTCCAGCAACATACCAACAGTTTGTTCCTCAGGTCTGGCATCTTTGTGGAGATATTTGTACGAATTTTTTTTCCCTCATGAAAGAACAGCACACAGATAAAGGTGCACATACAGGGTGAACACATGCAGTACAGCCAGCGGTACCATGGTTGTGTCATTTTGATAAATATGGACGCTAAGCCCCCTTGTCCTCCTGCCATATATGCCTGAGCCCCCCAGCACGGCCTTAAATTAAGTGACCCCTACCTCATTCCCCCTCTCACGGAGGGGTCACAGGGGTCACGCTTCTGAATGGAGATTCGAGATCACCTCCCCTGATGCAGACAAGGTCAGAGGTCATGCTGCAATTATAACTAGGCTTCCGGAAAAGGAGAACCCCTTCCCATTAGCTGTAAACACCCCCCCCCCAACACCAAAATCCTCACTCCCTTCCCCCCCAGCTACTGCCATTTGTCAAAATAACACATGTAGGTACATCAACCCCCCTGGCAGGAGCCAGCTATTCCCCCCCCCCCCATTAGGGAGCTCATCCCTCATCATATCAGGGACGTTATCATACCTGAGAGAATAGGGGTCCAGACACCACTTGGTTTGTGGGGCCAGGGAGGGGGGCAAAGGGTCAATCTTTGGTCAGCTGCCTTTGGATGTCGTGTTTAAGGTTTGAAGATTGATCACTGTTTATGCTGCGCTGCCTGTTTTTTGGCTTTTTTTTTTATTTTTTAAATTCCAGAAATACAGGCAATCTTTAGACAGCCGAAAACGTGGCCCAAAGACCCGAAGTACAGTAGGTCCTTTGGCCGAACAGCCTGAGCTTGCGAAAGCTTTAAAAGGTTCCTGACCTGTACTTCAGTCCAGCTGTGCTGAGCGGTTGACCCATTTTCGCTGTGTGGGCAGTATTTTCAGTGCCGACCCGTTCTTTTCTCAACGGGGTTTCCCGGCTCAGGTCCGGCGCCACGCGGTTCCGCTGGATCCAGAACTACTACGGTGAGCAGGATGACTGGGCGCTGGACGACATCTACATCGGTCAGCAGTGCCCTCAGATGTGCCGAGGACACGGTTGGTGTGACCATGGCAACTGCAGGTACCGCAGTCGTGCGTCAGCCGGGCATGAAGATAAAGGGGCTGATTCTGTTTTATGATGTTAGCAGAGATGGGACACAAAACTAGGTGCCATTTTTACACGTGACTGATATTCCACACGTCAATCTACTTACCAAACACACAGCACCTGCTTCAAACTTTTGATTATAGCCAGAGGAGACTAGTAATGTGAAGGTCGCAGGTTCGAGAGCCTAAAAGGACCCTTGAGCTGTAAAAATAGGCAGTGTAATGACCCACTGTATAAATGGAAAAGCTCTTAAAACAGCTCTCAGCACATCCGTCTGCTAAGTAACCAAAATGGACCCATTTAAATGTCTTCTAAAGCATTTCAGGTAAAGTTCCTGCTGAAACACGCCAGCTTTTACTCATGGACATTTTTGTACCCTGTGCTTCCCCTGCTGGTCATTCAGCAGAATTACCAGTATGTGAGATCACGTCTAAGTGCTGACTCTCAGATGCACAACCCACCAGTTGTGACCTTTTCCCGCAGATGTGATGATGGGTTCTCAGGGCCAGACTGCCAGCCATCATCGCCCCTGTCCTCCAGCATCCTTTCGGACTTCGAATCCCAAGCTGCACTGCTCACATCATGGCAGGATGTGATTGGTGGAGAGGTGGTGACCCCTGACCGGGGCTGTGGGGTCATATCATCGGGGTCTTCGCTCTATTTTAGCAAGGTACGGTCACATTCATGTTCCTGGGTTATCATTTGTTTTGTTCCCATTGAAACTTCATATTTTCTTTTCCGAATTGGAATTTTTAAAACAGCATCTAAAAAGAGAGAGGTAAGGAGCATGCACTGATTACAGCGTGTTGCCGCACCCACCACATGACAGACCACCTCAGGGATGAGAGCCTGACTGCAGCCGTCAACATATGCCTCATTGCACACAGGATAACTCTGGAATACTTTAGCGCACAATGTTAGAAAACTAGATCGAGTAAGCGCTCTTCCAACGATATGTGTTTCATATCTGTGCGTTATACCTATCCAAAGTTACGAGCCTGAGATTAATGGGTGCCAAAATCAACGCATTTTGCCTTTGTTGGGTTCTAAGGGTTAAGCAAAGTGGGAATATGTAAGCTACACATGCGGGTCAGGGTTCAAGCCCCCAGCTCTGGAGTTATTCCCATCCATCCATTTTCTGTAATCGCTTGTCCTATTCAGGATACACTAAAATATCGGAAAATGAAGTAGGAGACGGAAGTTGAAACTGATTCAGGAATAATCTGCTGTACTGACAGGCTGGACTGCGGCAGCTGGTGACCCAGGACCTGGACACGGAGTGGGCGGAGTTTGTCCAGTTCTACCTGCGTGTGGGCGGGGACTGGGCGGAGTGTAACCATGCCGACAGCAGGGAGGAGGGCGTGCTGCTGCAGTACAGCAACGACGGGGGCATCAGCTGGGGGCTCATTGCTGAGATGTACTTCACTGATTTCACCAAGCCACGGTGAGTGGGTGTGGATGATGGGGCTGTGAGTGGCTCTGGTGCTTCTGAGTGGTTCTGTGATTGGCTGAGACTTGACAGAGACCCCCCCCCCCTCAGGTTTGTACATTATGAGCTCCCACTGGCCTCCAAGACTCCCTGCACCCGCTTCCGCTGGTGGCAGCCCCTGCACTCTGGGGAGGGCTATGACCAGTGGGCCATCGATGATGTCATCATCTTGTCAGAGAGGGAGAAACACATCATCCCCATGGCCAACCCCACCCTGACACTGGTGAGCTCTGTGGGGGAGCACAAAGGCGGGGGCCTAATGAGACTCTGGCACACTGAGATAATGCCACTGAGACACTGGCACACTGAGACACTCAGGCGTGCGCCAAGACACTGACAGACTGAAACAGATGCAGTGAGACACTAACAAACTGAGATCATTGAAGCAGAGGCAGTGAGAGGTAGACACACCAAGACTTGGCACTGACTTGATTTCCCTCCTTCTTCAGAACATCTATGAGAAGCCAGCTTTTGATTACCCCCTGAACCAGATGAGCCTGTGGTTGATGCTGGGGAACGAGGGAATGGACCGGGGCAGCAACACCAGCTTCTGCTCCCCCAACCCCTCTGCCCTGGTCTTTGGCCGCTCCGATGGCGACAGAGTGGCAGTCACGCGGGACCTGGCCCTGCGTGCTGGGCACACGCTGCAGTTTAAGGTACCGTCGCGGGAAAGCGTCTTAGGCTGGGCGGCTGTTTAAGGTACCGTAGCGGGAAAGCGTCTTAGGCTGGGCGACCGTTTAAGGTACCGTCGCGGGAAAGCGTCTTAGGCTGGGCGACCGTTTAAGGTACCGTCGCGGGAAAGCGTCTCAGGCTGGGCGACTGTTTAAGGTACCGTAGCGGGAAAGCGTCTTAGGCTGGGCGACTGTTTAAGGTACCGTAGCGGGAAAGCGTCTTAGGCTGGGCTGCCGTTTAAGGTACCGTAGCGGGAAAGCGTCTTAGGCTGGGCAGCCGTTTAAGGTACCGTAGCGGGAAAGCGTCTCAGGCTGGGCGGCCGTTTAAGGTACCGTCGCGGGAAAGCGTCTTAGGCTGGGCGGCCCGACAGCCGTGTGACACATGGCTTGAACTGCAAATTGTGGGGTTTTTTTTGGGCAAACTTCCATGTTCAGTTGGGGGTTC
>JAODJU010000049.1:110524-133154 GCA_026776725.1 Gnathonemus echidnorhynchus
CCCACCCCCAGTCTCATTTTAATTCACATTCCTGGAGGCGGAGTTTCTGTGTCAGTGTGGTTTTTTTTGCACTCTGTGTATTATGGATACCTGCGCTCCAGTGTAAGTTCAGTATAGCAGTTTCCTGTACAGGTATGTATACCCCCCCCCCCCCTCTGCCGGGGACCAGCTGGCAGCCTTATAAAGGGGAAATAAAGAGCTGTCCAAACCTCAGTTGTGTGCCGTGTGTGTGAGCCATGCATATATTACATTGTGGGGCCCATTTTTTTTTTGGTGGGGAAACTCAATTTTGTAAAAATCTGACTGCAGTCAAAAACACCAGAGTCTTGTATTTTGTTTGGTTACTTATGGTTAAGGTTGTCGTGTTGGGATTGGAGTTTTGCCCATAGAAATTAATAGAGAGTCCCCACAAAGATATGAACATGTGTGCGTGTGTGTGCATGTGAGTGTCCGTGTGTGTGTGTGTGTGTGTGCGCGTGTGCAAGGGCCTCTTTGCTAAGCGGGAATGGCACGTACCAGGCTAAGCATGAACATGGTAGGAATTCCCTTCAGCATGGAAACTTCTGCGCAATAACATCTCTGTCCATTAAACCCCCAACGGCTAGTCGTTTCCCCCCAGGAGCAATGAAGTTTATCTAACTTAATCTAGTACAGGATCACACACTATGCCAATTCACTATGGCCCAAATACACTACTGGAAATCTGAAGATGGTCTCATTGCACATCTTTGGGCTGCGAGAGGAGACCGCACACCACAACAACACATCCTCCGATCGAGGATGTGTAACCAGTGAGTGCGTTACTATCATACTTTGCACTGAATAACCGGTTTTGCTTCAGTTTCACTGTTCTATAAAGCTCATCCTTCAAAGCGGTGAAGGTGAAATACAGGTTGTACGTGCACTTATTGCTCACGTGAATAGCTGTCAGGCACTACAGCATGCCACATGGAATGTAGCAGTCCCCACAATGAAAATGGGCATCTTCTCAGTAACAAAATCCTGCTTTGATCCTCGGCCCAATAAAACATACTTGCAGCTAATGAAACAAATGTGTTTTGGCAGTCTTGGCCATGATCTGTGTGGATGGGTAAGCTGCTTACTGAACTGGGAGCAGGAACCGGCTGTCTCAGTAAAATTACCTCACACTTCAGTCCAGAGTTAAAGAGAAAGCCAATAATAACCAAAGTAGAGGCACGAGTAGCCTGTACTATGAAGCGGGGTTACTGAATTATCGGGGTAACTTGTCAGATTTAAGGTAGTCTGGGCAAAATGTAAGTGAACGAATATGAAGTCCATTTAAACTGTGGTACCTTAAAATCCGACAAGTTACCCCAATAAGCCAGTAACCCCGCTTCATAGTACAGGCCACAGGACTTACTATGTACAACAAGGCGGTGAACGCATAACTGTACACACTCTAAATGTGGCCAATTAGATATCCAATGGCAACTTCCAGAACCTCTTATGAGCTCAGACATAACTCACATTAGACCTACAGCACTAACAGATTCGGAAAGTGTCACTTTATTTATTTCTGCAATAAAATGGCAGAACATCTCTTCAAATGGGCTCTTTAGCAAAGGGATCTCATGTTCCGCATTCCCACAGAACATTCACAACTACAGAGAATCTGTAATAGTCAAACAACTTGACTTTTGAATAGTTTTTTGACATACAGAATTTCCTCCCCCACTGTTACTTGTGTGTGTGTCTTTCTGCAAAAATAAATACAATGAAATAAGAGAAGTGTTCTTTGCTTTGATTGGGGCAAATGCACCCAGTGGAAACCCCCCAAGGAGGGCATGCAAACTTCATACACATGGAGTCATGATGGAGACTCAAATCCTGGTCCCAGAGGTGTAAGGCAACAGTGCTAACCACTGCACCCACCATGCCTCCACTTTATCTATTTTCATAATTTTGAATTCCTGACTATTGAACATACTCCCACAAACCTACGTGACTGAGTTTCATTCAGACTTAGCTTCATCTGTTAAAGAGCTCTCCCTGGCAATTCTGCCCGCCACGCCAGCATAGGTGACAAATACTTAAATACAATGCAGACACTTAAAAAGAAGAAGGGTTTATTTCAGGCGCCAGCCATATTTAAGAAAAGGGCCAATTCTGAAACGGCGTGTTCTCGATTTCTGGAGCGGTAAGTTTCAAAACTAGTTCAGAAAAATGTGCCATAATAAGATGTTTATTAATCGTCGGTCCCTTCGACACTTGCGCGTTTTGGATGAGCACGCTGCACGCCCGAGTCACTTCGTCACCGACGCCGTGGTGCAGTTTTGCGACGCTCCCCGGACGCCCGCGCGGCCCAATCGCGGCGCGCGCCTGTGGCTTCCGGTGTGTTTGGTGACGTGGCTACGTGTTGAAATCGGAGCAGGAAAACAGGAATTAAAGAGCGAAAAAGAGGCGCTTCGCAGGACTGGACGCTCAGGTCAGCTTATCGCTCCTCCACTTTATGCTTCGTTGTTTATACAGCAGCCTGCGACCTGCCTTTCGTCTGTTAAAAAAGCCCTAGATGTTATTGCTGTTTTTGGTTTCGCTTAGCGGCGCAGCCTCTGTTTTGGCTCCTTTATAGCAGGCAGTGTAACTTAGGCACTGTTACGGAGGCTTTGCCAGTAAATTCGGGGCATCGTTTAGTCCTGCAGTTCCCTGCGGTGACATCTTAGCGAAGACCCGTAGTTTAACTCAGTGCTGCGCTTTTACACTTTGAGTATTACATAACTGGAAGGCTGGCATTATTTCGCTGTGAGATTGTGCCATTTTGGTATAATGACGCACCTCGCTGATGTGTGCCAGTATTGTCCGGTTCCGTGCCGTGCCGTCCTGCGGCCGGGCCACCGAGCTCTGTGGATTTCATTACCCCCTATATGTCGCATGACAGCTGGCCTTGGGAGCAGCCCTCTCTCTTTCTGTACAGTTCAGAGCATGTTTACAAAACCTGGGGTCGGGATCCAATAGCAAACAGTGCGTTACCCATGTCCAGAACACGTAGATGCGAAAATGGCGTAACTCGTTCCTCTCGCTACAGTTTTTTTCTATATTTATTTTGTAGTGGTAGTTTACAGTTGAGCATGGTTATTGTGAGTTTAAACTTTTTATATTCCAGTCTGTTTATTTACAGTGGTTACTAAAAGTTGAAGAGCTATTGTTGGATTTGCTTATGACAGACAGTATTAGTTTCATGCTGATATATTGCATTTGTAGTCTGCTCTCACATATTTAGCTAAATTTCATATCTTAAACCATTGCCTTATGCTGCACCATTATATATGGGTGTATGTTTTTGTATTGAATTCTGTGCTTGGGGTGCTGTTTCACCAGCAGGGCCGCGATGTTGAGTCGACTGGCCCAGGGGGTGAACTCGGTGCTGCAGGAGCTTTCAGGAGAGGAGAGCCCAGAGGCAGGAGCTGAGGTGAGGCAGTGCTCTAACAGGATATGTGACAGCTTCATGTCCTACAGGGGCGAGTCAATTTCTGTAAACAAATTCCAAAAAAAGAAATATTAGACACCTGACATTGTCTTCTTGCTCATTAAGCTCCTTGCATGGAGAGTTTAAATGACTGATCTGTGGGATGGTTCTTCAGTGATGTGTGATCAGCCCTCATAGTGATTGCTCCTCTGACATGCGTAGGCGGTATATTCTCCAATACCTCTCCTCTGCTCACTGGTCAGGATGGTGTGACCCCGCAGACACCCGCTGAAGGTGCCGGGACCTCTGCGGTCCCTGGGGATGAAGAAGACGCCATGGAGCGTTTGGCCCAGATGGAGCAGCTGGTGGTTCAGTTGAAGGAGCTGATCCGAGAAAAGGACGGCCAGCTGATCACCGCAGAGAGGCAGCTGAAGGTTTGGGTCCATAGATGGTGTCTGAGAAGTGGTGATGGAATGGAATAGTGACCACTATCATGCTCGGGTTATGTGTAATTGTGGATTGTCTCATGACTTTAAATGTGGAGATCTGCTGTTGTGTGCACTGGCTGTGTGTTTTAGGTACCATGTGGTTTGTGTGTGTCATGTAGGAGGAGAAGGAAGCTGGCGAGATGCGTTTGGCCAAACTGAAGTTGCAGGCCAAAGCCAAGGTGGCTGCTCTCACCAAGCAGGTTTTAGAGCGAAAGGGGCAGGAAGAAGCCGGAAGCCAGGTAAGCACTTTGAAATTCACCTTCTTCACACCAGCCCAAGTCTTTATATATTGTATGTTGTGTTTTTCCATTCATTTTTGGCTCCCTCCCCAATAGAGTCCCGATAACTCATTCACAACATCGCCGGCTGTAGAGGAGGAGCTCCAGCAGCTTAGGCTCCGCCTCCAAGAGGAGGAGTCTGTGTCCAGGGCACTGCGGGAGCACCTGGAGGCGTCAGAGCAGGGAGCACGTGAGGCTCAGGAGAAGTACACGGAGCAGGTAATGTCCTCTGCTGTTGTGGGTGGGGAGCGTGGAACCATGAGACGGGGATGGCGTCCTCAACAACCCTGCGTCGTGTCCCTCCCCACCAAAGCTGGGGGCGATGCAGGCAGTGGTGTGCGAGAAGGATGTACGGTTCCGGGAACAGGTCCAGAAGCATGAAGAGGAGCTACTGAAGGTATCTGCCCAAGTGCAGAGCGATGGTGCACTGCAGCAGGTACAGCCTCCTACTCGCGTAGACGTGCTCTTGCTCACACTTAAAGGCTGGCTTACCATGGTACCCTATGTGCCGCCTCCCCCCCCCCCCAGGCTCAGCGTGTAGCCCAGAGGCACACAGAGGAATTAGAGGAGGCACTGCGCTCCCGATTGCAGGTGCTGGACATGCTGCAGCAGGAGCTGAACAGTGCGGACCAGCAGAAACAGGTGGGCCAACGCCATAGAGCAGGTACTAGAGCAGGAGCACCAAGACCTGGATAGCTTATGGGGACAGAGGGTGTGTTGTGGAGACAAGGGGCTTTTCGCAATATGGGTACTTCACCGTTTTTGTGTTCTCGTGTACCTGTTTTATGTCCTCTTCCATTGCCAAAGACCAGTTCCAGTACACAAGAACGTTTGTAAAGTGGACAGTTTAAAAAAAAAAAAAAAAACCCTGGATGTCATTCTAGCCCCATCCAAAATATCAGTGAGACCAATCCCATGATTCATTGCACCCCAAATTCTTTCTTGGGAGGCAAGTTGGCAAGACTGATCTTGCCAAGACCACAAGTACGGTCTTTGAGTTCTTGGTATTGAGAAACACCCATGGACAGACATGGTGGTAGATTCAGCATCTCTGCTTGACCTTGAAAACTTATAGGTGAAAAGGGCATCATGGGCATAGAGACTGAGCTGTTGGTATGACTTTGCTCTTTCTCTTTGTTCCTTCGCCTCCCCGCAGATCCTCACCGTACAGTTCAGGCAGATGGAGCTGGAGTTGGCTGAGACCAAGAGGCGGCAGGAGGAGGAGAGGCAGCAGTGGGCCCAGGAAGCTGGCCAGACCCAGGCAGAGCTGGCGTCCCTGACGCAGAGCCTGGAGGCTGCCTACCGGGAGAGGGAAGAAGGGGCTGGCAAAGAGAACAAGGCCGTGGATGAAATGGAGGCAGAGCTGGGTGCTCTGAAGGAAAGGCTAGAGGCAGTGAGGAGAGAGAAGGATGAAATGGTGGCCGAGGCAGAGCTGAGGGGAGCAGAGTTTGCTGAACTGAAGTCGAGGCTGGAAGCAGCAGAGGCCAAGAGGGCGGGGGTAGAGGAGAGAATGGAGACCGAGGCAGAGCACGGCGTAGCACAGCTGACTGAACTAAGGGCAAGGCTGGAGGCAATGGAGGCTGAGAGGGAGGATGTGGAGAAGAGAATGAAGGCTGAGGCAGAGCAGAGGGTGACAGAGCTGACTGATCTGAAGGTGAGGATGGAGGCTGCAGAGGCTGAAAGGGTGGAGGTGGAGAAGAAAATGGAGGTTGAGGCAGAATGGAGGGGGGCAGAGCTAACTGATCTGAGGTTGAAGCTAGCAGCATCGGAGGCCAAGAGGAGGGAGGTAGAGGAGAGAGTGGAGGCTGGGGCAGAGCACAGGGAAGCAGAGCTAATTGATTTGAGGTCGAGGCTGGAGGCATCTGAGGCTGAGAGGGAGGGGGTAGTGAAGAGAATGGAGGCTGAGGCCGAGCTGAGAGGAGCAGAGCTGGCTGAACTGAGGGCGAAGCTGGAGGTATCTGAGGCTGATATGGAGGCGGTAGTGAAGAGAATGGCGACTGAGGCCGAGCTGAGAGGAGCAGAGCTGGCTGAACTGAGGCCGAGGCTGGAGGCATCTGAGGCTGAGAAGGAGGAGGGGAGGCAGCAAAAGGATGAGGCCCTAGTTATGATGGAAGGGGAGCCTGCTGCCCTCAGGGACACAGAAAGGGAAGGACAGCAGACACTGCTACTGGCAGAGCTGTGGAAGGGACTGTGTGCTCTGACCGAAGGAGAAGCAGCAGACGGATTGGGGGAGGAGCCCACTTTGCCCAGGGACTCTGCCCAGTGTGGAGTGGTCCTGCATGCCCTGGAGGCTCGGCTGCTGAGGATGGATGCCCTGCAGGGTAAGCAGTTGCATGCGGGCCCATGCAGCATGGACAAGAACCTCGTCGTGCTCACTCCATTTGCTGATGGTGCAATGCCAGCTGGGTGACGCCTATTCAAAATGAATGACTTTCCAGGAGAGCCGGCTGGGGCCGTGTCAGAGGGGGCGGAGTCAGAAACCCTCATACAGCAGCCCGAGCAGCCAGTCGACATGCTGCAGGTAAGGGGTGTCCCTGCACGGAGCCGTGTAAGTGGTTAGGGCGGGATCCCATTCTGTCTTGGCTAAATAATATGGAGATAATATGGTGATAAGGTATATTGTTCCTTGTGTACAGCCTTGACAAACTTTGCAGTCTATATCAGTTTATAATTTATCGGAATCTTTTTTTGGAATCGCGAAAAAAAACACTGACTAAAACATTCATCTGATGTCAGACATATTCTAGTTTTCAAAATTAGGTTAAATTGGCAAACTGGCGAACTTCGTTTCGCGTAAATCAGGGCCGTGAAGTACTGCACTCACCTTAAGGAACTTTGTTCACACTGGGGATGATTTGTAGATGCGCACTTTTTTGACTTAAGTCTATTCTCCCATTGACTTAATGTGGGGTTTAAGTGCAGTTAGGCGATTGACACACTGGGTGGCGAAGAACCAAAATTTGTGCTTGTCTCGTAAAAATAACCCTTAAGCACATCGACTTAAGTGTGCTTCACTGCCAAACGCCGCCGATCATTTAACAGAACAAGTTTTTACATTAATCGTATATCTGGAAGTAAATGTTACAACCCAGTATTCATTTTATTAATTTGAATATCAGAATTATATAACATAATAGCATAGAAATATTTAAGTATATACTATCACTTTACTATTAGGCAGGTTTCGAGTGATATCTGCCTTGTTAACACACCTAGTAGATTAATCAATTAGGCTAAATGACTGGTCGATTTATTATAATTTTATTTCTGTATTTTTTATTTATTAATACATATTTTTGTTCCATTAAAATGAGAAATGGAATGGGTTCTAAGGATGTAGTGTATCCTCGCAGTGTTAAGCCGCACTGCATATCCTGCGAGAGTGGGACAGACAAACCCTCGTGTTTAATGTACTTCAGCTGACTGAAACCCAAAGCATGTTTTCTTTCTGGGTAGATCGTGAATCTCAGTTTTGAACTCCAGTTTGTCCCACTGTTTCGTTCACTTTGCACATGCACTACATACTCAAGGTCAGGGGTCCCCGACGGAACTACCTGACCAGGCCAGTCGCCTAATTCGTAACCATTCTACACTAAATGGGATTGATGTATGGGTTTTTAGTGACAGGACCAGAAACTGGTTTGGTATAATGCATCAGAGCCTATTCTGTGGCGTATAGGTTTGTTTGGACTATACAGTTGATTGCATTGCTAATAAAATAATAATGTATTCTAAACGTTCAGTCTATGCTGCTAATAATACTAATGTTTAAAACATGTCTGTTCGTTAGGCATGTTTGCTTGTTTACAGAATTGTTTTGAATGCAGAGGGGGAAAAGCAGAAGGATTCCTTGTGAAACACGATGTGGGTCATTCTCACAAGCTCATTACTGTAACATATCAAGTTTTTCTCACTTTTCAAATTGACGACAGACCGCCATTAATTGGTTGCGGAGTAAAACGAGTGACAATACAAAACAAATGAGTCGAATGTGCATCTTATTATGCTAATTGATTGTCTGTTGTGGGTTACTTTCAGTAAAGCTGAAAGGTATAAAAAATGTTTTATCTGGTTCTGTGTTATTTGATCTTAAAACTGCACCGTTAGTGTCTATTTGGTGAAAATGGTTGAGGGATTAAATCAGAGCTACAAATGACAATTTTAATGTGTTCTGCACAAAATTCACAAAAATTTCATTTTTTTGTCAAAGGATTTTTCATATTTCTAAGAATGACGGAATATAACCGCAGCAGGATACTGCCATGCTTTCATTTTCAAAATAAAAGGCTTTCCGTGGATTTCAGTGAGGTTCACAATGTAAATGAAATGGTCCGTCTTCCACGTTCTGCTTGCTGCCAAAATCACAGAGGGCGTAGCCCTGTTTTCTTGCTTGATGGATTAATAATACTTCTTGCATGGCCGCAATGTCTTTTGGGTTTAGTGCAGTGGGCGTGTCCACGCTGATCAGGGGAGAATACGCATAACTCAAGAGCGCCTAACTTTTCAAGCCCTTTTTTTGGCGTAAGTGCTTGATTGGAAAATCGAGCCTATTGTAAATAGCTGCATTGCCATGTATTTACAATGTATTCACACGGTAAATACGCGATAATACATGGTAATTACCCTTGTTGCAGTGAGTGTGAGCCAGTCCAGATTTCCCTCCATCACCAGGATTAATGGTGATGTGAGCTGAAACTAAATTTGAGCGCACATTTCACTCTGAGAAGATGGCATGCGGTGTGAACGCTACCGCTGGGTATCACTTGGGGGGTGGGTTTCCGATTATGGTGCTAAAAATGATACTTTTAAAACAATGGAGTGAACTCGTACTTTAAAGTAAATTTTAACAAGCACAAAACGAGGACCGACAACATTAAAAACTTTTAAAAAATATTATTTTGAACTTCAAATTGAACAATATATTAACTTAAAACCTTAAATATAGAAATATATAGCAAACTATATACAGTAATCGCCTTTACAATCACAGACTTTACATATAATGTATAAATATTAGTGATGCATAATATTTGGTAGTGACAGTGCGTATTGTGACTAATATTACGTTTTGGCTTGGGTACACTGTGCATCATTGTCTTTGTAACCAGCCTGTCTCGCTTGTTAGCTGCTTTACAACCAGCTGAGCATAAAGAGTCATATAAGACTCAGCTGGTTGGTTGAATCAAAATCCTGGCCTGGATTTTTACTTTCTGGACCTGAAATGTTCACCTCTGACCTCTTGCAAAGCGATGGCACAATTCCCCTGCTCCACAGGCCCCTCTGCCTAGCTTATCATGGAACTCCAAAGAAGACGACGAAGTGGATCCGCTGGCACTGATGTTCAGGGCTGCCCGACCACCTGGAGTGCAGCAAAGTTCAACGGCTCGCCACAACCAACATTCCGCCAGGCACATGGCAAGTGGGAAGAATTACAAATGGACTGATGTTTGTGTCGAGGCGTTTCCTTTTACATGGCCATGGTGAAGTTAGACCACATAAAGAAGTACAGGTGACAGAACACCATTTTTTCGCAGATACTTCCACCAAAGGTTATGAGCAGGGACAGGTACATGACAATGTCATGGAACGTTCACGCGAGTGATCCTAATGAGCACCATGACAATGACCAGAAGCGTGGAACGCTCCAGCACGATGGGTTCTTCCAGGTGAAACCTCTCATGACCATGATCCAGGATGCCTTCTGTCATCCACACAGGAACCTCGCTGTAGATGAAAGAATGATACCAACTAAGTCAAAGACTGGGATGACACGGGACATTAAGGGAAAAGGCGACCAAATGGGGATTAAAGCTGTTCGTTCTTGCTGACTCTAGGGAGGGGTACACTGTAGATTGCGTACACAGGAAAGACTGACTTCTAGTCAGGGGAAGGACTTTCATATGGCACTGTGATGTCACTACCTGGGATGTGAATATCGTGTGCATGGACAATTTTTATACCAGCCCAAAGCTTTTACATACTTGCTCTCATAAAATGCGGGGGCTTGTGGGACACAAACAACAGGATGGGCTGCCCTCACCCCATGCCGAAAGCTTTGACCAAGAAGTCTCCTCCTTCAGCCATTCAGGTGGATCGGGGAAGGTCCAGCAGTTTTTGTGAAGTGGATGGATACACCAGAAGTGCCTGTCTGCTCCACCATCCACGGTGCTTACAAAGGGGGCAAAGTACAGAGAAGAGTGAAGTCCAAAGATGATGTGGACAACAAAGACTTTTCCTTGTCCATCTCCAGTTATTGAGTATAATGCTCATATGGCTGGTGTTGACCTCTCAGATCAACTCATCCAGTACTATTGAGCACGACATCAGGCTATGAAATGGTACAGAAAGGTGTTTCTCCATCTCCTGGACATTGCTGCCACTAATGCTTACAGAGCTGTCAGCACTTGTACAGCAGAAGCTGATGATCCACAAGAACTTCATGGAGGAGCTTACCGTGCACAATAGAATGTTCACAACGGTGTCATTCTGGTCACGAAGCAGAGCCAGTGAAGCCGGTCAACCCGGATGTCAGCAGAGTAGCATGGTACGGTGGCAGGGTTTGTATGCTGTGCAGGGCGGGTGGCATGAAGCAGAACCCCCCCTGGAAGCGTTAGGCGTGTGACGCTCCACTCTGCCTGCAGCTAACAAGGAACTGCTTTGAAAGGTGGCACAAGAAGTGAACAGGATGTTTGTATAAATCGCATTTGGTGTCTATAGGCAATTACGTGAACTGTTTATAGAAACTATACCATTTGAACCTAATTTTTGTACAGTTTGTTTTTGTTGCAATAAATGTTTCTAAAATGAAAAATTTCTGTTGCCTCTCTTGTGGAATTCTTTTATGTGTTGCTTAGAAGTGGGGGGTGGTGTGAAATTGTGAATCGCTGATTGGTCACTTGGGCCCCTTTGGGGGGAGTTTGTTGTCTCACCTAGGCCAGGTGTGAATAACTCATGCATACACAGGCGAGCCCCTATGTCTTTGGTGAAAAAGCCCCCTGTTGAAAAATAGGTATTGACACAAGTTAGGTGTTTCCACTTATAAATATCCAGCTGAATGTTGTAGCTACACTATTTAGTCATCTTCACATACTCAAGATTTTGATAAGATTTCTGGGATCAAAGCAATCTTATGTATTTTCTATGGAAGTATTTTTTGCTACGTTAAATGCAAAATAATTGAGATACTAAATTAAAATTGAGATCTTACACCAGCCGCTTTGTCATGTACACAAACTTGCTGTATTAAAGCTACTGAAGCATGGTTGTATCTCAGAATTTCTGATAATGACTTGTTATCTCTAAAGTGTTACTTACGATCTTATACATATAACTTGGTATCTCTGAAGGACTTTTCATTTGTTGTGGCGGGAGTGACCTTCCCTAATTTTCAGTTTCTGCATCTGTTCCAAACTGCATTTTTTAAAATGTGTATATTTTGACTTCAGATCACAAACTGAGGAGATTACAATCTGACATAATCCGACATCCATTTAATTAAAATAGTTTAATTATATAAAAATATATACCATGGTATAAATTTATGAAATTGATACAAATGTATGATCGTGTCCTGCTCAGCAAACTTAAATTCAGTTCAGTTCGGTGCCACAACAGAGTCGCCCCGAGGCGTTTCATGTGGGTGCGTTGTGATGCATTGTAACATCATTGAAATGGAATAATACAAAAATGGGGAAAAGGAACGACAAAGAAATGAAAGAAAGAAGGCTAGATGAGTCAGTTCTCTATGCCGTCCTGTGTAGGACACTTTGTGTGTCACATCCACGATGTCACCCATGCATTGATACATTAATGGACAAGCATAGTAGATGATAATGGCACATAGAGCAGCACCAGTAGCCTTAGTTATGGTGTGTTATGTGTTAAGTTGCAGGTGAGCTACCCCTTGTCCACAGTGGGTTAACGGGAAGTAGGGAGAGTCTAGCTTTTTGTGCATCTAGGAAGAACTGGTTTGTCAAGCTTGGACTGATTTCATTGTCTCCTAATCTCCACGGCAAGTATGATGTGCTTTGATTGGCTCATCTTGCCCCTGCTATTTAATGCACACTGTAGGTGTAAACCCCTGGTAGATCGGTAGAACATTCTGCCATTGTCATGAACATTTTGCCTAAGGGAAATGTTAGTTTTTGACATAGACGTCACTGTGGCTGTAATGGGTACAAGACAGAGGTAGGAGAAGTGAATGAGGATTTCAGTTGGTGGTGGGAGTGGAGATGGGTTTAACAAAGGCAGCAGGGAAAAACGGTGAGGTTTCAGTATTAACGTAGGACACCAAAAATCGAAAGGGAGCCTTAGATGAAGGACAGTAGGGCTGGGGCAGGGTATCAAGGTCTGGGATATGCTTTGGTGCAACAAGAATCAGATGAGGCACAGACCCTGAAGCTCTTCTTAGCCATTTTCTATGTGGGTCTTCAGAGCAGCTTGTAGAACGAGCACCATTGGACTTTAACAGGCTTATCCTATGGGGGTGGGGGTTACGGTGGGTCTTGTCTTTTTTTCTTAGGTTGCTAATGGATAGCCCCATACTCTTAACACATAGGTTGCTAAGGGATAGCCCCATACTCTTAACACATAGGTTGCTAATGGATAGCCCCATATTCTTAACACATAGGTTGCTAATGGATAGCCCCATACTCTTAACACATAGGTTGCTAAGGGATAGCCCCATACTCTTAACACAAGGCTTGCTAAGGGATAGCCCCATACTCTTAACACATAGGTTGCTAAGGGATAGACCCATTCTCTTAACACATAGGTTGAAGTGAATCTTGCAGTTTACCTACCCAGCATACTAGCCCTGGTAGCTTTTGTGGACGTCTGCAGGTCCCTCTCTGCTGATCGATATCAGGCCAGCTGGGTTCTGCTGCCACATCGGCTGGTCTTAGAATCCAGAGCTATAGCCTTGGGAATGTGTCCCCGACGATCTGTTCAAGTTTGAGCCAAACAGGGCAGTATAAATATGTGCTACTTTGATCAGGGTATGTTCCTCTATTCCATTTTAGCAAGTGACGTCACATTCATTTTGTCTTCTTTCAGGATGTGGGTCAGTCATCTCAAGCACCTGTCAGCCGGCCTCAACTTGAAGGTAGAGTCACAGGTCTGTTATTTCAAGAACTTTGCATTTAAATGGAGGTGTTTGTGAATATGGCACTGTGAAGGTGTGGAGTTTTGCAGCCTAAGAATGACGTGAATTTTCTGGATGCTTCCTAACTTGAACCTATTTTTTTTTTCTTTTTTCTTAGAACTAGAAGAAGCTGTTGAGGCCTCGGACTTGCCAGAGCCGGTGTGTTTCATTTTGAAAAATCGTAAATATTTAATTGGTTCTTTTAAATGTGACAAGGCAAAGACACTGGACACAACTACAGAAGGTGGAGCAAAGTAAGTCTGTCATCTGGAATAATCGTCCCATTCTTTCTCTCCCTCCCTCTTTTTAAGGGTTCTGATGGAGAGGGAGGCTCGGCCTTATCACGCTCTGTTTGTACAGAGGGGAGCCCGGAGCTCATTAGCCTACAGCCTGAATCTCCAGAGGAGAGGGAAATGAAAGGGGCTTCCTCAGACGAGATGGTAACGAGCACAGACTCCGAAGTGGCTCAGAGCAGCTGGACACTCCTGGAAGCTGGGAACCAGGAGGGTGTCCTGGAGTGGAATTCCTCATTGCAGGATTTTGATCAGCTTGCCCATCAGCCCTGGGAACAGACCAGTGAAGGGCCCGGTGTCTCAACTGCCTCTTCGGTCCATTTGCAGTCGTCCTCGGTTGTTATCCATGAGACTGTTCATGTCACCGTCACCCAGCAGGACGACCCGACTGCCGGCCAAGCCTTTGCCCAGGCTCTAGCAGAGGAGCTGCAGAATAAATACAGTGAGCTGTTGGCTGAGCTCCAGCGACTCAGAGAAGATGCTTCAGACTCACAGGTGAGGGTCCACAGGCTACAAGAGGAAGAGCAATTACTGAGGGTGGCCAAGGAAGCTGCAGAAGTTCGAGTACAGGAGTATGAGGAAGCCCTGCAGGCAGCTAGGTCTGAGTTGCAGGAGGTTGCCCAGCAGAGGAGTCAGAGTGTGGAAAGCAGCATGCTTCAGGAACAGTTATGTAGCCTTCAGACTGCAGCCTGTTGCAAAGACCAGAAGATTGAAGCTTTGCAGGCTGACATGGATAAGGTCCAGCACTACATTGCTGAGCAAGAGACTAAAATCAGAACACTCAGTGCCCAACTGGATGAAAAGAACCAGGCTGCTTTTGAGCTGGAGCAGAAGCTGAGGGACTCTGAAACTAAACTTCAAGATCTAGAGGATCTGCAACTATGCCTTTCCCAGAAGGAGCAGGAGATGATGGAACTCAACAATGCAATGAGTGCAAAACTCCTTCAGGCAGGAGAGGAGAAGTTCTTGGTAAGCAGCGAGGTTGTGAAATTGAATGAACAAGTGCTTGAGCTCAAGAGGGCCATGGAAGAGCAGGATAGTAGAGGCATTGCTTCAGAAGATGAACTCAGAAGTCTGCAGAAGGAAAAGCAGGACCTGAGCTCTCAAGTAGCTGCAATGAAAAAGGAGGGAGATCAGATGAAGAGAAAACTCCAAGCAGCTCTTGTGCAACGCAAGGAACTAATGAAGAAGGTTGAGGCATTTGAGAAGGAAGCAGAAAGAGTAAAAGAGCAAGGTGGGGCAAGCGAAGAGAAAAGCTTTTTGGATGTTTCAGGCCCTGATGCAAAAGAAGAGGAAGAGCGGGTAAGAAATCAAGAGCTGTTGCGCTTAGAAACTGCATTAGAGGAAGCCAATCAAAAGTTGAAAGCCAAAGAAGAATCCTTTAAAATGCTTGAACAGAAGATTGCTGAGAAGGATAAGACGTTGACTGAGGTGCTTGCAGAAAACCAGAGACAAATTGAGGAAGTTGATCATGTGAAATCTCAGCGCTCTAATGATGAACAGCTAAACAGAGAAAAAGCTGAGCAAGAAATGGCTTTGCTCCAATCCCAGCTATCATCCCTAGAGTCTGAACATGACACACTGCAGAAGAAGCTCCAGGAATCTCTTGAGTCACGGAAGGAAACCATCCGCAAAGCAAAGGAGAAGGACCGCCATCACAGAGAGCAGCTCAAGCAGCAGAAGGAGGAGTACAATGGCCTTTTGGGTCGCTTTGAGGAGCAGGGCATGGAACGGGATAGACTTCTGAATCAACTTAAAGAGCTAGAAGAGATGAAGGCACAGAACGTGCAGGTTAATTTGGGAAAAGAGCCAGAGCTCGAGCCTCAGAAGGAGGCCACAGAAAAACCAGTTCAACAAAGTGGGGGTGACTGGGGTCAGGAGGACTGGGTTGACTTTGCAGCTCCAGAGTCTGAGACTGACCCAGAGAAGTCCAGTCACAGTACACAGCCACCTTTGTCAGGAGCTCCTGATGCTGGAGATGATGAACTAAAGGCTCTCAGGGAAGAGGTTCAGGCTGAGCAGGCAGCTCGTCTGGAGCTGGAAAGGCAATTGCAGTACAGCCAAAAATGCCTGGGTCTGAGGGAGTCTGAGCTTCTGGAGCTGAGCAAGGAGTTGGAGCTTCTAAGAGAAAAGGAGTGGCAGATAAATACGCTGTCTTTAGAAATCACTGACCTGAGGGAAAAATGCAGACAGGCCGAGGCTCAGGCTGAGATGTTGAAGGCAGAGTTGGAAGCAGCAACAGCTTTACAAACACATGGGGGAAGGGATGGGTTAGATTCTCCCATCACTCAGCTGCAGGCTGAGGTGGAGGAGTTCAGGCAGTTTCTCAGCTGTAAGAACAATGAGATTCTGGAGCTGAGTCAGCAGCTAAGTGAACAGAACTCCCTTCTCCAAGTGATGCAAGAGACTGTGTCAGAGAAGGACCAGTTGATAGTTTCCCTTCAAGAGAGCCTGAAGGCTGAGAAAGAAAAGAGTCGGAAGCTAGAAGCTGTGGAGGAAGGCAGGAAGGAAGAGGAGAAGACTGATGAGTCGAGGCTCCAGCAGCTCCAGCGTAAGCTACAAGCTGCACTAATTTCCCGCAAGGATGCACTGAAAGAAAACAAGATGCAGAAGGATGAAATCTCCCTGTTGGTAAAGCACAAGGCAGAGATGCAGACAAGGCTAGAGGCTGGGGAGGCTGAGCTGGTGAAGCTGAGAATGGAAAGGGAGAAGCTTATTGCAGAGGTTGACAAGACCCTTCTAGAGAACCAGGGCTTAGGCGCATCCTGTGAGAGTCTCAAGCTAGCTATGGAGGGAGTGCTGACAGAGAAGGAGGAGTACAAGAAGGAGGTTACCCTTGCAAAGGAGCAGGTGGCTCTAGTGGCCCGTGAGTGGGAAGAAAAAGTGCAAGGGATGAAAGAAGAGTATGAAACACTTTTGAAGTCCTACGAAAATGTTAGTGATGAGGCAGAGCGTGTGCAACGGGTGCTGGAAGCTGCCCGTCAGGAGAGACAGGACTTGGTAGCAAAGATGAGGACTCATGAAGTGGCCAGGAAGGAGGCGGAGAGACTGGCAGAGGAAGCCCAGAAGGAGGTTGAGACCGTCAAAGACAAAATGAGGAAGTTTGCTAAGGCTAAGCAGCAGAAAATTATGGATCTAGAAGAGGAAAATGAGAAGCTGAGAGAGAAGGAGGAGAGGAAAGGAGATGGTGCAGAAGTGGAGTATATGAAGCAGAAAGAATTGTTTGACAGAGCAAAGGAGGAGCTTGAGACACTGAGAGCTGATTTGGATGCCACTAGGTCAGAGAGAGACTTACTGAAACAGGAATCTGCAGAGTTAAGAAAGAAGTTGGCCCAGGAAATGGAGAAAGGTATTATTCATAGCACTGTTGGAGGTCCTGACTCTGAAACTTTTCTAGAAGAAACTGTGACAGTCCAGCAATCCAGCATTTTGTCGACTCAAGCTAGTCAGAAACTGAAAAGTCAAACAGAGAAACATGAAACAGTAGCATTTGTCCTTGATTCTGCACTGGAGATATCAGAGATGGAAGCTTCTGAAACTACCGAAGATAGTATGCAGAAGAGAATCAGGGAGATGGATGAAGCCCTTGAAACAGAGAAGGAATTGAGGCGTGCACAGGAGGATGAGCTGAAGGAACAGCTGGCTTCTCTTCAGCAGCAGTTGCAAGAGAGGAACATGAATGAGGAGAGCTTGAAGGATGAGATGGCCAAATGGGAAGTAAAGTACCAGGAAGTACAAGCCCGTCTGGAAGCTGAAAAGGATGATCTTGAAGAACAGCTTATGAACCAGATGGCACAGCTGAATGGCAGCATTGCCGGTTACCAGCAGGAAGCTGCTGACGGTCGTGAGCGCCTGGTGGAGCTACAGCGGTCGCTTGAAAAGCTCGAGAGTGAGCGGGCAGAATTTGAGGCCCAGGCAAAAAGCGAGAGAGACCGTGCAGCTCGGTTGGAGGAAGACATGAGGCAAGCCCAGAGGGAGAGGGCTGAAGCTGAAGCAGAGGTGGGAAGGCAGAGGGAACTTGAGCAGAAGTTGAAGTCTGCGCAAAGGGGCAAGGAGGGTAGTCAAAGTCGTGCACGCCAGTTGGAGGAGCTGCTGAGGGAGAAACAGCTGGAGGTGCGACAGATGCAGAAAGACTGCATCAAATACCAAGAGAAGATTAGCGAGCAGGAGAAAGAGGTCAAAGCTTTGCAGATAGCCAGGGATGAGGCAAAACGCGAATTATCTGCTTCCTGTTTCAAGGCCACAACGGCTGCGGAGGAGCTGAAGAAACTGGAAGCCGAGCTGTCATCTTACAGAATACGTCTAGATGATGCATTGAGTGAGGTCGGGAGAGCACAAGCGGAAAAACGGACTGCCGAGGAACGATCTGCACGACGAGAAGCTGAGAGCAGAGCTGAGGCAGAGAGGACGCTGGATGCCGTGAGGCTGCGGCTGGGGGCAGAGCTCAAGCAGACCGAGAGAATAGTGGAGGACCTCCAGAAAGAGAAGGAACGTGAGGAGAGGGCAGCTGTAGAGGCACGTCAGTTGGCAGAGACCAGAGAGCGGCAGGCCCAGGACATGCAGTCGCGGCTGGACGAGTCGCTGGCACGGCTGGCTGCCTTCTCGCGCTCCATGTCGTCTCTGCAGGACGATAGAGACCGCGTGCTGGATGAGGCGCGGCAGTGGGAAAGTCGCTTCCACAGCGCCCTCCAGGGGAAAGAAGCGGAGTTGCGTGAAGCAGAAACACGGGCTCGGGATCTCGGAGAGCAGCTACAAAAGGAGACGGCCCTTCGGGAAGAACTTCTGCTCACGCTGGAGAGGTAGGCTTGTTGACGCAATTTTTTGTATCCTATAATTTTTAAATAAAAGATTTTTCTGAGTTTTTATCTGGTTTGTCGTCTTTTTTCCAGAATGCAAAAATCTGAAGCAGATTGGCGGCACAGATGCGAAGAGCAGGAGAGAGCTCACGAAGAGAGCCAGTCTGCTCTGGAAAATCAGCGAGAAGCTCTGCAGGAGGCCCTGAACCAGGTGGAAGAATCTTTGGCACAGAAGAGTAGCTCACTGACATCCCGGGAGGCTGAGGCAGAGGGGCTTCGTCACAGAGCCCAGGCCCTGGAGGGGGCAGTAGGGGAGCTGCAGCACGAGATGGAGGAGACTCGGGCAAAGCTAAGGGAGCGAGAGGCTGAGGAGAGGCGACTGGCCTTGAGCCTAGAGCAGCTGGAGACTGACCTGCGCTCCTCTAAGATGCTGACGGAGGCCCTGCAGGCGGAACTCGAGGGGAAGGAGAAGAGGGAGGTGGAGTTGCTGGGCGAGAGGGAGCTGGCTGTGGCGCAGGTGTGCCGTTGGTCACTTTTCCCGTTTTCACTTTTTTAATTTCCTTCTTCAATCGCATGCTTTGTGCTGTGGCAGCTGACGCTATCTGCATGTGTCTGCATATGTGACAAGTGTCTGGATATATCAGATGATGATGGCCTAATCGCAGAATTAATATGGAACATGCCGACTTTTGTCTTGATATAGTTGCTTAATGTTATTCCATCCTCCCCTCCCAATTCCCCCCAGGCAGCCGACGAGGCCAGACGGGAGGCAGAGGGACGAGCCCAGGAGGCAGAGAAGGAGCTGGAGCGCTGGAGGGAGGAAGCGAGGAGCCTGGAGGAGCGGGCGCGCACGGCCAGCGAGGAGAGCAGCCGCAGCACGGCCCGACTGGAGGCCTTCACCAAGGCCATGGGCTCGCTGCAGGATGATCGAGATCGGGTGCTCGGCCAGTATAAACAGCTGGAAGAGCGCCACCTGCAGGTGAGGCAGTTACTGTCATCCTCAGGTTTTGTTCCTACAAAGTCTTTTCGACTAGCATGTCTAGATTAACGTTCTTCCCAATCAACTCTAAATACATATTGTGTTGAAATTTAATCAACAGACTTCTCAGATGACAAATGAAGTTGACAGCCCAGTTAAACGCTGTCCGGTACAACAGTAATGACGATCACTGTCTTGACCCACTCAGGTGATTGTGGAGAAGGACTCCCTGATCCAGGAGGCAGCAGCGGAAAACAACAGCTTGAAGGAGGAACTGAGGGGATTGCTGGCGCAGACGGACGACCTCAATGCTGAGAAGGCCAAGCTGTCTGCGCAGCTGCGCCGCTACCGCGACGACCTGACCAGCGTGCTCAGCATGAAGGACAGCCAGCAGAAGCAACTGCTGGCTGCGCAGATGGAGCGTATCGCTGCGCTGGAGAGGGAGTGTGCCGAGATGCAGGCCAAGATTCAGGAGGCGGGGGGAAGGGTGGAGAGGGAAACCCTGAGTCAGGCGGCCGGAGGGGACAGGAAGGAGGAGGGGGGCGTGGTGGAGAAGCTGAGGGAGCAGATGGAGGCCTCACAGAAGCAGGTAGCTGCCTTGGAGGAGGCTCTGCGTACCGAACGCGAGGGGAACAAGGACCGGAGCAAGGAGCTGAGCGAGCTGCAGTGGGAGGGCGGAGTGCTGCGTACGCAGGCGGAGACGGCCGAGGAGAGGGTGGCTGAGCTGGCGCGGGACCTGGTGGAGATGGAGCAGAAGCTGCTGGAGGAGAGAGAGCTGTCCTCACGGCTCCGGGCCGAGAACCAGTCCTTCGGACAGGCCATGGCGTCCCTGCAGGACTCGCGGGACCAGGCCCTGAACGAGGCACAGGAGCTGCGTCTACGACTGGAAGAGACCGGCAGGATGGCTGCGCAGCCCCTGTCGTCGTCGCCACCTGCTGGTGCCTCTGGGGAAGTGTGGGCACTGAAGAACGCATTATCAGCCTTGCAGAACGACAGGGAAAGACTGGTAAGAGGTTTTTGCACTGTGGGCAGTCAGAGTTCATTTAGCACCTGTGCAGATCTCTAGCCTACCACTTCCTCTTCCTCAATGGGATAGTGAGCTTTGTGCTGAGTGCTGCAGATGGCTATCACATCAACATGGATGTCTTCCCTATATTAAAACAACTTATGTCAAACAACTTGTATTAAATCAGTGCTTGATTTTAATACTTTTTTTCTTTTCGCTTCTTATGCACACCTTCCTGGTCATGCAGCTTGAACAGCTGAATCTGCAGCGGTCAGAAGTATCCCAGCTGAGACAGGAGGCAACGGAGAAGGCCAGAGTTATGGGGGAGCTGGTGGAGGAGAAGAGGACGGCTGAGGAGGCTCTTCAGAGGGAGGACAGGATGGAGAGAGAGAAGAGCGAGGAAGAACAGAGGATGCTGAGAGAGATACAGGAGAAGGACGGGCAGCTGGAGGCTCTCAGGTCCGTCACTGCTCTTCATTTAGCATTATGCTTACTCGATGTTTTCTGTGTCCTCTGTTATGATTGTGTGAAAGTAGCACTGAGTTCAGATTTGTACTGTGTAGCATGATAGTTTTAATTTGGGCTCTCTGGCGCCCTCAGGCTGGAGCGTGAGGAATGGCAGGCCCAGGCCAAAGTCCTGAAACAGCAGACCCTGGCAACTCTCATGGACCGGGATGAGCAAGTCCAGCAGCTCAGTGCGATGTTAGAGGAGGCGAGGGCCGTAAGCCCCAAGGTCTCAGAGGAACAGTACCAGAGAGAGGTAATCAGCTGTCACTCTCATCTCTTATCTAATTAAATGAAATTGGCATATTTTAGGATATTAAGATATTGCCGTTTGCGAGCAGGCATCTCCTAGGACAGACCTGTCGTCCGAAGGCCAGGTCCTGCATAGCGACAGCGGGCAGCTGAATAGCCAGCTGAATGATATGCTGAGGGAACTCCATTCAAAGGAAGTGAAGATCACCGAGCTCGGCAACAAGGTAAATGCTGATGTTTCTGGTGTCCGTATTCTTTCTGCACTCTTGTTCCCTCTCAGTCCAGCCTGCTGTCTGTGGGCCATGGGTGTTTCTCAATATCAGGAATGCAAAGATTGTACTTGTGGTCTTGCCAAGACCACGAGTACAATCTTACTAACTTGCCACCCAAGAGAGAATTTTGGGTGCAATGAATCAAGAGATTGGTCTTGTTTGACGAGGATGCAACCAATGTATCGTTGATATTCGGGGCGGGGCAAGAACGACATCTGAGGATTTTTTCCGTCCTCTGTACTTCAGTTCTTGGTATTGGAACTGGTCTTCGGCAGTGGAAGATGATGTAAAATGGGTACATGAGAACACAAAAACGGTCAAGTACACTTTGCTGCTATGGTGTCGTGAAGTTGACATGCCCTGTTTCTCGTCCCCGGCCTGCACCCTTCTGCCCCCAGCTCTCGCAGGTATTCGAGGAGAAGCAGCAGCTGGCTGCTCAGCTACGAGGCAGCGCTCAGCGGCTGGGGGACTCGCAGAGTCGCTGCAGCGCCCTCCAGAGGCAGCTCCAGGAACTGCAGGAGGATAAGCGGAAGGTTGGTCTTTCGGAGCGTCATTACCTGCTTTGCTCAATGTTGCTCCCGTCATGAAAATTTGTAGCTGTCTCTACACACCCACTCTGCCTGCTATTAATGGTAGTTTCCGGAAGTTTGTGGTACTTTGTTGGATGGATGATTGATTTGCATAAAGACAGTCATGTTCTGTGTGGGATTTTCGCCTTCCTTCAGGCCTGTGGTTTGCGGTTTGTTCCTTTTTGCTCTGTAGGGCATGCAGGAGGTGGACAGCGCTCCTGGCGCCCCACAGGAGCGAAGCCAGCCTTCCGGGGGGTACAGGGCAGAGCTCAAGGAACTGCAGAGAAGGTCTGAAGCATCCCCACTTCCTCTCAGCTGTCTGTGTGGTCGACTCAAGTTCAGGCTTAATTGCCAGATCATCACAGGATTGTTCAGCCCTTCATGTCTCATTTTCTCTCAGGCTGGATGAAGAGCAGGAGCAGAGACTGGCGGTGGAGGAGCAGCTGTCCGCCATGCAGGACCGCCTCAAACGGTATGAGTCTCAACACCATACCTACCTTTGGTGGTAGAGGAAACACTGCAGCAGTGGCCGAGAATGTCGTATTCCCAGCTGTGAGCTCATCTACTGACTGTGCACTTACAACTGTCACTCCCCCCCCCCCCCCCCCCCCCCACCCCCCCCCCCCC